>CM020179.1:4193394-4264588 GCA_009805545.1 Oryza longistaminata
TAAATGTTTATATATGACTTTGCGAGTCCTCTGATTTACTCCACATAGTAGCAGATTACAAGAAACAAAGGCTCAACGTAATATATATAGCTGGAATTCCTTTTCCAAATGTAAAAGTACAAATTGTTTACTCCATTGCCTCTCTTTCTCATTATCCAACAGCCGGCGTTGTATATACATCGAAGTCCTTCATCTGCCCTCAATGGCATCATGGCATGTGCCACAGGCCAAAGTCAGCCATTGGATCATCATCTCCTCCTCAATTCCTCCATGCCAAGACAGTGAGTGTGCCAGTGTTCATCCAATAAGCAGATTGGCTCAGAGGATTAGTGACAGAGATCAGGTAATGCTACAATGTGTTCCTCTGCCCTACAAATTTCCTTGCAACACCGAAGATGAGAGCCTTGGTCAACAGCCCTTGATCAAGAGTGCAAGCCAGAGCAACAGCTCCACCGAGCACAAGGAACCTTGCTACTCGGTTTTTCGCGGGTTTCTCTTCTGCTTCCACAATATCTGACTGATCATCGTTGCATTCCAATCCACGAACAAAATTGTCACCGACCTTGGTATTGATATGCGCCATCAAGGCACTCTGAGACAATGGCTCCCCAGCAGCTCTCGCTTTCTGATAGGCCCGAAGTCCAGGTTCGATTCTCTTTACACACCCCCACATTCCCTGCCGAATGCCAATCTTTGCAATCTCATAGGGAATACCCATGTCCTCATGGTGGAACAGGAGAACCTCACAAGCCGTCAATCCACTGTTCCCTCTTCTTGATTCCACTGTTCAAAGATCAGATGAAAAAAAAAATCAGTTACCAAACTGCCCACTAAAGAAAAAAAATAGAGAAATATGTCTACTCATCCATTTCTCCTCTTCTTCATTGTTCTTTTTTTTTTGTTCAGACCCATTACTCAAAACAGTATACATTTGACCTCATAAGGCTCAAAGGAAAACAGAGTAGTAAGGAAATTGGCTTACCTGGACGGATGCACCAGCTTGAATAGTATACATCAACTCTACGAGGTTTGTTACGACGTGGGATGGATGAGCATGGCACACCCTGCACAATGCACAAAACACATACACGTAAATTGCTGAGCTGGTCAACTCTGTGTTCGCATGCACACACTAGTGATTCAAGCAATGCAAGTTGAACTTGCCTAGGCAAAACTATGAATAATCATCGATTTATTTTTACTCTGTAAAAAAGTCCATTTAACCTTTGTTCAATGGTAATACTCTCTTTAGTTCAGAGATACATCTTACTGAATCACTTTATGCAGGGTAAATATCCTAAACAACAATCTTGAACCAAGGTTAAGTCATTAATAAGCATGAATAGGCCTCGAAAAGAAACCTCCAGCCAAAACAAAATGTGTGTTATTTCAGGAAAGCAGGCCAAAACTTCTGAAATGTGACCTGAGAAATATGAATTTAAAGCAAGAAGTGATCATATGTTCTCTAATGAGGTACAGAAGGCATCGTCCAATAACTTACAACCGATAACCAGAACTGATATGTGACATACTTCTAAGTTTGACAATGATGTAGGAAATTAGCAACTACTTCCTAGTCCCACCTTGCTTTGTACTTGGTGGTTCCCTATTAAATATAACTTAATGCTCATGGGTGTTCCCACTAAAAAAATGGAGATTTGAGAATCTCTGCTGTCAACAACTCAACATTAAGATCAAGACATCAATGATGTTACAAGTCTATATTCATAAGTGTGTTCCAAGGATGGAGAAAATGGCCTGAGGTCAACATCATTAGATAAATATAGTGTTTCAAAAATATCGGCACATCTGAGAAACAACAGCTGGAATTTCTATGTGTGGCCTCTCAGTATCAGAAAAGGTACAGTTGTGCGGTACGCAAAGTAATGAATTCACCTAGCTCAGCCTATTCTTAACAGAACAGAGCCAAGGAGGCACAACTGTACAGCATAACTTACTTTGAGAGGATCATTTTGTTGCATACGCGTTAAAGCAGGAAGACTCTAGACCGAAATCCATCCAAAGAAGTTGCATATATGTTTTTGAATTGTTGGCAACTGTAGTGTATAAGTTTGATGCACATAAATTCACTACGATCAGATATTCATATGCTAATGATCAAGTGCAAGTCCTCCTATAACCCCCACAGACAGCACCCAAAATAATTTTTCAATGTTTGTTTTTACCTTTGTGACACAATAGTATGCACCTCCCAGTTTCCATATCCGACGAGCGATGATGTACTCCCTGTCACTACAGAAGAAGGGGAACTGCAACAGCAAGAAAAATGCAGAGGCATGAGAACACTCAAAAGGCACAAGCAGAATTCAGTCAATTTACTATCATGGCAAGATAATCAACCTTGCGGACCCAATGCACTTTCATCGTGCCTGTTGTCTGACACTCTTCCAAGGTCTTATGATAGATAAGCATATCATCCCACTTGTTGGACATCCGGAATTGATCGTCACCGAAGAAGTCCCTCACCTCCTCCGGATTTGCATTCTCAAATATAGTACTACTCTGGTATTGTGGAGGTCCAGTCTGATTGCATCAAAAGTATCATTCGAGAACTAGTGAGGATTAGCATTCACCACTTCAGACCAACAAGAACCAAAGAATTCAGTCCACTGAAAGTGGAATTCACCTGTGGATCCCTCCTCCATGCCTGGTAGGTCATGGCGGGCAGCGCCTTCTCCATCATCTTAATCCATGCCGGGCCGCCGTCCCTGCCCTCCACCAGCCTCCAGAGGTTCACCAGGTCATCCTTCCCCACCGCCAGCTGCTCGTTCGCCATCTCCGACGACCTGTCAAGCCAAGAAGCACCGACAGGGTCAAAGACCCACTCCAATTTCGCGCACCAAATCCACCACTCAACGATACGGCTTTGACCACCGCACCAACACCACGAACACGGGGACGCATTTCGCCGAACAGTTCGTGGGCCTACGTACCCAAGCAGGGAGGAGTCGTCCTCCTGCTGCGGCGGCGGCGCCGGGCCGGCGGCGCCGACGTACTGGGCGAGCGGGGCGCGGATGCGGGCGGGGGAGCTGGGTCCTCCAGAACCAGCGTGGCGAACGTCGGCGGCGCGGGGTGGCTGTCGGCGGTGGCACGAGGCCGGCGGCCCAGCGCGGGCGCCACGCCCAGCGAGCAGGAGGCCGAGGAGGCGGCGGCCCAGAGCGGGCCGGCCAGCACGGCCATCTCGCAGGCCGCGCCCCACGCCGTCGGCTGCCTCCAGGACCCTCGCCACCGCCGACAGCACGTACCCCATCGGCGGCGGACGCGGACGGCGGCGGCGCGGCGGGCGGCGACGGTGGCGGAGCGGCGTATCGGGCGGGGGGAAGAAAGGAATGTGCTTTGTGGCCTATCGAGTCGTGGAGGGGATTAAAGACTCGATTTTTATTTTTATTTTTTTTCTCTCTCTCTCTCTTTTGTTATTTATTTATTTTTGGGATTTCTTTGGAGAAGCAAAAGGTGTGGTGTATAGTAGTGATGGGGGTCATTGAGGTGTGGACATGGTGCATGGACTTTGCATCTCCCTATCATCTCTCATTATTTTTTTCTTCTTTTTTAAGGAGATTTTCTAAAGGACTTCTTGGGAGGAGTTTAGTAGTACTAGTTTATGTCTTCAATGTAGATGTGAATGATTTTTATTTTTGAGAAAGACTAATGAATGACACCATGGGGGTGAGCTGAGATGATGTTTTAACAAAGCAATGGTGGGTGGTCAATTGTTTATATTTCCTAGAAGAGTTTAGCTTTTCTTAAGGTGTTGGTTGACCCTTATTAATAATGGTTTTAGTCCTAGTTGATTTCTGGTTGGGAAGTCATTTTCACAAGAGTGTTGTGCTCTCATTGCTTGTTCCTTGAAGCCGCAAAAGATAGTCTAAAGATGTCTAAACAATTGAAAAAATGAAGTACATAAGCATCTCCGTTGAGCTAAAATAAAAATGCATCATGTACCTTTTGCTACGATGAAAGGATAATAAGTACTCACTCCGTTTCAAAATATAAGAAATTTTAGTTGTATGTAACACTTTCTATTATTATGAATGCAGACAGACAGTCTGTCCATATTCGTAGTACTAACCCCATCCAACCAAAACATGTCATATTTTAGGACAGATGGAGTAAACCATTACAATTGGATCACATATGGCATATATATGTTTTAAAATATGACCTTTACAACTTGAGTTTAAACTCTTTCAACATAAGCGAAACAACAAAAAGGACAATTTCATGAATATAATCGACTTAGTAA
This sequence comes from Oryza longistaminata, assembly GCA_009805545.1. Lineage (NCBI taxonomy): Eukaryota > Viridiplantae > Streptophyta > Magnoliopsida > Poales > Poaceae > Oryza > Oryza longistaminata. Next base: position 4,197,659 of record CM020179.1, read on the forward strand.
CCCCATCATAATATAATCGACTGACCTACATCATAGTTAAGTCAATCCAATCCAACTAAACTTGTGAAAGAAATATCCAACCGCATACTCCAGTTCATAAATATCCTAATACTCGTCCTCTAAGCCATTTTCCTCTTCTCATAACTCATCACAACATGTACTAGTACTAGTACCTATCATTCATAGTGGTACCTATTTTTTCTATTGAAATGATTTTTCAGCCATTTTTTTTCGTTTGAATTGATTTTTGAGCCATTGAATCCATGTGAGAGTGGCATGGACAAGGTGTAGAGACGTGGAGGGTTGAGCCACAAGTGATAAGGTGGATTTTTCCGGATTTGGGGGGAGAGGTTGGGGGCAGCACCTTCCGATTCCTGTGGGGGCCCAAATCCCCCCACCAACCAACCACAACCCGCCACGTGGACTGCAGCTGGCCCAAGATGAGTGGCCATTGGCCAAACACCCAGACCAGCTTAGCTTAGGTCAGTACAAAAGCTAGGCTACTATTGGTCCCTGAACAACTATGCAAATTGATGATTAGTCATCAGCTACTAAGGCTGTGTTTAGTTCAGCGTAAAGTTTGGATTTTGGTTGAAATTAGAGATGATGTGACTGAAAAGTTGTGTGTGTATGACAGGTTGATGTGATGGAAAAGGACTGAAGTTTAGATCCAAACTTTGGATCTAAACACAGCCTAATTGAAAGAAGAATGAAAAGGCAGAGGCTTTTGTTACTAATTGATCGCTATCATATCATCTTCATCAGTTGCCAAATGGCTCTCCTGTAGCTGGTGTCTACTGGACACCTGCAGAGTGTAGAGCTGTTCTTGCAGATGCATGTGTCACTCTCCTATCCTGCCCGGGCCTAACACTGTTTCTCAATTTTTCTTGTCAACCTGGCACTGCGAGTGATGTGTACTTGTTCAGCCCAGACCATAGTTTTGGTATGAATAGCGCTGTTTTATGTGATTTTTTTTAATAAAAATTCGTATTGATAGAGGGGCTGGTCGGTTCAGCTGGATGTGGCTGCACAGCCGCAACGCTACAGCCCTCCTAGCCTAATTCTACGCTTGCTGACTCCTATAGCTGCAGCACCGCTGCTTCCGTAGCTAGCTATTCCGAACGAACCCAGAGTGAAGCCAAAATGTCAGCAATTTTTGTGGTGTATCACTCATTCACTCACTTAAGACATTTTTTCATATAGCTGAATGATTTTGTGAATACTATTTAATGGTATAGACGAACACAATAACTATTGTAATTTTTAAAAATGAATGTTAATGTTTTTTAATATACTCATATCAATAAAGCTTTAAAGAAATAACACCATATTTAAAAGCCCTGTCGTATTAATCCATTCTTCAAATGCCTTATAAGTGAGTGAATGAGTGATACAACCCTATTCTTCCATTCTTCAAAGAAACTACAAGTTTCATTTTTATGTTAAGAATTCTTCAGTGCATATGATTCTTTCAGTTGCCATGGTGTGTGTATGCATCATGCATGCATGCTGAGAAGGGATTGAGATCCTTTGACGTTGTGCGATAACGTCAGAGGTGAACAGTCCCCTGACTTTGGGATAATTTTAGCCATCCGATTTGCAACGAACGCCCGAGATCGATCGCTACAGTGATTTTACCAGCAGTAACTTCAAACAGTATTTTTCACTGTTTTGCACTGTTTCCACAGTATTTACGTCAGAGGTATTGTTTAGCACTGTAACGCTAGACTCAGAAAACTGTGCGTCTCTGACTTTACCGTCCAAAGTCAGAGGAGCCGGTTCCGCTGAGAAGATAACCCTATCTATCTATATCTAGTTCGTCCTTCATTGTGGTGCCAGCAATCTGGATAAGTGGGGGAGTTTGGCCCCATTCTCTGATCTGCTGATGATGCTAAATTGTAGTACATGCATGCGTGTCAAGTGTCACCTGCAGAAAAAGAGCTAAATCCTCCATTATTTATCTGTTAATTTTCGCATGCAACAACCCATATGCATGTCTCATGTGAAGGGACAGCTTAGCTAGCTGGCTGGGCTACCTAAAGCTGCGTGTTAATTAGTACTAATATATTAGTTAGCCCTTGAGTGCGATAAACGTTTGCAATATGAAACTGATTAAGCTATGAGCACCAAAAGAGCAGCTAGCTCAAGCTGCAACACTACCACCTACTACTTCCTTCTAGATTGGATAACAAATATTGGTAAGCTAGATCTCCAATGCAATTTAGCCCAGCTGATCACTAGCATTCATCATCTCTTTATCGACGTTGCCCATAATTGAGACCACTTAATCATGTGATTCACAAGGTAATAATTAATTAGTACTAGCATACGCGACGATGCGGCTTAATTGTTGTCTATATTTGCACACCAACCACCCACCAATTGTTTGCTGGCCATGCATATCATATACTTTGAGCTAGAGTTCAGTGAATCAGTGGTCAGAGCTGATACACGTATGTACTTCCTTTTGGAAATCAAGAAAAACTTACTCGACCATATAAAAGAGCGCGTATTTAAGCATATTAATTTGTTACTTGGATAGAATCACAGCATGCAGAAATGCATAGCTATGGGTGTGTTTAGTTTTACGTCAAAATTAGAAGTTTGATTAAAATTAAAACGATATGACGGAAAAGTTGGAAGTTTGTGTGTTTAGGAAAGTTTTGATGTGATGAAAACGTTAGAAGTTTAAAAAAAAACTTTGGAACTAAAGCACGGTGTATATATACAACTCCAGCACATGATCTTTGAACTATGACTGATTGACTGATGTCCAATCCAATGCCCATCCTTGCCAGAGCCCAATTAGTGATCGATCTGAGATCATACTCCAGATAAGACTGAAGTTAAGAACTGAAGCTGTATACGCCGCAGGTAGGACAATCAATCATACGTGAATCTTTAGAAAATAAATTGCACTTTACTGAATGCTTTTGTTTTTCAACGATGTACTTTACTGAGTAAAGAGTAGAGAATAGATGCGCCCGGTGTACAAACCAAAACACTCCTAATTCTGAAATGGAGCCCTGCCTCATCGTTTCGCTATAAATATATGTAAATATTGAAACATCTTATTAATGATTAAAAATAATTTATGAGTAAAACTTTCAAATAAACTGAAAAAAAAACCAGAATCAACTCTTCATCGCATTTCTGAACTTCTGAATCTGTTCTTCAGAAATCACATTTCTGAATCTCGTCTTTTTATTGAATGAAAATGCTAGTTACTTTTGTTAAAAATTTCTATAGGAGAATTGTTTTAAAAAAACATATTAATTTATTTTTCAAGTTAATTTTAGCTAATACTTAATAAATTATATACGATAATAAGCTGTTCCGTTTTTCGTGTCGGAAAGATAGGCTCTGACCGCCACAAACCATCACAGCCGTAGAGCAAGTCTAATAGTACATCCACTACTAGTTACAATTCATCTATAGCCAAAATAGCCAATTCATACAATAGTTGCTTACTATACTATTATATATAGTCCCACCTGTCATACGCCACAGTGTGTCTTGTAGTCCATGCTGTAACTGGCTACCATATCTGTAGCCCCTGGCCTTCTCTCTCATCATTTTATTTCATTAAATATGTTTACAGCTGGCTAATAATGTACTATTGTTACCTGCTCTTAAGTTACTTTCGATGATCGGTCTTGTCAAAAAAAAAACTCAGGCCAACGCGTCTCCAGCCTAGGCCAGATCCAAGGCCTTGCATCGTATGCAACTGAATATCTGTGACCAACAGGCGAAGCGACCAACAGGCGCCGCCATGGCCGACCACCTCGGCGACTCAGCGTTTGCTTCCGGTTTCTACCACATCTGAAATTCTGTGGATGCTGCCGGCAACTGGCCTTCTGACAGGTGGTCCCCACTAGTCATACACCTAGCCCAGCTGACGTGGCCCCACTGTCAACACACTAACCCCAACTAACTGAGACATCCTCAACTGCTCGCCTCCGAGATAAGCCGCGCCGTCGCCGCCGCAGAAACCGCAAAAGCCATCGCCGCCCCGCCCGCCGCCCGTGGCCATGGCAGCAGCATGCTCCTCCGCCGCCTTCCTCTCTACCCGGGCAGCCTAGGAGCAGGGCCCCGCCCCTCCGCCTCTTCCGCGCATTCGCGGCGCCTCCTCCTCCGGGTCGGGAGGCAAGAAGAAGGCGAGGAAGTCCAAGGGCGCTGGGAACAAGGGGGAAGCCAGCGGCGGCGGCAAGGGGAAGGAGAAGGCGCTGGAGCCGCCGCCCGCGGTGATACGCCGCGCGCCGGCCGGAGGCGCGTCGGTGTTCCAGCAGACGGAGCCGGGGTTTACCCCCGGCGGCGGCGGCGGCGGCGGAAGGGGCCGACGGAGGAGGAGCGGCGCAGCGGCAGGCCAACGAGAACGCCTTCCTCCTCGCATGGCATGGGAGCTCGGCTTGATCATCCTCGCCGAGGGCCTCGCGCTCGCCGCCTCCGGTAACGAAGCTTAGTTTTTCCTTTTCAATTAACGAGAACTTAAAAAGCTAGTAAAACACGGATGACGTACCAAAATACCGGCAAAAACATCTTCAATTTTTATAATAGTAGAGAAGAGATAGAGATAGATATATATTATCCTCTGCTAACAATTTAAGTGGTTCAACTTAACTGAACAACGCTAGTTTGTAATTAACACTGAATGTCTGAACAGAAAAGAAATCGCGTTTCAGTAAGTAATCATTCAGTAAATGACACACCTTTCTAGTGGAAATGCTGAATGCGGTGATGGAGGAATCGTCACATTTTGCTGAACTAGTGTATGCATTTTCCATGCCTATCATGATATGTTGGGTGTAATCATCTGAACTGAAGTATGACATGATAATGATGGTACACGAAACAAAGTGAATGTAGCTTTACTTGCTCTAAATAAGAATTTTAAGTAGCACCAGATTTAATATGTGTTATAACAGAGTTGTTGTTATCAACAAGTGACCTAACTTCTTTTTTTTAAAAGATAATGAAGTGACCTAACTATTTACTGAGGATAATCTGAAATTTAGTGCTTTAGAACTGTGGAGCTTAGTGATCTTTGAGACTTTGAGCCTTATATCATAATGTTATGCAGGTTTCCTGCCAGAAGAATGGGACAGCTTTTTCGTGAAGTTCCTTTATCCATCGTTTACTCCTACGGTAATATTGTTTTTGGGCGGTACGGTTGGATATGGCGTCTTCAAGTACTTCGAAGGCGAGAAAAGCAATAGCTAGATGGCTGCACAAAGGTTGGACTCAAATATATTCATCTTCTGAATTTTGGCCCTATAGTTATCCCAAAAAAAAATTATCATAGGCTCACTGCCTCCAGCAATCATATATCTGACTGCTAGTTCTGTACATGCCTCTTTCACATCAATGCCATATTGCCATCTCTGTTCTTATGATCTTTGGAATCTTAAGACTTTTTTTTTCTGCAATATCTTATTTTCATTTCTTCTCCTTTTACCTTACCATAGATCGGCCATATTTTCATTTCAATGTAGATTTGGAAAGGTAACATATTGTCTAACCGTCACATACCCCAATTTATTTGCAGGTGAGTAAAAGAATGAGGCGGGGTTGGAACACGATTAGAGAGTAAATGGTTCATATTTGCCATGGTTAAAGTATTGACTATTACCATCGTAGCTGCACAAGACACCAGTCAGAGGCTTTGCGCAAATTGCAGTGCGACTGTGCAAATTACAAATTGCGCAATCATAGGCAAATGGAAAAAAAAAGCTCAAATATAGAGTTTCCCGACATGATTTCGCAGAGAATGCATATCGTCGTGACAAGAGGATCATTGATAAATTCAGTTTCTTGAGGCAAGCAGGTGCAGAGAAGTTGTACCGTATTGTGTGAGGCATCACACAAATCAGCGGCTGGGGAAGCTACGAGCTCTGGAACTCCCTGTCTGTCATCAGTGTCTAGTTCGTCTCTAGCTAGTTCTCTTGTACTTCTTGACTTGTTATTGTTGTTCAGGTCATCTAACTCCTGGGGTTTGTTCAGCGAGCAAGTCAATAAATTTGTATTGCGCTATTTTGTTAATGAAATGAGACGCGATCGTTTGGTTTGAATAATAATTTTGTAATGAAGTGGTTCAGCTTTTGACATGAATCAGACAGAATCAGCAGGGCAGGTGGGCTTAAATTGGTTTAAATTCCATGAGAAAATCAAGAGTACTTGTATAGTGGTCGTGGAGCATCTGGATCTCTCCGTCTTCACGTGTCGCCGCCGTCCGTCGTCGCGCGCACGGCGAGAAATCTTGGTGTTGAATTGAGGAGAGAGACTCGAGGCCACTGCAGGTGGGTCCTACTCTCGTGTGAGCCCACATGGCAGTAGGTTCGTCTTTTTTCCAAAACGGGCCGCACGTACGCCTCGTTCCCGTTCCGGCCCAACAACGCGATACCGATCTGGCCCAACAAGAACTGGCTGGAGGTGATCTCCGTCCGGATGCGCAAGAAATTTTTTCTGCTTATCCCATTTCTAGTTTTTTTTTCTTTCAAATTTTATATTACCGTGTGAAAAATAAACTAGCAAGTGGGTGAAGTAGCGGGAGAAGTCTGGCCTAGCCTAGTTCTGCCACACTGGCTACTGATCGATCTCAAAAATGAGCTTCAACACAATTCACACGAAGACCAAAATTTGTTCACTATTCTTCATAGTAGTACACACACTGTAAATTGCTGTAAGGCGCTCTGTCCACATGCAAAATCATATGTCCACCAAATATATAATATCCCAGTACACAATTAGGAAACGGAAGGAAAGGAAAATAACTTATTGGTTATTATTACCCAATGGGACAAACCTACACTACACCTGAAGTTGAACAAGAAAAAAACAGCAGTTGTACAGTAGTACAAGACGCCAATGGCTCTGAGCATCCAACTCCTTTTGTGTTTTAACTGTTTACATCAGGAAGTCCCTGGGGTCAGTGACGTATCCGGTGAGGGCTGAAGCCGCCGCGGTGAACGGCGAAGCCAGGTAGATCTGCCCTTCCTTGTGCCCCATCCTGCCGGGGAAATTCCTGTTCGTCGTCGACACACACACCTGCACCCAAACACGTTTTTGAAATCAGTTAATCAACAAAACCACTCGCATCAACAGGGTATAATTTGGAGAACACTTGCAATTCCTTTTGCATTAAAGATTTCTTTTCATCACAAAATGTTCTACTAAGGGAGCATTTTATTTTACTGATTATAGGTCTACCATAGTTATTTCCAAAAACAACGGCTTTGATTTGGACTAGAAATACAATTCCCATGATTACCCAAGTAATTAATATCGTAGCCAACCACCAATAATGTGAAAGTAATTCAGATTTTGTTGTCCCTTTAAATAGAGAACAAAAATTCGTCCAGGGTGGCAGGGTTCATGATATCTTATCTTTCAAGGAAGACATCTATAAATTCTAGGTTCATAAAGTTCATATGAAACAGCATTCCTGTTTTACTCAAATATTTGGAAGCACTTACCATAGGTTCATTCATGCGAGCATATGTATCACGAGGACCACCCAAACAAGCACCACAACTAGGGCTAGCTGGTGTATCACAACCAGCCTCCTCAAATATCTGTGAGCAAGTTTTGCCACCGGCTCCTGGTACGGGGATGCTATAAATGTCCATCCACACCTACATAGATTTAACATTATTATTATTAAATCCAAACCACACATAGATTTAGCATTCTTATTATTAAATCCAAAGTTCCAAACCACAGGATGATCATTTCAGTATGTGTTTGCTGTTTGCTGCATTTATCACCTTTTGTGTCGCCGGCACAAGAAAAGTGGGAACTTTAACCTTCTTCCCCTGCATTAACAAAAACAATTTTAGTAAGTCAAGCAGCCATGGAGTAGTATGACTTGAGAATTACTGTAACATGAGATTTAAGTTTGTATATAGAGAAATCGATTTAAATAAACAGGATGGATCAATATGCTTCAACAAATAGTGCTGGCTATAATTTGCAATTACTGAGTCAATCAATTTGGATGTCTATCACAGTAAGGCGGATGCTAGATCATTATAATCACAACTGATTAGCAGAAATTAACCTCACCATCTCCTATAAACACACAAACTTCCTCACAACTCAACATATTGAACTCCAATCAAAGCCCAACCCAATTTGATCATATAATACCGTAGCACATTAACCCTTTCAGCATTCAATGTTCAAAATATTCTAGATGTGCCTATTTAAACCAATATTCCCTTTCTGCATTGATTTCAGCAGCTCATGTACACTCTTTGAGTCAGAACCTAACAACCCTAGACAGTAACAAATGGATACGAGCACAAAACATAGGCATTATCCTCCTCTAAGTTCTAAAACATAATGAATATCTCATAGTACTAAATAAAAAAAATGACTTGGGTCATATGTCACCAAGCCACAAGATTCAAGCTTCTTACCGAAGCTAAGAACACCTTCGCAGCAGCAAAGAAGTCCTCAGTTTTACCACCAGTACAAGAACCAATATAGACCCGGTCAATCTTGACATCTTTGCACTCTCTTGCTAGAGCACGGTTATCAGGTGAATGTGGCTGCAGGTCCACCAAAATAACAGCTTTGACTCTTTTGTATAATGAAATTGATGAGATTGCAAAAGACAACAGTAAGTATATGAACAAACCTTGGCAACAACTGGCTCCAATTTGGATACATCAAACCGATAGTCACTAACAAATCTGAAAAAAAATATAGTAAATCAAGTATAAGAAAAAGAGAGAGAGAGAGACATCAACAGCTTATGCTTATGCGGTTTCAATTTCACTATTCGAAACATGACACAAATGGACCACAGTTTATCTACGTAAGCTTATAGATCAACTAACCACACAGGAAAAAATAGTGTATAATTGCACAAGGAGAACCTAATGTCACAAGTTATCACCTAGTAGGCTCTACATCATTGTGATAAGCTAAAGATGACAAAGAAAACAAAGAACCAGTTACCTTCAGAATTATTTCTCTACCTACACATAGCAATATGACATCCTTCTTTTCAGTTCAAGTACTAAATATCCAAACTTAGCTATAATATTTCTACATGATTGAAGCAACACGATCTTGATATTTGAGAGCTTTGCTTATCTCCAGTGCAATCAGTTAGATTTCATTACCATGATATGCCTTCAGTGAGAAACCAGCAAATAGCAATATTGATAAATCAAATCATGAAGATGTGTACGGTAGGAATAGGCTAGCTGAATGATCGGCATCCAGCATTTTTATTTATGAAGTTTGAAAGTGATTAATAGTATATAGCAAAAAATGGTGCTCTGTATAAAAAACTCTAGAAAATGCGCACATTGAAGTATTGAATATTCAAAAGGAAAAGAGAAGGTATAGGCAATAATCACCTGGCCTGAGCATCACTATAGACAGGCTCATATTCAACTGATGTCTTGCCCTGCAGTTTACCAGGATGACAGATATGGCGTCATAATTATCATTATGTAAAAGGTAGAAATTTGTTCTTGCAAATATTTCTTCTTATTCGAAGCTTAAGGATGTTGGGGCATTTTATTTGCATAAAAAATCGCTCATTTTACTACCAAGCATTTTTAAAGGCCATTAAAGTACCTCCAGATAGTTAAATGTAGTTTGATCGGCAGGCACAACACCATTCTTGCCACCAGCTTCAATGACCATGTTGCACAGTGTCATTCGCTCTTCCATCTACGAAGTTTGAGGAAATATTAGGTTAAAAGCCATGCAAGATGAAAATAATTGATTAATCTAGTTATGAGCACAGAGCATACATTTAGACTTTCCACAGTTGATCCAACAAACTCCATGGATTTGTATGTTGCACCAGATACCGAAATCTCGCCAATAATCTGCAATTAGCAATTATTGAGGATAAGCTATTAGAAAATGCTGACAGAAAGAAAAGTACAGAAAAATATAAAAGTATTTTGTAGTCTTACTTGCAAAATCAGATCCTTCGCAAGTAAATAAGGTGGCATTTCTCCATCTAATACAAACCTGATAGTTGGAGGCACCTGAAAAAAATTTTGATAGATCACATTAAGAATATTTAAATGAAATATAAGGAACAAAAAGTATCCTAGAATTCCTATTATAAATGTAACTATCCTATGGATAGTGCTATTGACATGATACATCCCATATATGTACTATGCTACGTTTGGATGAAATAATATTCAGATGATGCGGTATGTACACCAAAATAAAAAATTCTACTGTCAGCACCAGAAATTTATTTTGAGTTCTGATTTATAGTGGTCAAAAGCATGCAGCTTGCTACAATGCCATTATTACATTAACATACATAGGACTGACACATCATTCAGATGAACTCACTGACCAATATCTGAACCAGTTTTTACTATCAAGGCTGATATTTGAATTCGATACGGAGTAATCAGAACTTTCTACATACCTTAAGAAGAGCCTTCCCAGTGCCCATCACAAAACCAGCATCGGTGTTTCCGATTCCAGTTGCAAATTGGCCAAAGGCTCCAGCATTGCATGTATGAGAATCAGTACCAAGGAGAACCTAGACAACAGTTGGAGCAGGTTAATCCTATCCTATGAAACCACCAGATTACTGCATTAGCACAGTCACTGGAAGTACCTCGCCTGGTCTGCAATGACCTTCTTGAGCAAGAGCAACGTGGCAAACACCCTTGTAGTCTGGATTTGCCTGCAAACAACACAAATTGCATTTTATTTAAAAAAATTCTTCAAAATGAACATGAAAACAGGTTTGATACAAAAACAAACAAGCTATCAATTGGAGAAAAGATAATGAAATAGATCCGCATACTTTGAAATTGCTCAGGTCCTTGATGTCATAGAAGTACTTGATGTTCTGCTCCATACAGAAATCCCTGAGGATATCAACATTCCGGTTTGCTCGCTCATCGCTGGTGAAGATGTAATGGTCCGGGATGATGACCACCTTCTCCCGGTCCCAAACCTTGGCGTCCTCCCCGAACTCCCGCTTGAAGATCCCGATGGTGCCAGGGCCGCAGACGTCGTGCGTCATCAGCACGTCGACGTCCACCCACACGTTCTCCCCGGGCTCCAAGCTGGCGCGCTCCGACGCCCGCGCCAGGATCTTCTCCGTCATCGTCATGGCGCTCTTCACCTGAAACCGCACAAACCGCAAAGAGTCCCCCATCTCATCCGCATCCGCACGAGAATCACATCGAGAACAGCAGCAGCCTAGCCTGGGTCGAGAAGCCGTACCGAGCCAGTGGAGGACGGGGCGCGGGGGGCGCGGCGCGGCGTGGCGACGGCGCGGACCCTCCCCGAACGCGCCCTCCTCCCGCTCACCCTCCGCTGCTGCTGCTGCGCCGGCGCCACGCGCCGGCGAGCTCGTTCTGCGACAAAACACCAGCAAGCAAGGGCAAGGGCCAAGGGGGGTTAGCATCGAAAACCGCTTGGGGAGGGAGACGAATACCAGAGAGGTAGAGAAGGGGGTGGGGCGAACCTTGTGTGCGAAGGCGGCGGCCTTCGCGGCGACGGGGGATGGCGGCGGAGATGGAGGCCATGGTGGAGGCGGCGGCGGCGGCAGCGCGCGGTGGTGGTGGGGGCGGCGAAATGGCGAACACCTGTGGGGTGTGAGGTCAAGGGACGCACGGGGATTGTATTGTGGCGTCGTGTGCGTGTCGCGTCGCGCGTGGGAATGGCGAGCCACCCGGCCACAGTGCCGCGTGTGGGAGGTGACGCGTGCGATCTCAGCCGTTGGATTGAGATCGGACGGCGATGAGTCGGCTTTTGTGGCTAATATGGCCTTTTTGCATCGATCCATATGTCGGTATGAGGAACTGGGCTTCATTCAAGGCCTAATAAGAGAAGTTCTTCATGGGCTATCGCAAGGCGCCAATGGAATCTCCTAAGAGGCCCAAGGTGAGCACTAGCTCTACTTTGTGTGATCAAATTACAAAAGGAAATGCAGGGCCTATTCACTTTTACGTTATTTTCAACCATATCATTTTTTATCAAAATTACTAAAAAATATCTACGTTTATTTTGTTGATAAATTTGGTAAATACATAAAAAAATCCAAAATTTTGGCAATATTCTTGCCAAAATTTTGGCAATGCTATCAAATTATATTAAAAAGACTTGTTTCTATGGAAAAAATGTGAATTCTTAGTTTTCCAATTTAACCCTATGATAATTGGCATGTTTTTACTGAAAAGTTGTTTACATATACTTGACATTGCATGAAATATTTTCGGTTTTACCCCTATGATAGAAGTTATATTATATCCACAAAAGTTCGTTTATAACATGCTCACCCACTTGCTACCCAAACCGCTAAATAATATACTAGGAACTAAATAGTCATCTATACTACATTAAAAAAATAGTTGTGGTGACGGTTAATCTGTCACCCCACCTACTCTCATGGTAGTTTAAAAATTACTCCTTGAACTTTTTCATATAATTGGGTAACCACATATGAAGTCAAATCAAGGTGAATATTATGTATAACAAAACACTATGTTTAGCAAAACACCAAGTACCGTATTTAATGAAAAACATATTTTTCTTTATTTTAGATAATATTATAATATATTTTTTATTTGTAGCAAAGTACGGGCATCTAGCTGTTTTATTGTAGTAATGTCTAGTTTTTGTGTGTATGGCCAAAAGTGTCAGTAAAAAAGAGGAAGGAGTACAATGTTCTCCCTTCGTACAAGCTTTTATGTTTTTCATAATGAACATCTGGTGATGGAATAACTTGTTACAGAAGCAGACACCAAAAAACTCTACATGTCAAATAGGCAGAGGCTGGAGATAAAACGGTGTATAGAATTGTTATTGCTTTTTTTCTTTTTTTTAAAGAAAATACCCTATAGAAATATTATTGTATTTGCACAAATATATTAGTTAGATCACTTCATACATATTCTTGAGAGAGACTTCATGCATATCCTACATCTCTCTCCTTAAAGTACTAGTAGATAGGAAAATAATATCTAAACTCTAAAGGAAAGGTAATTTAAAGTGATCCAATAAAAAACATTAGAATTAGAGGCCGATTTAGACGGATCACATCTCTAAACTTATCATCATGGCAACAATACCACGCAATCAATATAATTACCATCGTAAAATATTTTAATACCGTTAATACTACATCACACCAACTAAAGTTGTATTGTATATTGTTGCGCTAGATCGCACATATCCATAATTCTTTTAAAAACAGCGGGCTGCACTTTGTCCTATATACCATATCATATAAGTCAAAATGTGCCCCCAAATAAAAAACTAATTCAGTCAAATTATGTCTCCATAACTACGATATATCTTATTGTGTGCTAAATAATATAATATAGCCACAATAAAATGGCCCCAAATGCATGTGAACACTTTGGAAATCGTAGTTATATTATAAGTAAGTGCTTCTACACTCTTCCCAGATAAATTATAAATTAATAAGGCATATACGCATTGGAGTGTATATTTAAATATACATAATATGGTAGACTAAATTGGTCACATATTTTGTGGTTAAAATACAACTCAATTATTACAGTTTTTTCATTTGATTTATTCCTTGAAAGAGTGTGCTGCGAACTTAATTTGCTGAATTCCTTTTTATATTTTTTTTGTCAAGACATCATGCACGGCATGTTTGTTTCAAACCTTTGATAGAATTTAGTAGAAATTTAAATGAAATGCTATAGTTCTTGCACAAATCCTAGGATTTTCCTCAGTATACAGGACTAAAATTCCACCTCAATACAAGAATAAATTCTCACGGGGAGTCTTGCTCTGAGTTGACTTGGGGTTGACTCATTACTCTCCTTTTCCTTGTGTATGAATGCATTGGTCAGTGTTCTGCAGACAAAGCACCTGATACAACGGCATTAGTAGTTTTCTTCAGCTTAATCCGCCTCCTTTCTGAGACCACTGGAGTTGATTAGGGTAGAACAGTTTGAAAGTTTGTGTGAGAATTGAATCATGGTCCCTTTATCTTATATTTAAAAAGTGGTTGAAATACGGTTATTCACTTGTGGTATCATGTAATGGCTTGCCACTTGTGCTAAAGCTGGTTTGTCATGTACTGACCTTTCTTGTGCAAAGCTGAATTATATATTTATTACAAGGTGTTATCATCGATCTAAGCTAATCAAAATAATAATATAGATCATCATATCCAACTGCCACAATGGTATATTTAATGGTCAAAACCGAGTAGTACTTGACTTTAGCCAGTTGATAACATGGTCGAAATTGAATATGAAAACGAAATAATGTTAACTATGTCTGTAATGTTTATCATCTGAGAATATTATCGTTTTGTGAGACGTATTTTTTTTGTTATACTATGGACGGGTAAGTGCGTAGTTACCTCATAAGATCATGGTTAATTTTCTACAGCTATATAACAAATCGTTTCATATTTTTTAGGTCTGACAAGAAGTAGTCAATAGTGGGCAAGAGGCCCTTTTCCACTGATTAAATTTCAATAGAAAATTTGTACATTTTTAGTTTAAAACTTTAAAGTCATACTTTTGCTTTCCACGTCTTTCCTTTGGGCTCATTTCTTAATGCCTCCATCGTGAAGGAGATTAGAAAAATTGCCTTCGAAAAAGAAATAACAATATAAAATACTCTTTTGTGAAAAGACACCTGAATACTCGGCAATTTCAGGAAGGCCTGGCATGACGACTGCTGAGAATTAGGATTCAATTTTTTGTTCTGATCCATATTATTGAGTTAGGTTTAATATATGAAAGGAAGTAAAAGAAGAAATTAACTACATGTACGTCTGCTATTACATCAGCCATGTCCAAACATACATTTAAACAATTTTACTAGTAATGTTTTTGAGAGATAATTTAGAGTACATTCCTCTTAGGAAAATGATTTACGAATATCCTTATTTACTAACATATAAACAATTAACATTTTTTTCTAAAGCAAGCAATGTGTTAATTGCTTCTAAATATGGTTATTATTGATGATCAAATATTTCATCTCAAACATACGCGTACGTTATTTTTCTCATACCGTCTTTTCCGGATGTTACAACTTTTTTACGTTACGGGTTTAATTTGAGTAGCATTTGGACACATCCCATGTAGCATTTTGACCATGTATAACGAATATATCACAAAGTACTTATATGCCATATTGTGGATTTTAATTTTAATTGCTTTCTGAAAATAATTTGAAATATCGATAGCCAAATATGCATAGTAAAATCTTTATAACAAAATTATACAAGAAACATGCGTAATATTACGAGGAAAAGAAATTGTGTTTGACAGAGTCTATACCAACAAGCCTTGCAAACATAGGTACATTAATTGCAAGAAGAATTCAAACATTACAAAATTAATTTATATACTTAATAGGGACTTGGCCACAAAACCAAAAAAAAAAAACCATAAACAAGTTCCATGTCACACCGCATATTTCGAAATTAGCACCACCTAGAATAAAAAACCTCCCCTACACAAAACAAAACAAGAAAAGGATTAAACAATAAGCCCCACCATTATTTCGCCTCTTAAAAAATGCCATTAATTTAAAGCAATCACCAAACCAAACAAACCAAAAACTCTTAAAAATTCCACCCATTTGCCAATTTTTCCAGTTGTTTAAATTAAATTAAACCCAAATCGATCCCTTTTATTTCCTATCTTGCATTTCCCATCTCCATCCTCCCTCTCTTCCTCTCCTTCTCCCTCCCCTGTTCTTGAATTCCTCGCCGGAGAACTTCTCCGGTGGTCTCTGAGTTTGCACTCCAGGTTAGAATTCTGGTGCGGTGGCTCGAGCTCGGGTTCGAATTCGGATTTCCTGGGTTGGTTGATCTTGATCGCACTCGCGGGAAGAAGAAGAATTAGGAAGCAGAGTGATCTCTGATGGTCACGGGCCGAGAAGGGAAGAGATAGGAGTTGTTGTCATGGAGCCCGCGACGGAGACCACGGCGACTTCGCCAGCTGCGGCTGCCGCTGCGCAGCCGGAGGCGGAGGCGGAGGCGGAGGCGGAGTCGGCGGCGACGCCGGTGCAGGGCGGCGGCGGCAACGTATCAGCCGCCAGCGCCGGCGTTCCAGTCGCCGTGGCAGGTGCGGCGGCGGCGGCGGGGAGAGGGACGGGAAGAGAAGAGGGGAGGCCGAGGAAGTACGGGCCGGACGGGAGCCTGCTCCGGCCGCTGAAGGCGACCCCGATCTCGGCGTCGGTGCCGGACGACTCCGGCGGGGGGCAGTACACGCCGGCGGCGGCGGTGGGGGCCGTCATGAAGCGCGGCAGGGGCCGCCCCTGGGTTCGTCAGCCGCGCGTCGCCGGTGTCCGTGGCCGTGACGGCCGCCACGCCCACCGCCGCGGTGGTCGTCTCGTCTCCGGCCACCCACACCCAGACGCCGCTCGGGCCGCTAGGTATGGAAATTTTTGAGAAATTTTGCCGTAATTTCGAAAAATTCAGGTGAAAGGCCTGCAACTTTTTTTTGGTTCGTCTTAGGATAAAGATAATAAGCCTGTTTAGTTGGAGTTTAGTTGGGGTGGTGACTTGTGAGAGAGACAAGGCTTTTAGAGGAGAGACAGACAGGGACTGTCTACTGATCTAGTCTAGGTAGGTGAACTGAAAACTGAAAGAGGCCTGCAGCTTTCAGGTTAAGGTTGTTTCTGCTTGGACCTGTAGTACCAGGTGCTACTAGTACCTTGGTTCTGCCTACTGTGTCATGGTCTCATGGACTCATGGTTGGGTTTCAGAGTTATGAGTGTCTTATCTGAGGTTTCAGACTTCAGGTTATGAGTTATGCAAAACTTGATGAATTTTGTAGACAAGTTACTAGTAGGTATCACTATTCAGAAAGCCTTAGTTTGAGATTTCAGGGGAAACAGTACTACCGTAGTTAAAACTTCAACTCATCATGCCTGTTTACTGCTTAGAACCTCTGTTGGGTGGTGTGGAACTGAAAACCTGCAACAGGCGTTTTGGTGTAAATACCTTCAGTTGTGAATTGTGATGAGATGTAGTCTGTTCCTATCTATTTGGTTAGGGTGGCAAGAATAACCATGGATGAGATGATATTAGTTGCTGGTGCTTTTGAATCTAGTTTTGTCTGGGTGTATTTTACTGCAAATACTATTTTTTATGCATTAGTTGAATAAAGTTGTTACTTAGGTGATAAGGTGTGCATGTGGAAAAATACTACTACTAATTTGTATGCATTAGTTGTGCAGAGTTGTTACTAGTAATTGTGTGTTCATGTGCGCATGACGGTATGAGCCTATAATAAATTGAAATTTGTTCAAGGATAGCATTTTGCCTCCATATTTGATAAAAACACAAGGGCTAAAAAAAATATGAGAAGTGCATGATGTCCTGAAAATTATATTTCTCTCAATGCTGAGAACCTGTTGATGGGCAGGTGAATTGGTAGCATGTGCTTCTGGTGCAAACTTCACACCTCATATCATTAACGTTGCTGCTGGCGAGGTAAGATGTCACTGGTTTTTTCTGTTTCCTCTTCTTGCTCTCACAATCTTAATAACCTTGTCTACTAAAATTTACTTGAATGGTGTTACCAACTTAATTTTGTTATGCCAGGATGTTAACATGAAGGTCATATCTTTCTCTCAACAAGGTCCAAGGGCAATTTGCATTCTGTCTGCTAATGGGGTGATTTCAAATGTTACATTGCGTCAGCAAGATACTTTAGGTGGTACAGTGACTTACGAGGTTTGTTCTTTCCACCTCCAAATTAATATTCATGTTTCTTTTTGCAATTTTCATGCTCTGCTTGTACAATATGCAAAACAGATATATCACTCGCATTTAATTTATGAACTCGAAAAGGACAATCGATTGAATCTTGTTATACTAGTCATATTACACTATTTAACGATTATATATTGGTCTCTCAAGTTCATTATCATTGGTCTTGCATGTTGTTAATGAAACATTTTACACTAAAACCATCTTTTTGATATTCTTATGGTGACTTTTGGTCCTGGCAAATATGAATTGCAAACAACATGTAAAACTGTAGAGGAAATATTTTGAAAAATAAAATGTTGATCGTATGATTGATATGGAGTCAAAGTTGAGTGGCACAGCAGTTTTGGTATAGTGAGTATGCAAGTTGAGGATTTTATGTGTTTCAATAAGCTAAGTAGAAGCTGTAGGCATGTGGTTTTCAGCATACTGTCCTTGTTCTAGCGTGTGAAAACTAATTTTTCTTTAATCCTAGTTCTCCAGTTAATCTGGGCTAGAACTGTAGCTATCAGTTCACAAAAAGGAACCAAAACAACCAAAGAGATTCCTATGGAAACATTATAACTTTCTAAAGGGTGAAGTAATAAGTAAAGATACAGTTTCCTTTTTACAGTCTTGATATTTTTTTCTGATATTTGGATTAAAAAACATTAATATCAGCCTTACTGGTAGCAATGATGAATAGGTTAAGGTATTAGTGAGCACTTGTTTTAGTCTAATGAGAGTGCCAAACAGTAAAAGCAGTGAACAGCCTGGGCTTCATCAGTTCAACAACTAGTGGAATTGCACAATGGAAAATATGGCGACTTTCTAGGACTTTGTCCCAGGAGAATACGATTTACAAGAGGAGGAAATATCCACCACCTCGAGAGCAGATGATTTTCTTAGAGAAAAAAAAGAGTAGTTGAAATTTTTTTTGAACGAATTAGTAGTTGAAAAATCAAATGGTGTAAATTATATGTCATAATACAATTCACATGATTTGACTTGAGTATATGGGTCTAGTAATAGTCATGATCAGGACTTCTCCGTGACCCAAAATAATCTTTGTTTCTCCACTTTACAACATGTTGAAAGTTAAAAAATGCAAGGAAATTAGGTGGAAACTAACAGGAGGCCACCTGAAGAACTTACATGGAAATTATGTGTGCATTTCATAGTATGTACAAATGGATCTAGTCGGACGTTGTCAGCACTAACAGTGGAAAAAGTGTGCCTAATGTATATATTGACAATGGAATAATTCCAACACCTAGCTTTTCCACACGCGCACATATGTACTATTCGAACAAACTTTTCAAGTCCAGTCTGCAGTACAATTCCTCTGTTTATATACTATACGTGCTAATGACTGATCAACTAATGTTCATTTCAATCATATATGTGTGCATATCCACTCTTCATCATGCAGACTTGTTTCGATCTTCTAATCATAAATGTGCATATAGCCATGTCTATTTTTTATCAAATAACTTGATTAAAACTTCTCTCTAAATTCCTAACTGATCAATGTGCTGTTAATTTAATCAGGGCCGGTTTGAGCTGCTCTCCTTATCCGGATCATTCACGCCAACTGATAGCGGTGGAACGAGAAGCCGCTCCGGTGGAATGAGCGTCTCGTTGGCGACCACGGATGGCCGTGTCATCGGAGGCGGAGTTGCCGGCCTCCTTGTGGCTGCAAGCCCTGTTCAGGTGAACCCTTTTTCCAGCTTATCCACTGGATTATTGTCGCGGACTATTGCTCAATGTTTCTAAAAATACATTTTTTTTTCAAAAAAAAAAGAAGAGGAACTTTCATCTATTCTATTTTGAAGCTATTTTGCTAGGTTTATAAATATATAATATTTAATTTATTCCTATAATCAATCGGCTTGCATTTGTGGATAATCTATTTAGAATGCTACCTTGAGCTCCACGGATTGTGTGTTCTAAAGTGTTGATGAATGATAGACGAAACTGAGTTTATAACAATTATTTGAGGGCACAAACAAATGGATTAAGTAATAGAAAAGTTATAAGTTTGATTTATCAAAGTTATCTAAAAACTATTGATATTTATAACTTTTAAGAAAACCAAGTGTACCGTCTAGAAGCTTGAGAAGAGTGTCCGCGATAATCCGTCATCCATTTTAATATAAAAAGAACGTGCTGTACTTAATATTCAGATTACTCAACAATGACATATACGCATCCATATGCTTTGCTTGCTGTTGGCAACAACCTGATTGAGTCGATTGATTGCTGTTCTCTATCAGGTTGTGGTAGGAAGCTTCCTGCCGAGCTACCAGCTGGACCAGAACGCCACCAAGAAGCCCGTCATCGAGATCACGACGGTGCCGCCGCCGCCGCCGGCCATCGGCTTCACCATCTCCAGCGGCGACCACATGGAGGACTCCTACAGCGGCAGCCATGGCCAGCACCGCTCCGGCGCCGCCGCGGCCACGACGACGACGGCGAAGGCCAACTCCACGTCGGCGTTCAGGGTGGAGAACTGGACGCCACCGGCGCCGCCGGCGCCGGAGGTGGCGAGGACGAAGACGCCGTCGTCGGAGGCCAAAGTCCCAGTCCCCGGAGCCTGACGAAGCTTGGGTTGCATATAGTTGCATTGTGTTGCCGTTTGTTAATTAGGTCCTGAAATGGATGTGCAGAGATGAAAATTTTCGTACTACCATCGATCAGTCCAGTCATCGTCGGATCATCAGCAACTTCCGTATGATTAAATCAGTGATGCAGTTAAATGTTAGTGGAAGAAATTATCACACCATTCCTCGTGGACTGGTTTATCCGATTAATCTGTACTTAATTATGATCAGGCAGGGACAGTGGAGAAATATAATTAAATTCTCTTGTGGTACTATCTGTTAGGCTCATGTGAGCTAATGATGTGCTTGTCTTGCATGCAGGTGCTGGGCAGCGGCTCTACTCCTACCTGTGATGCTTAATTGTTTATTTATGATAAGTGCAATAATTAGGCTCCATTCATTTTTGTTAAGATGCAAATTTTACTTCAGTTTTCGTTAGCGTGTTTCAAAAACTGCTAGACAATAAAAATATACGAAAACTTTCTGATTAAGTGCAGTTAGATCCATAATTGTGTTGCTACTATGGCTATGTTTAGTTGGATCCAAAGTTTGGATTTTGGTTGAAATTGGAGGTGATGTGACTGAAAAGTTGTGTGTGTATGACAGGTTGATGTGATGGAAAAGGACTGAAGTTTGGATCCAAATTTTGAATCTAAACACAGCCTATCTATGATAGCAACAAAAGGCGCATCTTTGATCTGAAGCCCACTTAAATCCAGCCCAATGGGGAAGCAAAGCTAAAACTTCAGTTCTTCTTCGCAGTGGAGAAATTCTTCAAAAAAATCCGGAAATTATTCCGTTCCAAAGAAAAAACGTTAGGGCTTTTTAAAGTACATCAATAGGGTGGTGTCAGAAAAAAAGTAAAGCAATAGGGAAAAGACAGGATTAAAATGTCATGGAATCAGGAATATGAAATGCCTTGTTCAAAGGAAAACTAAGTAGGAATTTGGTGGATTCTGTAGAGAGAGTAGAAAGACAAAGAGACATGTTGCACTGGACTCCTTAGAGCAAGTACAGTAGTAGACTATAAGCCAGCTATAAACATATATCGAGAAGATAAAAGAAGAGAGAAGCAGCAGGCTACAGATTTATAGCCAGCTGCAGCACGGAATACAAGACACAATGTGTGTATGACATGTGGGACCAAGTATTAATAGTGTGGTATATGTTTATATGTAACTATTGTATGAATTGACTATTAAGTTGACTATAGATGATTTAGAGCTAGTAGTTGGCTATACTATTAAACTTGTTCTTATTCGGTGGGGGTTTGAGTTCATTGGTCCCAAAATCAACTCCAAAGTTAAGGTTAAAAATTTAAATTTTGACTGATAATCATGAGCATAAGTGAAAAGATGAGGCTGATTGTCTGTTTTCATGTGGAATTGGTGTATATGAACTCAATACATAGGAATTTGGTGAGTTAAAATACTTTGTTCGAAATGGCATGTTCAGAAAAGAATTTCTAGAAATTACAATCCTCCATTTGTCCTATAAAAATTCTACATCTATTAAGGTTAAGGTAGATCCAGAGCACAGTTGTTACCAGCGCTTTGCCGTTTACAGTCGATCCATGGCACTTCAATTAGTCAAAGTTTTGTCAAAAGAGAATGGCATGCATCACCTTGAATTAATTTGGTCAATCACCAGTTGCTGGCTTATAGAGTTGGAAAATACTCCCTGCTCTATGTAAAACAGAATAATTTATTAGCACATATATAATTAATTAGGTACTAGCTATGTTTTTTTAAAAATAATAAATATGAATTGTTTAAACCACTTTTCTATAGATTTTTTTAAAAAAACTGTTTAACCGTTTGGAAAATGTACGCGTGAAAAACGAGGAAAAAAAAAGGAAACGATGTCAGGATAACGAACGAAAATGCTAAGTACTACTCATCATTCGGTCAAGTTTTTTTCTAGCGTACGTTGTTGTTCATAGTGCCATATATGCCTCTTTCTTTCTTCCTTGAGCATATGCATCTTTCTTTCTTCCTACTTATACATATATATTTCGAAAACAACTGCACAAGTTACTTTTGTCCTGAATGGACGATATGTTATCTGATTTTGATCTTGTGATAATATCATATATATAGGGTATAAACAGATGAATTAACTGTTAAAAAGTTGAAAAAAGAAACTAGAAACCTATACTTAGAAAATTCTTATAATTAAATCGCATCGTTTAGAAGCTTATAAAGCGTGTCCGTGATAATCTATAACCTATAATAAGATGAAAATAACTGGACCTATATATCATCGGATAAATTAAGATCGATCCATCGACCATGGGTTGATAGATGCATGTTCGGAGAAGTTCCTAGCTATCTCAGCTGTGGCATGAATAAATTGATGACCTAGCTAGCATACATGAAATTTTTGATTGGTCAGATTGCTAAGATGCAACGATCGATCGATTACTGTCTCGCTCGATAGATCTAGCTAGCTATCGCTAGGACTTTCTGCATCCAAGTGCATAGTTTTTTTTTTCTTTTTTTTGAAAAAGTAATAAGCGCCTAACTTTTTCTTTCTAGGTGCTGGAATAATTAGTAACCGAGCAAGCACTCAATCTTAATTCTGCAGGTACGTAGCAGCTCGATCTCAGCTAGCTAGACAGCTAGTAGAAAAAGAGAAGAAAGTCCACAAGAAAGAAGAGATCTACAGCTAGCATCTGTGGACTGGACGACTAGCAATCTAGCATATATATGCAGCTGCCCAAAGTTCTTTTTTTATTTCTTCAATTCGTTTTGGGCGAAATTCCGAACTAACAACGAAAAATACGATGGCTTCCTTCTCCTAGATTACCAAGGAATAGTAATATTTCTTTTATAGGTGAAAGTAGGTTGCATTTAAATATATAGATTATATGTTGTGAAGAAAGGAAGAAATGACACGAAGAGTCTCTATATATGGATAGTAGAAAAAGATAAGAAATTAAGCTAAAGAGGCCAGGCAGGCAGGCAGCATCATGGCAACAGCCTGGATCGAGTTGAACTCGATTGCTAGCCAATTAAATATAATCTTGCCACTTAATTAGTTAACTAAGCTGTGAAAATTAGAATGCATGTCTGGCGAAGTTACATGATAGCTGCTGGCTACTGCATGGATCATCCGTTGAGCAATTCAGTAGGAAATTTGGAATAATCCTTCTAGTCCTGTGTGCGTGGATGCAAGCTAGTCATCGAAAGCTAATATGAAGCTACTGCCGGCCTGCGGCTGGGTGTCTGCTTCTCAGCTGCAAAACAAAATGAGACTGATACTTTTCTTGTTACCTAGCTAGGGATCAAGTCAATTTTCACCCCTCATCGATTGGATCAGCATCCATTACTTCAGTGTTAGCTAGAGAAATTAATAAGAGCAAGTTTTAGAAAGCTCCATATATATTTTATTGTTGAAATTGAACAAAAACCCTCAGGTATATATATACTTGTGACACATGTATAACCCCAGCTGACATCAACTAAGTCATTTTAACTTGTTTTAAGTCAAATCTCTTCAAGTTCGATCATTTTCTTAAAAAAATATAGCTACATTACCAAAATAAATATACTATAAAAATATATTCATGAAACTAATTTAATGTTTTAGTTAGATAAAATTGGTTAATTTTATAGTGGTTTGACTTAAGATAAATCTAAATTGACTTATAATATAAAACGTAGAGAGTGCTAATTAATGTTTTACATATATAACCCCACCCCATCGAGCATGCAATTTAATTTAAAATGTTTCTTTTTATAAATGCATGCATGAAATTAATGATTTAGTTTACCGTAATAAAATATATGGTGTCCTATAAAATGTTTAACTAACTATACCGTCGTTTAATGAATGTAACGATATATATGTATGAGAGGAATATCTACGAAAGCATATGCATTTACTATATATATTTTCTACTAGGAACACATTTGATGTCTATTTATATAAAATTAAATCAAGTGAATAATGTAGTACTATATAGCAATATCACTATGCTAGTATATATATACCGTATTAAAGTAGTGCTGGTCCATTTATATCACAGTAGGTTATATGCATATAGCCATTAAAAGTATATAACATATTATTTAATTTGAAGATCTATATCTATCATTATAGCAGACGGCTGCTAAAGCTAGAATGCCGGCAGAAGCAAAGAAATGCGATTGCTTAGAAACTATCTACATCGTTCGTGCTAGTTGTGCACACGAAATTTCCTGCATGCATTCCAAGTACATCGTGCGTACAATGATAAACATATTTGCATTATTCTTTTTGAACAGAATAGGATCATCAGTCCTCCGTTTCCAAAAGACAGCTAGCTCCTTTCGTTCTTACATATTGAAGACACTTCTGTTATAAAATGCTCATCACTATGCATATACAGGGAGACGTATATGCATATACACACTATGCTCAAAGAGGCAGACTAGTAACAAATAGTCAAATACTCTCTAGTCTCACTAAGGCTGCGTTCGTTCCCTTGGGTTGGGAACCTAACCCTCCGGCACGGAAAACGAAACGGTCCATTAGCATGTGATTAATTAAGTATTTGCTAATTTTTTTTCAAAAATGGATCAATATTATTTTTTAAGCAACTTTCGTATAGAAACTTTTTGCAAAAAACGCATCGTTTAGCAGTTTGAAAAGCGTGCGCGTGGAAAACGAGGAAGAGGGGTTGGGAACCCTGAGTATAGAACACAGCCTAAGATTAAGATGGTGTTTGGATTCCCTGACTAAACTTTAGTGCATGTCACATTGGATGTTTGGATACTAATTTGGAGTATTAAATATAAACTAATTATACATATGGAAGATAATTTGCGAGATGAATTTATTAAGCCTAGTTAGTAATAATGTAGTGCTATAGTAAATATATGCTAATCATAGATTAATTAGGCTTAATAAATTCGTCTCGTGAATTAGCCTCTATATGTGGAATTAGTTTTATAAGTAGTTTATGTTTAATATTCCAAATTATTGTTAAATATCCGATGTGACAAGGACTAGAGTTTAGTCGGGTATCCAAACACTACCTAAGTTATGTTAAAAGTTCACCGGGGAGTGTATAATATTTATGGTACTAAAATTTAAATCCTATTGGAGGTGGAAATCTACCAGATGCACCGATTCTCTCATCACATTTGAATTTACATGGCCTATTTTTCTTGCATTTTCTTTGAAGAATGGTAGTGCTCTTTTCTTGAAAGAATGGTAAAAGAATGGTAACGCTCGATCGCAAGGAAAAAGAACAAGTACACCATCGGTGCTTCTCTCATCCCTTTTAAATTTACTTGGCCCATTTTCCATGTATTTTCTACGGAGAATGGTAGTGCTCCCAAGAAGAAAAAAAAAGATGGTATAGTCATCTTGGGAAAAAAAACAGCTACAGTCACATATATAGCACTGACTAAACACAGAAAAATCAAACCAGGCTAATAACATATTTGAAGTATACAGACACATATTTGAAGTATTAAACGTAGACTAATAACAAAATAAATTACAGATTCCATATGTAAATCGCCAGACAAATTTATTAAGCTTAATTAATCCATCATTAGTAAATGTTTACACTCATGGACGGGTTGGTTCACTGGAAGGTGGGGCCAGATCTTAAAGCGGTAGCAAAAGCGCGCGAGGCACTCGGCTAGTCTAGTGGAGTATACCACGAACACGAAGCTTCCTGTGGAGTCTGGACCTCTGCTACGTGGGAGCACTGCCATGTGGCACGCCTCCATTGGCTGCGT
Organism: Oryza longistaminata; assembly: GCA_009805545.1. Classification (NCBI taxonomy): domain Eukaryota; kingdom Viridiplantae; phylum Streptophyta; class Magnoliopsida; order Poales; family Poaceae; genus Oryza; species Oryza longistaminata. Next base: position 4,223,701 of record CM020179.1, read on the forward strand.
TGAGCCGGTCTGCGTCATCGCTGATCGCCCACGGACCACGGTCCAAGGCCGGCGGAAGCGGAATAGAGATGCGCGTTTTGCGTTGCGCGTGCGTGCGGCATGCATTTTGGAAAGTGATGTCTGAAAATATCCTGAATGTACGTAATTTTGATACAAGGATTTAAATTCACGACAGAGTCCACAACTGCACAAACATATTTCCAAACGTATATAATACGTCCCAATGTACACATATATATATATTTTAAACTATGTAAATTCATCACAACATTTGCTTGAAAAAACTACAACTAATTAATACACCATCGGTCCTTTAAAAGAAATAACTTGAACATACATTTGTTTTGTCTAGTTTCATTAATAGGAGTAGCTTTTTTATAGAACGAGTACAAGATCTTTCATTTTTTTGCGGGGAAAGGGAAGAAAAGGGTACAAGATTATAGTTGGAAAACTACAAAGAACAAAATCGTGGATTAATTAAAAACAAGAGCTTTTTATGAAATAATAGCATAAATATATTTTTTATTCACATTCTATCAAAATCACAGGTGCTAGCAAACACATGCAGGAATAGTGGCCGTACATGTTTGCAACCCCATGTTCCCAACCCCTCTCTCTCGTTTTCCGCGCGCACGCTTTTCAAACTATTAAACGGTGTGTTTTTTTGTAAAAATTTTCTATACGAAAGTTGCTTAAAAAAATCAAATTAATCTATTTTTGAAAAAAAATAGCTAATACTTAATTAATCATGTGTTAAAAAGCCGCTCCGTTTTACGTGCAGGAGGGATGAGTTCCCATCCTGCACTTGCAAACACACCCGTACTCCAGTCTCGTGCTATGGGCCAGTTCACTTTAATGCCAAAAAACCTAACCAAATTTTGGCTATTTTGGGACTTGTCAAAATTTTGGCAGGATTTCTTATATAGTTACCAAAATTTGGCAACAAACTAAATGTTGCCACTTTTTTAAGTAACTTTATCAAAATTTGCTAAGATTGAAAATAACATCAAAGTGAACAGGCCCTACAAGTTTGTACTCTGTACCATCGGGGCAAAGCAGTGGTCTCATACAGGGCCATTTTGGATTGATGACAAAATGTGCCCTACCAACTTTTTGGTTGTTTGAATAGTGAATGTAATTGTTTGGTTTGAAGCTAAGTGAATGGTAATGCCCATGGTTAATTTGGCATAATTCTACCATAATATAAAATTTGGCTTTCAATTGATACCAATCCAAACCCACCCACTTAAAATATTACCCTACCAAAATATTGGTAGTGCCAAAACATGCCTAAGTTTTAACACTACCAATACTTTGATAGGGCACTAAACCCAATAGGCCCTGTTTGATTCAGCTTAGGATTATTATAATCTAACTTATTAGGAGTAAGCTGAAACAAACAAGTAGATTATTATAGCAGATTATTATAATCTATAAGCCAGATTATTATAATCTAATAAGCTGCTCTAAAGGAGTTTTTTCAGATTATTGAGTGGCTAAAGACCCACTACTCTACATATTTGAGAAAAATTACCCACTTATGCCATCAACCGAACAGATAGCGGAGGGCATTATAGACTTTAGCCTTTCAAACCAATCTAGACAAACAAACAACTCACAACTTATTTTATATCAGTTTATTATAATCCAGCTTATAGCAATCTGATTTAATAATCTAGATTATAATAATCATAAGCTGAAACAAACATAGCGTAAACCCACAACTACGGGCTTGTTCGGATGAGATTGCTGCTGCAGCGCTGCAGCTGCACGGCAGCAGCAGCTACAGTGCTACAGCAGCTAGCTAACAGCGGCTGTAGAGGCTGCAGGCAGCCAACAGCCAGGCCGCTGCCAGCCAACAGGCAGACGAACGGCTGGGCTGTACAGCACAGCCAAAACAGCTGCGTAATCGAGCTGCCGAACAGGCCCATCCTCTGGTTCGCTCCTCTGGCAAAGGTCAACAAGTCAAGACGATTGAACTCGATTATGTGAAAGGAACAGGGGAGTATAATATGTATCATTTCAGTTTCTAAAATAAAATTACGATTATCAGATAACACAACATCATCATCAGGTTAGAACCCCTTTAAATCGTAGGAATAGAAAAATAGAGGAATATGACAAATATAAAATTCTGACGGTGACAGGCTGACATGTATGCAATGGTAAAACAAATGATTGTAAAACATAAGAATGACCGTTTGTTTAGATCACAAGAAAAACACAGCAAATTGAGAAAAATAAAACTCAAAGATAAAATAGATCTCATCTCATGTTAAATTTTCTCCAAAACTTGTTGTTTTTTTTTTGGGGGATTTTTTTTTTTTGTTGGGGTGGTTTTGGTTCGCGGCGTGGCGGGTGTTGCTACTGGTCTAGGTTTTGCGTGGCGGGATGCGACAATGGATTTAGGTTTTGCGTGGTGTGGGATGCGAGAATGGATTTAGGTTTTGCGTGGTGCGGGATGCGACAATGGATTTGGGCGTCAAGTTCTCGAATCCATGGTTCGTGTTTTTTTTGGGGGAAAAATTGGGGTAATGCGGTTTTTATTGGATTGTTGATACTCTCTTCGATGCTGGTTTGGGCTACCTGCGCTTGGTTAGAGTTTCTGTGCCTAATTTGTGAATCGCAAGTCGTGCCGAGGGAATCTCTGCGCTTGTGCATGAAATGTGGCGTATGTGATTAGATTTTGAAGACTAGTCGCGTTGTTTTGGGGAAATAGCCATGGAGATTAGTCTTCGTTAGTTTCGAGGATTAGATTTAGAGATTGAATTGGTTGGCTTGGTAATTCCTGACGTGACATGTACCAATCCACGCTATCTGTTTATAAAACGCCACAAGCGCTACTCGATTGGGCATAATTTTTGTTCACAGATTTTGTTTGATTCGTAGCTGTCTATGAATAGGTTGTATTACTGTTGATTCCACGCAGCAGGTAGCACTGCAAGTCTGAATGTTATGCCCCATAGTCTGGATGCTTTTCATGCCTTCTTAGGTTGTAAATTCAACTAGATTTTGTTTTTTTTGCTTCTTGATATTCATGCGTCCTTATCAGATTGGGTTTAATGGCTGCAATAATGACTTGAATCCTGACGGTGCCTGCAGGTTTACCTGACACTATGCGTCGCCCTGGCTGCGTCGGCGGTGGGCGCATACCTGCACGTCGCCTTGAACATCGGCGGGATGTTGACCATGCTCGGGTGCGTGGGGAGCATCGCCTGGTTGTTCTCGGTGCCTGTCTATGAGGAGGTTCGTCTCGGCTTCTTCAGCTGACCTTGATAACTCGATTGCTTCGTCCCTAGAAATTCAATGGAAGTTTTGGTTTACTAACAATGTCAAATACATTGTGTGCTGACTTTTTAATGTCTTACCCTGTGAGCAGAGGAAGAGGTTTGGGATTCTCTTGGCCGCTGCCCTGCTGGAAGGGGCTTCAGTTGGGCCTCTGATCAAGCTTGCTGTAGACTTTGACTCAAGGTAAATGAGCTTATCCTAGTTGTTTTAAACAATGGTCTATTGCTATACAGCGACGCAATGGTTCATTGATCATGATTGGTCGATTTAGAAGTAACTTGGAAAAGTAAATGACATGTTGGACAGACAAGTTGGTGATAATGGTTGATAATATGTCAAGGATTGAGTGTGACATGATGCTCGTGGGATTTACTGTGGCTCGGTTGCCTTTGAATTAAGTGTCATTGTCTACTAGTGTCTGGTTATTCTTGGAAACATTAAATGGGTTCAGATGTGTTATAGTGGTCAAATTATGCTTGTGAAATTGGACTTTTATATCATGTCTTATCTTTTTCTTTAAATAGATTCTACAAGAACAGAAGTTTGCCAACCATGATAGTAGTGGTATTATAGTCTAGGTAAATATATCCTGCATAGTGGTATTATGGTTTGGTAAATGCATCATGCATAGTGGTGTTGTCATGAAGCTGATGTTCATGATGCTCTCATGATATGAGAGATTTTAGCATTCGATGATATGATATTCATTCAGAATTTCAGGGTGTGCTGTAGATTCTGGTTAGTACTAGTATTCAGATAGGCCCTTTCACATTTTTGCTTCTGTCACATGCCTGCCTAATACTGTAGTCTTGTACTTCCTCCGTTACTAGGAACGCACTACCTACTTTCCCCCCCTAGAAATCAATAGTGCTAGCCTTGTGGGATATTGTCTTCTGGTTTGGGTATGGGCCTTGTTTCATGGTTGTCATGGGCTTCTTTTATTTTCGAATGACGGCAAAGTTGAGTACCACCTTAACAGATAAAGTATTCCGTTGTTTCTGTTTGTGTTGTGGCTGCAAAATTTGTAATGTAACTGTCCTAGGAGCTTTTCGCTTGTTGATCTCCTTAACTGGCATGATTTTTTTTACGTGTTGACTGATGTCATATGTCTATTGTTCTGTGTTACCAGCATTCTCGTAACAGCATTTGTTGGAACTGCCATTGCGTTTGGGTGCTTCACTTGCGCTGCCATTGTTGCCAAGCGTAGGGAGTACCTCTACCTTGGTGGTTTGCTCTCTTCTGGCCTCTCCATCCTGCTCTGGCTGCAGTTTGCCGCGTCCATCTTTGGCCACTCCACCGGCAGCTTCATGTTTGAGGTGAGATACTGGGGCTATATTCTTGTCCAATCCTAACATACAACATACTACGCATCCTTTGCCTGAACACTGATACATGTGTGGTTTCTCCTGCAGGTTTACTTTGGCCTGTTGATCTTCCTGGGGTACATGGTGTATGACACGCAGGAGATCATCGAGAGGGCTCACCACGGTGACATGGACTACATCAAGCACGCACTCACCCTCTTCACTGACTTCGTGGCCGTCCTTGTCCGGATCCTCGTCATCATGGTGAGTACATGACTCAGCTTACTGCTCAATTTGCTCATCATCCTCCGTATACATTGCCGCGTTTCGGTTTGATTCGGCTTTTGAAATGCTGACCTGACGATGAACACCCACAATGTCTCCGTTGCAGCTCAAGAACGCGTCTGACAAGTCGGAGGAGAAGAAGAGGAAGAAGAGGTCTTGAGAGCTTCTCTTCCCGCTTTGCACATAAGAAAAAACCACCGCGGCTATTGCCTCTACGTATTATGACAGAGCCGCACTTCAACTGGGTTTTGTGGTGAATACAAGTTCTTTTGCATTTTGTTGATATGGTGTGAATCTGCTCAGGTTTGTTGTCGTAGTAGCTTTGCAAATACTAGCATGCTACATGACACGGATCTTTCTGTAATGGTGGTCGCGTTGATCGAAACGTGAAAACACATCTTCATTTGCGACTAATTTGTTTGCCTTTTTGGTGATTGATGATGATCCTTTCCCCAACTTGTGTCATTGTTCCCCTTTTGATGGTTGATAGTACATCTACATTGCGTTTTTAAGCAAATCCCGGCGAATTGTGTGGCCACGGGTGGTTCGTGTTACATTGATGCGAACAGCAAGTTTGCCCGCGGGCTTGAATGCTACGAATGGCACTGCACGGCGCGCGTCCTCATTTACCCCATCTCGACGCAGAATTGACGCCGGTAACGTGCGGCAAGTTTCGTTAAAAAAATTATGCTAACTAAAACTAGCACGCTTCGTTTGAGCATCTTATTTTAACTGGAGTCGGTCAGATTGATCCATCCTGTGAATCACGGTAACGACATATCAAAACATTTGAGTAGAACCTTAAGAGATGAACCTCTTTGTTGGAGGAGGATCTTTACCATGATAATATACAATCTGATTCAAGAAGAGTATTATTTACTTGACGCTTTTAAAAATATATTTTCTCAATAAACATTCTTATTTTATACTTACAACAGTTGTTTTAAGATATTCATTAAATTTATTTATCAAATTATTTAATTATTCCTGTACTTAATTAGATAATCTACAATAATTTAAATGCAAAACTGGCATATATTATTTACATTGGACTTGCTAGTACTAAAATCTTCAATTCCACCAATCCGAAGGCCAAAGCTTTACTGCCACTACACGACCAGAGCTAGATATAAGAGCAAGCGGGAAGAGCACACAACACTCCCCGCCGCTCGCGCCACCAACCTTAACACCTTCCCTCCACCATACGCAACGCCATGGAGAGGAGGACGACGAGGCGCACCAGCAGCAAGGGCGCCGGCCGCGCGCCGCGCCCAAGGTGGTGGCCGTCCTCGCCGGCCTGCTCGAGCGCGCCGCGGCGCGGGCGACGCCGACGCCGACGCCCAGGGCGCGCGCGCGGCCGGCCACGCGCGCGACGTCGTTCCGCGGGCGGACGAGGCCGGAGATCAGCGTGCGGCGGTATGCGGAGCGGATATACCGGTACGCCGGGTGCAGCCCGGCGTGCTTCGTCGTCGCCCGCGTCTACCTCGACCGCATCGCCGGGGGGTCGCCGGAGGAGGAGTCATCGCCATCGCCATCGCCGCCGGCGACGGCAGCGGCGGCGGTGTGCGTGGACTCGTACAGCGTGCACCGTCTGCTCATCACCAGCGTCATGGTCGCCGCCAAGTTCATGGACGACATGTGAGCATCCAACATTCCATTCTCCTCTCCCACTCCATTTTTTTCTGTCAACTCAGCTCGCATCTACCTCAACTCGTGCCATTTTTACTGCCACTTTTTGCGAACAATACCAAATTAAACTAGAGCATAGCTTGCATCCCACTCTTAAAGAAAACCGAGAGCACGGAAGGATTTTAACACCAGGCACATGCCAAAGTTGACCGGCCGGCATCAAGAATCAATAAAATCCCAGTCCTAGCAAGAACACACCAATGCAGCTAACATTTTTGCAGTACACAAACCATGTGCCATGCGTGCCATCAGGCGTGAAATGGGCGATCGATTGAACAAGATATCGATCTATCTGTGACCTGTCGGTGCAGTGCAGAATGCAGAGTAGTAGAGCAGATCAGAGGAGAGGATAAAAAAAGAACCAACAATAACAACGACAACTGCCTTGTGTGTCGGCGAAGGCAAGTCAAGCCGGTGCTAGAATGGATTAGCAGCTGTTATTATGCCGCATTTATCCAGTGCTCACTGCTCATTATCCAGTACTACTACATTGCAGTAGTTGGTTGCTGATCGAGCTGGATATTGCAGCCAACTACTACTACTACTACTACATTGCAGTAGTTGGTTGCTGATCGAGCTGGATATTGCAGCCAAGAAACGCATGTTCTAACTGACTGCATCTTCCTTTCTCTGAAGATGTTTAATCTGTTCAGTATTGTAGTAATTTTTTGGGTGCTCGAGATTGATTAGCTAAGCACGAGACGACATGGCCGGCAGGTAGGTGCGGTTGGGATGTCCAGCTCATCGCTAGGTTGTTCCTCTCATAGACAGCACGACAGCTGATCAGTGCTGAACCCGATTGCTCACCAACCTACCTCACACCTGCTAACTACTTAACCAAATAATCTTTTCTTTTGAGCACTTCTTAATCAATTTAAACTACTAATCTTAGCTGCATTATGTACTAATTAGTGGTTAACCAGTCTAGTTTATAATTAATTGGTTGGTAAATCCGTTGCTAATACTAGTAGCATTATTTCTTTTTGTTGATGTGATACATGTGCAGACACTACAACAACGCGTACTTCGCGCGCGTGGGAGGCGTGGAGGTGGCGGAGATGAACGGCCTGGAGCTGGAGCTCCTCTTCGCGCTGCGCTTCCGCCTCAACGTCACGCCGGCGACCTTCGCCACCTACTGCGCCGCGCTCGAGGGCGAGATGGCGGCGGATGATGGCCCCCTGCCGTCGCCGCTGTCCTCGCCGTCGCCGGAGGAGGAGGGGAATGACCGTCGTCAGCCGCCGCCGCGACGAAAGGACGGCATCACCAACAAGGTCGCCGCCGCCGCCGTGGACAGATCGGCGCTGCTCACGGCTGCTCATCACAGAGTTGTAGTAGTAGAGATCACCCAATGACGGCATACACGGCAGAAGAAGCGCCATATATAATCGATGGCCATTGCTTGCCTTGCCTGTGATTATAATTCTTTAATTTCTTTCTTCGTTTTCTTCTCTCCCAAATCTGTTTCGTGGTGATCAGTCATCACGATTCACGACTCACGAGCTGTTGTTGGTTGTTGCCTGCCATTGGCATTGGTCATTTTGTGTATAATCGCAAGATGTTTGCATGCGCACCGGGCTAACCCGTAGATGATCATCTTGAATTCTTAATTGACACAATAAAAAAGAAAAAAAAGTTTTTTTTTAAAAAAAGAAACCGAGCCAGACTTAGCTAGTGCTATATTAAGCAGGGTGAAAGAAAAAAAACAGAGAAACAAACCAAAAAGTTATAAGCCGTAAGTGATAAGAAATACTTTATGGGTAAAACTTTTATATTCATATTCTTGGAATCTTAAAATTCAATAGTGAAAAATAAACTATGATGAAAAAACATTAAAAACTACTTTAAATTAAGTTTTAAGTTAAAATTTTGGTCAGCCGAGGTGGAAAGGATGGAGCGAGTTTTTTTTTTTGAAACACAGTATAAATAAAGACACTCACAATAGGCATACACTCATCCTTTTATTTTTTTTATTTTTGCGAGAATACACTTATCCTTTTAAATGCACATATGCGTACACTACCCTACGAGCACATTCGAAAGAGTAGTCTAGCAACTTGACTCCACATCATTCATAAGCGAGGGGAAAAAACAATTGAGTCCTCTCCTACTTAATGGAATGACAGATCATCCTGCTTCTTTCTAAAAGAATAAATAAATTGAGTCCTGGTACCAATCCATTTGATTTTCCGAAGCCCAAACCCCAGCCCATTTATCCTGGCCTGTACCATAAATGGGCCGGAAATTAAAATCCAGCCCATCTTGTGACTGACTCATCCGAATATCCGACTCTAGTACGACCGACTAGTCGTCAGAAACCCACGCGACCACAGTGCCAGTGGCGTCGTCAGTTCACTCGCTTCGCTTGGAAATCGCTTCGGCTTCGCTTCTCCGCCTCCAAAGCGACAAAACCCCATGCGATGGCTGTGCCCGACGAGGTCGCCGCCGACGAGGTTGAGGAGGAGGAGGAGGAGCCGGAGGAGGTGGAGTGGTTGTCGTCGTCGTCGGACTCGGAGCCGGAGCACCCGGCGCTCAAGCAGTGGACCCCTTCATCACCCGACTCGAGGAGGCGGAGGCGGAGGCGGAGCAGCAGCCGTCGGCGCCACCGCCGGCGAGCTCGGTCGGCGGGGAAGGTAGACGAGGGGGAGGTGGGGTTGGAGGAAGGTGAGGTGGGGAAGCCGTTGAGATGGCCCGGGTGGCCCGGCGCGAGCGTGTTCCGGCTGGTGGTGGCGACGGACAAGGTGGGTGGCCTCATCGGGCGGCGCGGCGACACCATCAGGCGCCTCTGCGAGGACCCCCGCGCACGCGTCCGCGTCCTCGACGCCGCCGCCTCCGCCGCCGCCAACCGGATCGTAAGACGACTCCTCCCCTCGCACATTTTTGGGTGATTGTTTCGAGTTAGGGCTTTCGTCGTACGGTGGTTAGAACTTGGAAATAGCATGTTGATGATTACTCCGTTCTTCGTTTGAGATCGGGGGTACTTGCTACGGACTGAGCTCTCACCTCGTCGGCTTGTTGCCATAAGCAATACATGGCAAATGCTCAGTGTATTAGCCACCTGCTTCTGCTTGTTAATTCTGAATTGAACCGTGCTATTGTCATTGTTCTGTGTAAGCAATGTCCTGCAGCTTCAGCATCGCCCTAGTTTCACGGTGACATGCATAACCGATTTCTCACTCTTCTCCATGAACTTGGGCGTTTTGACATTTGTCATGCTGATTACACTATGCAATGTTCTGCTAAGGACAATGTAGGCTCAGGATGTTTTTCCCATGGTCAAATGTACTTAATTACTCTATTAGGGTGCACCCATGCTCTTGAAGTTTTGACAGAGATTGCATCATCCTGATCACTAGTGAAACTACCTGGGAAGAAGTGGAAGGCTTCAGAGACCAGGATAAAGGCTGGCAATATTTTTCGTATGGTCAAATGTACTTAATTACTCTACTAGGGTGCACCCATGCTCTTGAAGTTTAAACAGAGATTGCAGCATCCTGATCACTAGTGAAAATTCCTGGGAAGAAGTGGAAGGCTTCAGAGACCAGGATGAATTATGATATTTTAAAGTTTGAGAACACTTTCTTCATTATGAAACAGCCTTATTAGAAGCCTTCTATATGTAACAGTTTAATTAGCGCACATGATCTAATTCCTGTGCCATGTTGGGTTCTATGTAGCTGTGTCACTGTTCTAGAAGCTGATAAACGATATGTGGAACCACATTGCATGGTCTTCTTTCTTCTAGCTTTCTTTTTGTTCCAATAGTTTAATAGCTAGGCGAGGCTTGCCCATCCTATATGTTTGGTTCCTGCTTCGTTTCTGTCATTTATTCTTTGTCAACATCAGACACAATAACCTACTAGTGTCATGTTTCAGCCTTTCAGGTAGATTCTGATAGTAATGACTTCATAGCTAAGGTTACTTTTGAAATGGTAGAAAACTAGTGCAAGATGTGCAGATGGTATTCTTATCAGAGCCATAAACTTGTTCATATCGAGTATTCATAAACTTGTTGCTCCTGTTCCATATTTATGTGCAGAAAAGACTAGTCTCTGGTATTATTTTTATCCATTGCAATATGTTTATTTTCTTGCCGTTATATTTCAGGTGTTAATATCTGCAACAGAAGAATCTCAAGCAGAGTTACCTCCGGCTATGGATGCTGCAATTAAGATCTTCATGCATATAAATGATATAGAGAAGATCAATTGTGATAATACATTATCTGGTTCTGCACCAGAAAAATGTTCTGCTAAATTATTAGTCCCTTCAGCACAGGCCACACACTTAATTGGCAGGCAAGGAGTCAGGATCAAGTCAATTCAAGAAACTACCGGTGCTACCGTAAAGATTATAGATAAAGGTATGTGGTCCAATGTTCTATGGAATTTGCTCAGTTAAAAGAAAATTGGAAATGTGGTGTTACTCTCTGTGTTTCTAAAATCAACATTCAGAGGTTGGATATTTCCAATTTGAATCACTTGTTATTTTGTTCCTCAATTTATTTAGTATCCTGTAGCTTGTAATATCACAAGGATTCTTTTAGCTACAATGTTCAAAAACTAACTGGAAAGTGGCAATTATTTCAACAGCACTTCGACAGTGAGATATTTTTTAAAAAGCAAATGATTTCAATACATTGACAGCTTATACCAATTTATCCATTTTTTTTTCCTGGTTTCAGTCCAGTTTGTTGTGCCTGAACTTAGTGCAGTTCTTTGGATGTAACACTTGCTATTGTGTGTAGTTGAGCTTCTGAGTTATGATGTAGTGGATGAGAGAATCGTGGACATACATGGTGCTCCCCTCAAAGTTCTCCATGCCCTAAAATCTGTACTTGGAATTCTCAGGAAGTTCCTAGTTGATCACGGTGTGCTTCACCTATTTGAAAGAAAGGTAATGCTTCCTGTTCTTCAGCATGCTTTCTTATGCATGAACATGAATTCTGCTCATGCAATTGATATTTATGTTGTTCATCTGCAGAACCAAGCAGTAGGTGAGGCACATGATAATTCTAAAGAAAATCAAGTAAATCAGGTTGCCAGTGATTATCGTCTTCCAGTGAACAAGGACATATTGTTACCTGACCATCGAACTCCTCTTAGCCCAAAAATCAGCAGATATTTGTTGTATGGCCGAGACCCATCTGTTTGTGATCCATATTTATCTGATCCCAGTCACCAAGCCAATGCCATAATACAACAGGTCTAAATTCAGTAACACTATATCTTATAATCCTCTAGTTAGTAGTTACAAACTATACATTTTTTTTTCTCATTTTGCTTGTAACAATTACCTCGAGTTTGAACTGTTTACATTCTGATTTGTTTTATATGTATTTATTCCATTATTTTTTTAAAAAAATATGAACTGATGTACTCATCTTTACAATTATAATGCTGCTGCAGACTTTTTTCATATAAAATGGTTTTTGCTTTCAGATAACACAAACAATGCAGATCCCGTTGCCATTTGCTGAAGAGATAATTGGTGCAAGGGGACAAAATATTTCTTATATACGTTCTGTCAGTGGGGCAGTTGTTGATCTTGAGGAAAGTAGAGATTATCCGAATGAGGTTTTAGTTACGATCAAAGGCAGCTCTTCACAGGTTCAAACTGCACATCAGCTTGTACAGGTTGATAACCTATGTCCTGATGCACACTGCTGCTCTTGTATCCTAGTTACTGTTAAGATGCCATAAGAATTTAGCCTCTAGTTTTGCTTATTCTAAGTAGACTAAGTCTTGTTGGAACCAGGGCCCTGAAACTCACCCTACAAAACTAGTTGGCACCTGTTGGTTAAATTGAGTTGATTTAATAGTTGTACCAGAGGTAGGGCGTAGGGTGTTTGTACTGCTTCTAGCCAACCCATTTAAACTGCACGTGCATTTTATTTGTTTCCACTATGGGTTGACCAAACCCATATAACCTGGGTTTGAACAGGCCTAACCATAGGGTTGTCTTGCAGCAGGTTTAGTTTAGTTAAGGGAATGCAGTCTCAGGTATATGCACTAGCCATAGCATATGATGGTTGCCTTCATCCTGCTAGTCTTGAGCTGGACAGACTTGAGAAAGCCACTTCATCAGTTTCAAGATAGGACTTAGATAGAGCCACTTGTTCCCTATTGTGATTTTGATTGGTTCCTAAGCCCTAACTAGTTTCTCCCTGTTCCAGCCAGCTAGTGTGTTTTTCAGTGGTATCCAGCACCTGCTAGCTTACTAATGAGAAACTGAACAGCACGACCCTAACTAGTTTCTAGAATTGCAAATTGCATTCATTGTTTGTATGGAGAGTTAGGGACCAACCGGAAAACGGTTATTACAAACATAAGATCCATTATCCTGTACAAATGATATTTCATCCATATAATATTTTTCCATATTATTGAAACTGTATGCAGTTGCTGAATGTATTCTTTTCATTTTCGCAGGAGGTCTTATCAGGCAATAAAGAGCGACCTTCTGGAAGCAGCTACATCAATCTTGATTCTGGCCCAAAGTTTCTGATCTCTGGACATATCAATCCAGTAAACCGGGATCACTTGGCATCATACCGCGACCATCAACCGTACATTGTTCGATATGGATCTTCAAGCTTACCGCGGTTGAGAGGATACAGGCTGTAGCAAGCAAAACTAACTGCACCTATAGCCTCATTGCTGTGTCCTGTGTCAAACAATGACCACCAGGCGCCTGTGGGAGAGGATGAAGCGGCTGTGCTTCCAGTAGATGCTTAGATAATTAAATATGGTAAAGTTTGTGTATTCAGTTGTCAGTCAGCAGAAGCAAATCCTAAATTGTGTTAAATTCTAGTACTCCGTAGTAGTAATCTAGTCTAGTTTTTAACTTCACTGAAGCTCCCCATTTCTGTATGGAGAAGTTTTACCATGTCGGAAGAAGGGCTCTGTAAGTTGTATATATACACCATTAGTAGAACTGCAGTTGTTACCAGGAGCTACCTGGCATCTTATCGTAAATTTTCTACTACTTCCCAGGAGTAAAAACCTGATGCACCAAATGATATTTGGATGCTTCATAGCAGAAGACAGTGAAACTGACAGGATGCAAATCACACCGTAGTTAGTATCCTTAAGCTTCGTATCTATTCTAGTCAGAGTTATTTTAATTATTGCAAAAGAATTAGGACTCACAACTCTTGCAAAACATTTTTTGATGGGTAATTTGACTCTTGCAAAACATATTTTTGATGGGTAATTTTATTTTACTCCTGAAAAGAAAAAAAAAAGAAGGAAAAATCGCAACAGGAGGTGGGTGGGCCTAGCAGAGTAGCAGTAGCAGGTGAACCCGCACCAGCCTCCTCCTCACTATATAAACACACCACCGCCTTAGCTCTCTCGAGCGCCTCCCTTCCTCCCCCTTCCCGCAACTTTCTAGAAGCATCTGGAAGCTTCGGTTGGGTGCCCCAGGTGAGGGATCTCGTCTCCGATCTCCCTCCTCCCTAACCTGCACCGCCTTGATCGAACCCAAACCTCTATCCAATTCCCATAGTTTTGAAAGATTTTTTCAGTTTGCTTTCAATTGTCGTAGTCGTCAGTTTGCCCGGCGCCGCCGCCTCCGGCGATCCCCATCCATCTCGCGAGCGAGGAGGGCCACGGCGCCGTCGTTCGTTCTGCTGCTTCCGCTGGCATCAATCCTGGTGTGGTGAGCACATCCTCCGCCACCTCCTCCTGCGCCTCCGCGGCTGCGCCGATCCCCATCCATCGCGCGAGCGAGCAGGGTCGCCGTCGTTGTCGTTCGTCCTGCTGATTCCGCCGCATCCGTTACGCGTCGCGCATCCTCTTTCCCATCTCTCTCTACTCGCGCACTTTTTCTCGAATTTGAATTTGCGTTAATCCTAGCTGCTTCTGTTCTAGAAATTTGCCTTAACCTTTTAATACTAATAACAGTTTGTTTGTTCCCGAAAAGTTTGGGGGTTCAACTGAACCCCCATGTTAGATCCGCCGCTGGTTCCCGTTAGCATTTTCCACTCTAGACCTTCCCGTCATGGAATGCGATGAACGGTTTTTGGATTTTGGTGGAAATGGTTGGCTTGATAATTTAGAAGAATTCTGAGTGATCATTTTGGGATCTATTTATAAATTGATCTAGAAAGTTGGATTGTTTTGACATCTCAGTTGGCCATATTAAAGGTTTTTGCAAAGGGTTATCCGGTTCAAATGTACCTTCTGTTTCTTCTCTGTTCTGTAGAACAAAGTGTAGTTTGTTGTATATTTTGGTTCGTTATACACTGCAGATAGAACTTCTGATATGCTAGTTCATCTGTTCATGTAAACCATTGTAACAGCTTGGAGTATTAATGATATTTTATTTTGCCACTGTGCGATGTTCAATCAATCCCCTGTAATACTTTTCCACTTCTGATCTTCTTTCAAGAATAATCTGTATTTGCACTGAAATCACCAATTATTGTGGACAAGAGTGAGCAGGTGCAAGTAGTACTGGTCTGAATGCTATACATAAGGAAAATAGTTTTTTACACACAAAAGTTGTGTTACACAAGATTTACGCATAACCCATGCTTTTATGTTTTTTTATGGAATAACCCATGCTTTTATTCATGAATTTAAGCAATCTTAACTGTCACACCTACTCAGAAGTCGGAAAGTTTTCCAAAATTATCACACCAGCAAGTAATATGCGAATTTTCAGTTCATTTCCTTTTTCTGAGTTCACTACTAACTCTTGTGATCATCAACCAAACAAAAGTCATGGGGATTATACTTGTAGAGGGTAGTCATTTTGGAGCCCGTATCTATTTTAATAATAGTAATAGTACCATGTGATGATTTTATTAGAGAACTAGTCAAGTAAATTGTGCTTTGTTTCTATTGCATTGGGCCAATGATCCTGCAACTGAATTTTTACGCTTTCAGCTTCAAACAAGCTGCATATCATTCTGCAAATGTTTCGACCTGTATGTTTTATGGACATAATTGTGCCTTCTTGTCAAGTTACTTTATATAGGACATACTGGTAGTTTACTTATGTACTGGACAAAGAAACTAGCACATGTGGATTGATCAAATCAACTCATAAAAAATTAATATCACTAGCACCCGTTGCATGTTAGATTTATTTCGTTTTGGTTGCATCACAAATGCATGTTGTGAACTTGTGATGCATCACTTTTCCCATTTCAAGTAGCGAGAGCTAGTGGCAGAGTAAAGCTTGCCTATTCTATTAGACTGTCATGCATTTCCTTTTAGGTTTAGGTTTATATTTGAAATGGATTCGATAATTAATCTTAGCTTTCTGTTGAATTCTCTTAAACTGTTGGTTGCCTATTCTAACCATCAGAGATTTTGCTATCTGAGAATAGGTGAGCTAGAAACATGGTACTTTATGCTGATCCTCCTCCCCCAATAAAACCCCCTGAAATTAAAATCAAAGAACTAGCAAATAAGTCTACATATGAGTCCTCAATAATGGAGCAAAAGACAAGACTGCACGCCATTGAGCGCCACAGGTCGTGTGAAGTGAGTCAAGCAATCTTATCTGAGGTAGAAAATCGTCATCAACATCAAACCCTTGAGCCCATCAAAAGCCCAATATCTGGGTGTTCTCCTTCAGTAGAATCAACTACAGACACCAACACAGTACACAGGCATACGGTTGCAGATGCTGCTTGGGAGGCCCTAAAGAAATCAATAGTTCACTTCAGAGGCCAGCCAATTGGAACTGTTGCTGCAATAGACAAGTCTCAGGGAGCACTCAACTATGACCAGGTTAGCATTTCCTTCACAATTGAACCATGGATATAACCATTTAGCCATAAAGGTTCCTTAATATTGTTACTATTATCTCTATATAACCTTACCAAATACACTCAGCACATGCCACTCTTAGAATATTCAGATAGGTAAAATAATGATGGGTGTGATTATTTCTCTTCCTGTAAAAAAACCTAGAAACTCATAATTCTCCTTATACATGGACATCCAATGCAATTGACAATGATAAAGTTCTTGTCACTCTGGAGCAGGTTTTCATGAGGGATTTTGTTCCTAGTGCATTGGCTTTCTTGATGAAAGGAGAACCAACAATAGTGAAGAATTTCCTGTTAGAAACTGCTCGCCTTCAGTTAAGAGAGAAGATGGTTGACCTCTTTAAGCTTGGTCAGGGTGTGATGCCAGCTAGTTTCAAGGTGCACCACTGCAACTCTAAGCACAAAACTGAAAGCCTGCTTGCTGATTTTGGTGAAACTGCCATCGGAAGAGTTGCTCCTGTGGACTCTGGCTTATGGTGGATTATTCTTCTTCGTGCTTATACCATATGGACAAGGGACAATTCTCTGGCTGAAAGTCCTGAATGCCAAAGGGCAATGCGCCTTATTCTCAAATTGTGTCTCTCTGAAGGGTTTGATACATCTCCAGCTTTGCTTTGTGCTGATGGCTGTTCCATGATTGACCGAAGAATGGTAAGCCACTTAAACCCAACATTGCTTTGTTTTGTTATTGATGGTATGTCTCTTAACTGTTTGCTTACTTTCCTACTAGAGTGTTAACAGTCCTGATGCATTGTCAGAAGTATTATCTTGATCAAAGTTGAAATTGCATTAGGTTTGTTGTAGTAACATATACTGACGCTTTTGAATTTATTCAATCTGGGGTTTAAAAGGAACTGCCTTCTGTCAGGTCCTGCCTATACGGTTTATTATTGACTGCAGAAACATTAAGAATGGGATAGGGTAGAGCATTATTTTTAGTTGCCATGAGCAATATGTACATGTTAAAACAGTTATTTACAATTCTGGGTATGACTGTTTTCTTTTCAGTTAATCCAGGCATTGATATCAGGATTTTTTAAAAAATATTTGGGCTGTTAAAGGAAGAGACGTAATGCTGAATGGTTATAGTGGTACCTTCTGATACATGTTTATGTTGTTAAAGATCGGCTTGTTACATATTAATCAATTGGATGCTCTTAAATTTGGGATAGCAAATTATCTACCTGTCAGCATGAACATATTTCTGCATGGTTATCTTTCCCTTACTTACAGATTGCAATCTGTGCATGTGCAGGGTATATATGGCTATCCGATTGATATCCAGGCTCTGTTTTTCATGGCTCTGAGATGTGCCGTTACTTTGTTGAAAGAAGATCACAACGACGACTTTGTGTACCAAATATCAAGGAGAATCAAAGCTTTGAGCTACCATCTGCACAGTTACTACTGGCTTGACTTCCAGAGGCTGAATGAGATATACCGCTACAAGACAGAGGAGTACTCAGAGACAGCCTTGAACAAGTTCAACGTGATACCAGAATCAATCCCTGACTGGATATTCGACTTCATGCCCAGCCGCGGCGGGTACTTCATCGGCAACGTCAGCCCTGCGAGGATGGACTTCCGCTGGTTCTGCCTGGGCAACTTCATCGCGATCCTCTCCTCGCTGACAACCGGAGAACAGGCTGAAGCAATCCTGGACCTTGTGGAGGAGCGCTGGGAGGAGCTCATCGGAGAGATGCCCATGAAGGTGTGTTACCCCGCGATGGAGAACCAGGAGTGGCAGATCGTCACCGGGTGCGACCCCAAGAACACCAGATGGAGCTACCACAACGGAGGATCATGGCCAGGTAAGCTTGGGCATTTGCAGCTGTTTCTTTCTTGTGGATGACAATCAAATTGATTGGAATGATGGTGATGATGGATCAGTGTTGCTGTGGCTGCTGGTGGCGGTGAGCGTGAAGCTGGGGCGGCCACACATCGCGAGGCGGGCGGTGGAGGTGATGGAGAAGCGGCTGGTGAAGGACGAGTTCCCGGAGTACTACGACGGGAAGGCCGGGAGGTACGTGGGGAAGCAAGCGCGCAAGTTCCAGACGTGGTCCGTGGCCGGCTACCTGGTCGCCAAGATGCTCCTCGACGACCCCTCCAACCTCCGCGCCGTCTCCCTCGCCGACGACTACCACATCCGCTCCGCCCCCGTCCTCAAGCGCAGCAACTCCTTCCCGTGATGATCAACACAATGCTCAAACTAAGCTCACACCGCACTTTACATATACTCACCACCACCACGTAATTAACGCTGCCTCGCTGTTAATGTTCTTATACGTACTTAGTAGTAGAAGTACTGGTAGTAGGAATTTGGGTGCACTCGTTTCGTTCACCGGATGCCTCAGCTGGTGGAGATTTTGGTAGCTTGGAAGTGCACGCGCAAACCGTGGGGGTGGAAATGGATTTTTTTGATCAGGATGTTGGGACGCTCATGATTAGACCTGGATGGCTTTGATGATAGTGGATTGATTGTCCATCCACATTGATGTCGAATCTCTTCTGCTTATACTGAGCTTGTTGTTCTTGTTGTTTGTCGGTTTAGAAACCAGGTCATTTGTATCTTGACGATCAACTGGGTGCTGCTTGTTGAAACGTTGAGTAGTTGTCGCTGCCATTCGATACTGCGCACTTGCATTTAATAGTGAGTTTCTATTACACTGTGTTGGTGTACGAAAGGAAAGCGTGGTGGTGCTAAGCTAGTGCTATCTCGGCCACAAGCCAATCAAAGACACACGTAGGACGAGACCCCATCCAACCACCCCAGCCACGTCAGCAAGAGGGCCCACCCTGACCTGCCACGTGGGCAAGAAAAAGGAAGAGCGCACTCCCACTCCCACCCAAAGTGAAGTCCCAAGCGCTCACGCTAGCCTCTCATTTCCGCCTCTCTCTCTCCCCCCCATCTCTACAGAGGCAGCAGCGGCGGCGGCGGCGACAAGGGAAGCCGATGGCCATGGCGACCTCCACCTTCTCCCCCCCGGCCTCGCAGCTCCCCCTCACCCGCCGCCGCCTCCACCCGGGCCCCGACCTCCTCACCCTCTCCTCCCCGCGCCTCCGCTCCGGCCTCCGCCTCGCCCGCGCCGCCGCCGGGGGCCCCCGTGGAGACTGTCGAGGCGCCGCCGAGCAAGCCGGAGGCCGAGCCGTCCCCCGCTGCGTCCAACGGGGCCGCCGTCAAGGCCGAGAAGCCGGCGGCGGCGGCGGCGGCGCCCCCGCTGCCCAAGTTCCGGGACTCGAGGTGGGTCAACGGGACGTGGGACCTCAGGCAGTTCGAGAAGGGCGGCGCCGTCGACTGGGACGCCGTCATAGACGCCGGTGAGGCTCAGTTCGTCTGCCTCCCTATTCCTCTCTTTTGCTTGCGTTACTGCTGCTACTGATTAATTAGCTAGAAGTACACTAAAATCTACTATAGTAGCTAAGCATTGCATAACTATATAGTACTACTTCAGAATTAGGACTCCTTTATCAGCCATTAGTTATTTGGTATTTACTTGAGAATCTCAGAATGTTTGCATGAATTGTCGTGATACAATTGATGGAGTGCCGTCTCGGCACTGCGACTTCAATCCGTGTGTTCTTTTAGCTGGGTTGCTACTGTGCTTTGATGAACCCATTGCTATGCCCTGGCCCCTGGATCTGCAACATCTGTTTTGTGCTTGTATTGGAGTCTGGAGCTTACTTCCCATTAGTCTCAGTGATAGTGACAGTGACCTTCCATCTGCTGAAGCGAGGAACCAGCTTGCTGACAAGAACACCTACAGTGCTACTCTACAGTCTCTATATCTGTACAACTTCAATAACCAGTGCGCCGCAAAGTTTATAAAAATAAAACTTCAATAATCGGTGGAGCATGATTAGAGAGATAGCCTCATCTAGATGATTTTTTTTTTTTTTAAAAAAGGATGAAGTTTCTAGCGTGTCACCATTAATTTGCTTGATAACGTATGTAGAAGATGATGTAAACTGCTAGACACAGTGCACTTGCTTTTACAATTCAAGCTGCTGGGAGTGCCCTTGCAAAAAAAAAAAAAAAAAAGAAAAGAAAAAAAGAAAAGAAAAAGCGAAAGCTAGGTGGACATGGAGGCGCTGGAGGGCTAGGTTGGATAGGGAAGAGAGATCTGTCATGTGTGCACAACTAGAGTTTGAACTGAACTGAATTCCAATTGATTTATGTTCTGAAATTGATCCCTTTTTTTTCTCAGCTGATTTGCATTTCTGTACGTAGCTTGTGTTTTTTTATTTATGAATCGGTACAAACAAGATGTCTGCCAATGATGTGTAAACTTATGGCACTTGTCATTGTGCTGCAGTGAATGGAACAAAAAATGTATTCTTTACTATCTAATGAGGCCGACTGACATAACTCCTTGGAAATGTTGCAATCATCTGATGCCATATTTGTTTGTTTGCAGAGGCCAGGAGAAGGAAATGGCTTGAAGATTGTCCAGAGGCAACTAGCCCTGACGAGGCCGTTGTCTTCGATACTTCAATCATACCGTGGTGGGCATGGATGAAGCGTTTCCATCTCCCTGAAGCCGAGAAGCTAAATGGTCATTCTTGAATTCTTCTCCTTTTCAAAAACTGAATTCAAAAGTTTTTACTTGCATCAAGCCACATGTGCAAACAAACCACGTGCATGGGAAAGAAGAATTCATCACTTCTTCTAACATCACACTCTTATGTCTCTGCAGGCCGTGCTGCTATGATTGGCTTCTTCATGGCGTACTTTGTTGATAGCTTGACCGGTGTGGGGCTTGTCGACCAGATGGGCAACTTCTTCTGCAAAACCCTACTGTTTGTTGCTGTGGCTGGTGTGCTGCTGGTCAGGAAAAACGAGGACATCGAGACGGTGAAGAAGCTCATCGATGAGACGACGTTCTACGACAAGCAATGGCAGGCAACCTGGCAAGATGAGTCCCCTTCTCAGCCCAAGAAATAGCTCTGAAGTGGAATCTGAATCTGAATCCTCCCTATGTTGTATTGTATCACTTCTTTTTGCAGCCCTTCTCTCGACCCAATTATTAGTGAGGCTCAGTACATTTTGATGATCTTAATACCTACGACGTCTTGTAAAAAGTACGAACTCGTTTCTGTGCTAGAGGTTAACGTTGCTGCGGGTTATTTGGTTGAATGTTTTCTTTGTGAGAATCGCTTGTACTAGTTAGTAGTTACTCCCTCCGTTTCATATTATAAAATGCGTTGACTCTTTTCTAAATCAAAATTCTTTTGGTTTGACTACGTTTGGAAAAAAAAACATAGCAACATTTTTAACGTCGCATGGCGCCAGAACAAATCTGCACAGTTCCATCGGCAGTGCACACAGCCGTTATAGGAAACTAAAAATCAAAATTGTTCTTGGAGCTCGAAGTAATACATGAAGACATTAACAACCTGTGTCACCATGACAATAAAAATGATTTGCCGTCTACTAGCTTGACCTGTTGTCCTGTTTTCGGTAAGCAAAAAGAGCATTTGCAAATGGTGCATCACAAGTTCATGTGCCAACTTTACAAATTGCAGGCAAACTAATTCCAAAAGTCGGGCGTGAGTTCCCTCATCAGTTGACAAAATTGCTACGCCCAGTTGCCTAGTTTTTACTTAACTGACGCGGCTTCAAGTATGCACACAATGCCCATTATGCATCAGTTGAACCTGTCAAAATCAGGGACAAGATGATCCAACATCAGGTATCGTATCTAAGAAATAGATGTGCATGTCATTTGAGGCTAAAATTCTAGGATAGATGTTCCTGGAAAATGAACCACATTTCAGAATGGAACAAAGCACGGGCATGAACCTACGCACCATAAGGACACAAGGTAGGTAAAATTTGAAACTAGACTAGATATGGCGTGCACTGTATGTGCATGTCATCATCATTAACGCATAATGCATGTCTGGGGGTCAGCTAATGCAGATGTAGTAGTCTATATTTTACAGATGAGATCCACCGAAGTTTCTTAAGAGGCACATCAGACGAACCTGTGGAGAACATACAGAGAAGTCTGCAGTCTGATATTTCGCCATCTGTAGTGCAGACTACTGCCTTTGATCAGGTACGGAATTTAAGTCGGGCATGACACGGTTGAATTCTGACCTGAGAATGGAGCATATTAAATTAAACAAGCAAACAATCTGATTCTTACTGAAACAAATTAAAGCTCTCAGGAAAAAAGACAAAAGAATAGAAACACAAAGCAACTAACATACCCACAGGTCGAACACTTCTTATGATACTTGCAGAATATCGATAAACAAACTGAACAAACATATCCCATGTCAATAGTCTTCTTATGGCAGAAACATCTGAAAAGAAATATAGCAAATTAGATGCAGTATAAAGGTCACCAGTATCAGACAAACTGAACAGAAACTTAAAAAGAAAAATAAACTGAGCTACTAATCCTGACTAAGACCTTTGGTAAGATAGAACTTCACAAAAAAAAAATAGCTGTATGTTTCTCACATTTTTCTGAAATTTTCCTTGTTATTGTGCTATGTTTTCAGATCTATAACAAGCATCTCATAGCTATGTCATCAAGGCATTCAAGAAGCGGAAGAAACAGAGATATGCCTAATGCCTAGAGAACTTAACAGAGGAAGCTGAGAGACACATACGAAGCACGGAAATCCACTCCCAGAGTCTTGGGGAGGCGCAGAAAGGTTCTTGAGTGTAAATCAGTTGCAAATACAGCCTGCATATTTGCAGGAATGAGTCATTGAGCTCAAGCAAATTAATCAAGTTATCTGAAATAGAAATATTTCTACTCAGATAGAATAAAGACAAACACAGAACAGAGCAACTTTGGAACTAATATATATATTCCAAAAACAGGTCAATGTAAGCTGATATTGAAGCAATAGATTTGGACCAGAAGTAATCAACACAGTCTATCACACCATAATCTGATGATTCCCTTGTTTTTCATTAGTGTATTGTACATATATATGTGAATCTGATTCTAGATTAACAGGTAGATATACTAGCAGGAAGATGGAGTATCTTTGTGCCCCACTCTAGAGACAGAAAATATTGAGTTTTGACATAGGAGATGAACATAGACACTGAGAGGGCATTCAACTTTGTAGTCAACTTTGTAGTCTACTAGTAGCATCCAATATCATTTGGCACTAAAGTTTAGAGATGTAGTTCTGTTGATCTTCCCAAATTAACAGTTGAGACATACAGGAAATATTATGCTTGACTTAAGTGCAAACTTTAAACAAGCCATACTCACTAGAGATGCATGAGTTCCCAAAAATTACTAGTACATTCAACACTGAAGCAAAGGCAGGAAAACATAAGAGCCTAGACAACCACTATGTCAGAGATGAAAGTTGATATGTTTTTTTTTTTCTTCACAAAATGAAAATGAGCTGATCTGGCATTTTTCTTTTAAAGAGTTACCTCAGATTCATATGCTGGAGGTTAGTAGCCTTCTTAATTTTTCACTATTACACAGAAAAGTTGGAGACATTTCCATAACAAGAAACAATACCACAGGCTTTATATAAAGGGACAATTTGGTTATAAAGATGTAACCATGGTTGCATGAGAAAAAATGTGTGTTGCTACAAAAGTGACAGAATGACTTACTGCAAGGTATTGAAATAGACCATTTAGTTCTTGGGGTTTCAAATAAACTCCACCTGTTATATATGAAGCCTGCAAATGAAAGACCAGTATATGATCAGCAAGGAATAGAAAACTCTATGGGGGTAGGCATGTAAAAGAAGTTATAAATGGAAAGAAAGACCAAGGCATTGAAGAACATTACCTGTTGCAAGAAAGCAGAGTCTTGGGTTCCCACTATACATGAATCGATTGGGACCTAAATTTTTTTGACGGGAAACAAATTTTAAGAACCAAAGTTGTAGTGAATGTTTTAAGCAATGAAACTGGTGATGTATATAGTCATATAGACATGTCTAAAGGTAGTGCTGCTTGCAGTTGGGACACACTAAAACCACTACAGTTGTGAAATGGTGAGGTGACATCTAGAGTATCAATAAAATGAATTGAAAAATGAATCCAAATGTACGGAATAGTGATAGTTCATGCAATACCATGGAACGTTGAGCAGAAAATATTGAGTTCATGACCGCTACATATCTGCGCAGCATCTCATTAAGTTAAAACATGTTCCAGAAAATATATACTACACAATCAAATCGATGAATGTGCGTACTGTTCAGGTCCATCTGGAGAACCCTGCAGGCATAGAATCTGTATTTCGTGTTAGCATAATACATGATGCCACTAGAATAAGTTGTGAGGATATTGAGTAGAAAAATTCAAGTAAACAAATAAAATTAAATAAATATATTATTAGTGATGGGCCAGATGCCTATCAGGTTTTTTTAGTCCATACAGCATGCGCATTGCAAACATTTATGCTAACTGATATGCTCCCTTCTATGTTGTTCTCATAGGTCAACATATCAACAGGAATCAGAACAAAAGGTAACTTAGAACACACACAGAGTGTATACTCACCCGAGGTTGTGGATGTCGAGTACCAGACCGAAAAACCCTCTGTATATCTAAGCATTCTCCATGTTAGGAAATACAAGAACAAATGGAAAATGCACTAACAATAAGAAATCAGTACCAATCATAGGATACAGCACAGAGCAAGGGACAGTGCGCCTGAGAGAAGAGAGGCTGCATTGCCGTCAGCAACGGAGCCATTGCTGGTAGTGGCACGGGCATCTTCTGCAATGAACTCATCCATCTTGCGGCTCGCCTTTGCGAAGGTGGCCGCGACGTCTGCAGCACCAGAAGCACTAGCATCGCTCGAGTCGAAGATGTAGGTGCAAGAGCTAAGCCCCGCGGCGATGACGACCACATGATTGAGGTGGTTCAGAAGCAGGAGCGAGTTCACGTAGTGGATCAGCTACATACACCACCCAGGAATTGCATCAGTATTAAGTGTAAATCCTCTCCTCTCTGGAGAATTCAGAATCAAATCAAACTAGCTAGATCAGCGTGCAACTCTAGACTGATCCTCTCTGGAGGAGTCAGAATAAAATCAAACTAGCTAGATCAGCGTGAATGCAACTAGATACTGATCGTGTTTCCGTGGTTAATCCCCATGATATAGATGTGAATCAAAAACTAGAAATCGAGAGGGGAAGCGGGGGATGAGAAGGGAAATAGGGTTTGGGAGGTCGCGGCGTACATGGGCGAAGAAGTCGGCGAAGGGGAGGGCGGCGGTGGCCCAGAACAAGGGGTTGGTGTCGACGACGACGACGGCGAGGCTGACGTCATCTGCGCAGGCGCGGTGGAGACGAAGCAAGAGAAAAAAGGGGCAGAGGTTAGCGAGACGCAAGGGAGGGAGTAGAAGACGGAGACGAGCAAGGGTGGGGTGTCGGGGCGAGGCTTACCGGAGTAGAGCTTGGAGGAGGCCATGGCAGTCTCGCCGCCGTCGCGGCAGCGGCAGGGCCGGACACGCGCGAACGGAGGCGCTGGTTGGGCCGCGGCGGCGGCGGCGGCGCGAGCGGTTGCCTTGCCGCCGTCGGGAGGCGGCGAGCTCGGCGGAGTTGCGGCTGCGTTGGGGGCGGCGAGAGACGACGGGGCGGAGGTGGCGTCGGCCCACGGCAGAAAATTTGGCCCTTCCGCGCTGGGTTCCCCTCTGTTGTTCCCTGCCTAAAAAAGTCCACTTACCGTCCCTCTCAACTATGGGTTTGCTTTATTCGCGTCCTTAATCGCAAAACCGGTTGCAGAGGGTCTCTCAACTATCAAAACCAGTGTAAACCGGACTCTCGGTGATTTAAAGAATGGTTTAGAGTGCCACCCCCGTCGTCCTCTGTAACGCCTAGCTCTCATCCACGGTTATCGCACCATTGTCTCGTCTTGTCTTGTACTAGTGTTGTCACAATATTATAGATGCAACCGCCGCGGTAGCTAGATTTCGCTAGCCGGACGTTGGTGGCTCCCTAGAGGCTGGTGGTGGCAGTACTCCATCGCATCGTCCTCCCGATGATGGTTTGTGTTGGAGTCAGAATGCGGTGGGGGCAGTAAACCCTCATGCCGTGTTCTCGTCAGTGACAATGACTTTGTCATAGAAAAGGAGGTGTGTAGAGAAGAGAAAGCATAAAGCTCATTTCATAGGGTTGGAGCAGGAAAAAAACATATTGAAAGTTGTATTTGAAACCTAGCAAATGTTAAGGCTAAGTATAAGAGACGTTAGGATAGAACCTTTTCTGTCATTGAAAAGAGATGAGTGTTAATTACTAGCTATTATAAATTAACAAAAAGTTATTGTTTCAAAAAAACATTTTTATAAAAGTTCATTGAAAACACACACGGCTTGTTTTAAGAAAAACATATAACTTCTCTTTAAACTCAGAGTTAGACTTACGTGGGCAATATTTTTTTTTCGTTCCAAAATATATAAACTTTTAGTGTTTAAAATTTGTTTCAAATATAGCAACTTCTTTATCAATATTTCTTTCCAACTAATCATAACTTTTCACCATTCAATTTTCTTAGCTATCTCCACTTCTCAACCAACCACAACTTTACCTGTTTAATTTTACTTACTTTTAAGAATAATTTTTACAAAACCACAACCTATTATAATCCAAGTTGTATAAAATCACATGCGTTTTGGTACATAGCACATAACCTTAGATATTATGGTTATAAAGTTTTACAAACCACTCCGTTAACTATTTTGACATAATCTCATGTCAAAATTTAAAAAGCAGATGCACTATTTAAAATGAGCATTAATAGAAAAGTTAGGACTATGTATCTAGGATTATATGTCATGTCTCATGATATCTAGGATTATATATCATGTGTCAAAGTATACAACTTGAACCATAATACGCGGGGTTTCAATAAAATTTACTTTTATTTAATATTCGTGTGCAACCCTAAAAATCGTATGTAACTGGCCTAGTGGTTACAGTGGCCTGAGTAGTACCTCAGATCCTGAGTTCAAATCTCCTATGGAGCGAATTTCAGATTGGATATTTGCAAGGGCTAAGTTCTATATTTTAATGGTCATATATATCTGATTGGATGTAGAGGCTAGGTAAAAAATACCCTTCTATTTAAAAAAAAAACTGAGGTAAACATCGAAGCTATTCGTTCTCTTGCCTCACGAAGCCACGCCACCGCCGAGAGAGAAGGAATCCGGAGGCGACGAGAGGGATATATGGCTTCCACGCTGCGGCGCGCGGCCGTCCTCCGCCGTGCCGTCTCCTTCGCAGCGCCGTCTCCGCCGCCCGGATCCCGCTCCGATCGCGCCACGCCGCCCCTTCTCGCAGCCGTCTGCAGCGTCAGGTGATCAGCCTCCCAAGTCTGCACTTGACAAGGTAAAAACTTAATTCCCCCTGCTTCCCTTGTTCTCCTCCTCGATGATTTCTTCGATCGTCTCAGGCTTTCCCACTCCGCGTCAGCGTGGTTCAGATCAGATGGACCTAGGGCTGTCAAAAAAGCTCGAGGCTCGCGAGCTACTCGAGCTTGATTCGTTATGAGCTCGATTTCGAGCTCGGCTCATCTAAGATTCAAACGAGCTCGAGCTTGACTTTAAGCTCGCAAGCCTGCCGAAGCCGAGCTCGAATAGCTCGGCGAGCCTCACATCAAGCGCCGGTTCTTTCTCCCGGGCTTTTCTCCTCTCTCTCTACTCGTTCAAATTCTCTACTGGAGTAGCACTAGTACTGACAGTGGCAGGGCGGAAGGCCAGTACTGCATGCATTTGTTGTCCCATTTCCCAACAAGAGCCTGGCGAGTAGTACTACTTGTACTAGGCTGTGTTTAGTTGAATCCAAAGTTTGAATTTGGTTTGAAATTGGAGATAATGTGACTGAAAGTAGTGTGTGTGTATGACAGGTTGATGTGAGAAAAGGACTGAAGTTTGGATCCAAACTTTAAATCTAAAACAGCCCTAGTGTGCAGCTTCAGCTGTACTACTTGCATGGAGTAGGAACACTACTAGTACTACTTTTCCTCATCTAATCATGTGTCACGTCAACTTTTTCGCTGGGATGAATCTATTCCAGTATTTCAATGCGACAGACAGGCTTGAGAAAAGCTCGAAGCTCGAGCGAGCCGAGCTCAAGCTCAACTTTAAGCTCTTGACAAACCTGGGCTCGCTCGAGCTCGGCTCGAGTCTGTAGCGAGCTCGAGCCTACACATGGCAGCTCGCTCGAGCTCGGCTCGTTGACAGCCCTAGATGGACCATACGCCGGAGCAATCAACGCAAGGGATGAAACATTATTTTTTTTAAGAGAGAGAGAGAGAGTGAAATATTTGTTAGGGCTGGGAGTGGATTCTTTTTCTTCCAAATTCGGTACTAATAGTTGTGAAAAAATTCTATACCTTTTTTTTTTTGACCATGTAAAGTATATTGATATCTATCGGTCCACTGAAATCAAATTCAAATATATATCGAGAAAAAAAAACAAATTTAGATGTGAATGGTATGCTACTGCTTATACACTGAATTTGTTTTTTTTTAATAACTGGACGTGTTACCTCGAGGATCTAAATAGTTTCTCATACTTGATGGACCAAATATCTGAATTGTGTGGGTAGAGATCTGGCACTATGTCCATTTATTAAAAATACAGCAGTAGAATTTAGCTGTTTAGGAAATTTTAACGAGGCAACGGAACCATCAAGTAGAAATTGGTTTTCATTATTCACAAAAAAAAGTTGTTCCATGCAAACCAAAATGTAATGAGTAGCATCAGTCAGACATAAGCCAAAACCTTTTCAGCTGTCTCCTGCATTATTTTTTGCACATTGCTTCAGCAGCCATTCCATCCCATCTCGTTGCAACTTGAAAGCCTGCTTAAGCTTTGTTTGTTTGGACCTAAGTTTCAACTTAAAAGTAAAAGAGAGCCAAATCCAAAACAAATGGAGGCCTCCATCGCCGGACTCCTCCGCTAGGCCACCGCCATATCTTTACCATTTCCCACCGGTATGATTCTAACATCAAGGTTGCCGACACCGCTCTGAATTTAGTGCTCAATTGTAGCTCTTGGGTCAGATCTGATTTTGCTGCTGATATTGATAAAAGTATGATTAAGAGCCTAAATGAACTAGCAGTTCGTAGTAATATAAATTAGTATGAATGCAGCCTAGCAGGGTAGTTGTAGATTAATGCAGCAGTGAAATTGTGTTTTCATGTGGTGTTTCAGTAATGTGGAGGAACGGTATGGTGAATGAATAACAATAATAATATTGTTGCATGCACATTTTACTTTCATCTCAATTGATTTCCAAGTGCTGTTGCGTTCTATGTCTGTACATTTTCGATGATGTGATAGTTTACAGAGACAAAAGTTTCAAAACACCGAGTGCAATCCATTTTCTATTGTTAAAGAAAATTCTTATCATTAGTCATCATCGTTAAGTATGAACTTCTAAATGAGACTATGGAAGAAAATGAGCTCATAAACAAGTCCTTGCATGCAAGGGTATTTTAGCATTTTTCAATAATATCACAGCCATCCAGAAAGGGCAGGTTGCCAAGCAGTACGATTGTTGAAATTGTTGAACCAGTAAAACCCTCTTTCCGTCGATAGCCTAGAATAGTCAGTCGTCTCTCTCAACAAAAGGCAATACTGTATCATTATTACTATTTTTCTATGTTATCCTGATATCTGGTACTCCCTCTGTCCCACAATATAAGTGATTTTGAGTTTTTGTTTGCAACGTTTGACCGCTCGTCTTATTCAATTTTTTTTGTAAATATAAAAACGAAAAGTTGTGCTTAAAGTACTGTGGATAATAAAGTAAGTCACAAATAAAATAAATAATAATTTTAAAATTTTTTGAATAAGAGGAGCAGTCAAACGTTATAAGTAAAAACTCAAAATCCCTTATATTATGGGACGGAGGGAGTATTTTAGACCCTACAATAGTTCTTTCTAAAATCATATAATGTATGTACGTCTGCCAGACTTGTCCTGTATCCAACAATGACATAAATGGATGTGAGAACAGGCAGGTGTTAAATTAGCTTAGCTAAATCTGTATTCTTTTTTATTTATTAAACAAGTTTGGATGGCTGCATCATATGGTGCCTTTTGCATGCATGATGGAATTAGTGCATATTGTGTTGTTAGGTGCTACTGCCATACTTTCTGTTTTCTTCTTGTTTCATGCACATTATAATCTTTTGCACTGTATCAACTATGTATAATAAATGGATACTTCAAAAGAAAGGCCTGTAGGCCACTTAAGAACCCACTTGACACAGTACTTAAAAACCTTTTGTTTCAAGAATATAGCCAATGACATCTACTACTGATTGATTGGAAGTAGTGACCTTTCATCGATCATGCTTCATGTGTGGCTATTGATCAAATTGCTTTTTTTTTTGTTCTATAGTTGAATCCATTATTTGAGGAGGTCATGAGAAAAGGAGTTTGTTCGATGGATCAATATATGACACTGGAAATCGTCAAAAGGTGTAACATACTACCTCTATATTTTAATGTATGACGCCGTTGACTTTTCGTCCAAGGTTTAACCATTCGTCTTATTCAAAAAATTTATGTAATTATTATTTATTTTGTTGTGACTTGATTCATCATCAAATATTCTTTAAGAATGACATAAATATTTTCATATTTTCACAGAAAATTTAAATAAAATGAATGGTCAAACATTGGTTAAAAAGTCAACGGCGTCATACATTAAAATACGGAGGGAGTAGTTCTTTGTCATTTGTCCTCTTCCCTTTTTGCAAACATATATATACTAATGTTTTCTCTTTTTAGCATCCAACATGCTCGTATAGAGTTCAATCGAGAGGAAATGCGGAAGTCCTGGATGGTCTGTTATGTGGTAATATTTGGTGGACTTATTGGATATGTGATTAGAAAAAGGAAAATGACTGAGCAGGATGGGAAGGCTGGAAGCCTGGAACGCAAGAGATTATGACAGTGTAGTAGTCTACATCTGTGAATTAAATTACTGAGACACTAGCTTTTGAATCATGCTGTAGTATGTTACTAGTTAAGTTCATTTCTCATTATCAACCGTGTCCAGTATAAACTTAACTGCCAATGCTGCTCGATGGAGGTCTTTATAACATATGATATGTCACTTCTGCTGGACGAACTATGTATGAAATAGATGGTAGAGCTAACAAGTGCAACTGGGTGTATTTTGAACCTTTCACACTATTTCCATGTCATATTCAACCAAAAATGAATATCTTAATAGGTGTGGTGTGTAGCACCAAATATCCATAATTTGAGAGTGTCTCTTAAAAATTGACCTTTTTTTCTGTATTGAATTGACTAGTGCTACCTATGAGCTTGTATATCTTCTGTTCTAAAAAAATCAACTTATGCGTACAAACCTGGATATATGCTTTTTCAGATTCGTCCAAAAAAATTTTTTAGACTATGGAAGTTGTTTTCTTTTGGGACTAGGGAGTACATAGCAAGGGGATGATATGTGTACTCTTTTTTTTTTCATCATTCTTGACAACTTTAATCATTAAATTAAATAGTTTTAAATGACTACTTCCTCCGTATTACTCTCCCCGTTTTATATTATAAGACTTTTTAACATTGCACACATTCATATTTATGTTAATGAATCTAAACGTAACATATATAATATGAAACGGGGGAAGTATACTATAAGTCATTTTGACTTTTTTTCAAATTTATTTAGGTTTGACTAACTTTATAGAAAAATTAATTAGCAACATCTACAAAATCAAATTAGTTTCAACATATACATTGTATATTTATATAATATGTTTGTTTCATAATGAAAATATTGCTATATTTTTTTTATATAAACTTGGTGAAGTGTGATTAGAAAAAGTCAAAAGTAACTTATGAAATGGAGGGAGTAGTTTATAAATGATTTAGTTTAAGTGTACACGTGATGTTTTAAAGACTGGCTGTGTTCGGAACTCCAAGTTCCCAACTCCTCTCCCTCGTTTTCCACGCGCACGCTTTTCAAACTGCTAAACGGTATATTTTTTTAAAAAGTTTCTATATGAGAGTTGCTTAAAAAATTCTAATTAATCCATTTTTGATTAAAAAAATAGCTAATACTTAATTAATAACGCGCTAATGGACCACTTCATTTTTTTTTTGTGCGGGGAGATGGGTTCCCAACCCCAGTAAACGAACACATCCTAATATTGCTCAAAGTTACTTAGTTACTACTACTACTACTAAAAAGTAGAGGAAATATTTGTAAAAAAAAAGGTTTTACTATACTACTTGTGATAGTTTTTAGGCCTAAAAAATTTTAAATTATGTACCGTTAGATCACATCAAGATTCGTGAAGATTAGATGATAAAAATTTACGCAAAGAGCGTGGGAGCAAGGAGTCAAACCTACGACCTTCCGTTTACGACTGAACAGAGCTAACCGACTGGTTTAGTTAGAATGAGCGTAAGTCCGTATATTTGATGTGGCACGTCAAAACTTTTCACACCTGGATCTAAATACAACCTATCCAACTATAATATATATTATAGTTGGATAGGTTGTATTTAGATCCAGGTGTGAAAAGTTTTGACGTGCCACATCAAATATACGGACACACATTTAAAGTATTAAACGTAGACTAACAACGAAACAAATTACTACCCCTAAAACTGCGAGACAAATTTATTAGGTACAATTTTGTTTTTGCACCCACTTTCATCTCCAATATGATTTTACCCCTAATTTTTGGGGGTTTCGTTTTTGCCCCCACTTTTTTTGAACTGGAAGAGGCATTTACCCCTACTTTGGATGGAAGTTAGTGGGACTGGGTATATGGCAGGAAAAAATAGAGAAATAAATGAAATATTTTTTTTGAATTTGTGTTTTACTTTTTTACCCCTAGCACTAGTCTAGCACTAGTCTAACGGAGAATTGATTCTTTCCCACAATCTCGCTGCTTCTCTCGATTCTACAGGCGGCGACAGCTGCTAGGGCGCAGCTCCTCCCGTCGGCGGCGGCGAGTGGCGGCCAGGCGGTGGCAGCTAGGGCGCAGCTCCTCCCGTCGGCGGCGGCGAGCGGCGGCGATGGGGGCACGGGAGAAACGAAGCTCCCCTGGTAGACATGGTGCGTCGCGAGGAGACGTCGTCACCGTCGTCGTCGCCGCCGAGCTCCCTACCGGCGTCCACCACCTCGCCCCTCTTGAGGTTGTAAATCCCGTACCGATGGGAGAGAGTATAAATGTCCTATTTAACACCGTTAACTACAACATCTAAAACAGGGGCAAAAGCCTCTTCCGGTTTAAAAAAAAAGTGGGGGTAAAAATAAAAACCCAAAAAGTAAGAGCAAAATCAATATTGGAGTTGATAGTGGGTGCAAAAACGAAATTGTCCCAATTTATTAAGCCTAAATAATCTATTATTAGCAAATATTTACTGTAGCACCACATTCTCAAATCATGGAGCAATTATACTTAAAAGATTTGTCTTGCAATTTACATGCAATCTGTATAATTAGTTTTTTTTATCTATATTTAATACTCTATGATATGATAGAGTAAAAATGTTTTTTTTTCCTTGGGAGCTAAACATGGCCTTAGATTTGAAAGTTTCTTTTCTTAAAAGAAAAAAGCCTCTTGGCCTCTTGGGCGACAGTGGAGGAGGCGAAGCTCCGGCGGCCGAGGTGCTCCGGCGACGGCGAGTTCCAGTTCCAGGTGATGGTCTCTCCCCAATCCCCATGTTCTCTGTTGATTTCCGGCTCTTCGTCCTCATCCTCCCTCACTCACATGGCTACATTGTGCTACTAGGGTTTCGTAGCAAGCAAAATCAGGAGGGCCATGTCGTCGTCGTCTCTGCTGCGCTCGTCGGGCGCCGTCGTCCGTCGCGCTCTCTCCGCTGCCTCCTCCTCCTCGGGACATCAACACGGGCGCCCTTCCTTCCGCCGTGCCATCTCAGCGGCAGCCACCGCGTCCGCCCGCCGCGGCCCTGCGCCGCCCCCAACCCTGCCGTGCCGCAACCTCACAGCGTATTCTTCCTGTGCGACACATAGCAGTAATAAAAAGGTGATGCCTTCCATCCACCACAGTTTCTATTTATTTTTTTCCCCCGGGGTAAGGTTCTAGTTCAAGTTGTCACTGAATTTTTGTCACTGAATTTCTGCGTGAAGGTTGACAGGATTTTGATCAGATCGACAGGGAGGGGATTATTATATATACTCTAGAAATTTAAGGTTTTTTTGTGTGTATTTATGTTTGCTCTAGAACTTATAGCATCGACATATATCAGGAATCAGACTGACTCGATCGCTCGCCAAAATAAATTGAGTTTTTAGTTTGGTGTGATGTCGGGTCCCAACCAAACATGAACCGCGGTCTGTTGTTCTACATGTATCGATGCATGTAGGCCTAACTTAGGAGAGGAATTGATTAAATGCGTGTAAAAAGCGAACATTTGTCAATGACTAATTAAGTATTACATATTATAAAGTTTGAAAAATGAATTTACCAAATTATTTCAACAAATGCAGATGAAGTTTTTTGCTTGAAAAAAAAACACTGTTTAATAACTTGGGAAGTGTGCTCGTGCAAATCGAGGGAGTCAGTTGCGGGGCCAGAACTTTTCCAAACCTAGGGCTCAATTAGTTGAAGTTATATAATTTTACTTTTTGTCTTCTAGTTTTTAAAGTTTTAAATTAAAATTTCAATAAATATTTAGGAGCAGGAGTAGGGCTGCAGTCCTAGCTACCCTACTCCTCTCTGCCAACCATCCAAGTCAAATGGGGCCTTGCTAGTCCTCATGTTATGGGATAAGATGACAATTTCAGTAGTTGCTACTTGCTCATGTCTAGATACAGGACATTTGGTTAATTGTAATTGGTTACCTTGCTAGTCCTTTTTCTTTTGTTTGCTTTAAGGGATATATAGTTTGCATCTAGGGTACTAGTCGTTCATAAACATTGTCAGCAGAGAGATATTTCTCACAGTAACAGGGGGTCAGGTCGTGGAGAAGTTACAATAGAGATGATGTGTTCCAAGTTGTGAACCTTGCCATTCTGGCATGACGTCACAACAGAGATCATGTGTCCATTTTATTTCAGAAACATGTTTACTTCTTCTATTTAACATGCAGGGTATGCCTAATTGTCTAGTTTGATAGTAATGCTGTTGCTTTCATGAATCCTCCACCAGAGTATGGCTGTGTTTAGTTCCTTCCAAAGTTGGAAGTTTGGGTTGAAATTGGTACGATGTGATTGAAAAGTTACGTGCGTATGACAGATTGATGTGATGGAAAAAGTTGAAAGTTTGGATCTAAACACAGCTTATAACGGTTCAATTCCCAGAGCCATATTTATAAATAATTAAATTTCGATTATAGAAGGCAGATTGCAGTTGATGACTATGAATTCTCAACCATTGTTGTTTGTTGTGAAGGACGACAAGACTGATCTGAAGCTAAAAAAACACCTTCAAGAACTGGAGCAAATGCTTGACCAAATTGTCAGTGAACATGTGAAGCTGCACAGATTAGTGCACAGCTCTGACCGTGGCTATTTTGAGAGGTATGTTATGCGCTGATCAAGAATGCATATATACCTACACTGCTTATTCATTCATAACAAGTATGTGCATATCTGTGCAGTCTTTTGAGCGAACATGGGTGGCCCAAATGCAAACCTCGTGATGTTTTTGTTTGGAGATGTAGGCTTACAACTATTTTTGTTGCATCTGTCATGATCGGTTACATGTTGCCTGAAATAGGATATCCGTCGTAAAATGCTGTGAAGGAACACCCTACATAGTTGTTTGCAGTCGTGCAGATGTACAGGCGATGGACACTTCTTGCTATCTACAGTAGTACCTATGACATGTAAATGTGATGCACTTTTCAAATCTTTCTACTCCCTCCATCTCATTTTAAGGGCAACTATAAGTTTCTACGTCCAATTTTGATCGTCCGTCTTATTTGAATTTATTTTATAATTAGTAAGTTGTGCTATAAACACCTCCGAAAAATAAAAGTTGTGCTACTCACATTATGGAAGAACTTGGTTGCTATATACTTCTCATCTCAAACTATAAACATTTTTTTTATTTGTATACAAGAGATTAATTTTGAGATGAAAATACTATAGTACCCCTCAAAAAATAAACAAGGGATATGTATTCGAACAAGATGTTTGATGGGACAAGTAGTATTGTAAATACCGCTATAAATCATCCTATTTTGAAGCAAAGATTAAACTATTAAAGTTCTTATATTTTATTTAAAACAGAGGAAGAGGAAGTATTTTTACCCTATCTAACCAAACAAACAAGTAGCCCAACCTAACATGTAACAGCCCACGACCATGCAACCCATTAGGTAGGGTAACCCTACAATATATGCTATCTTGACTTTTGGACGAGATTCATCTTATTCACATATTCTTTAAACGAAAAATATATAAGCCAGGCTTAAAAAACATTTAGTGATCAGTCAATTCACAATAAATATATAATGTTTTAAATAAAATGAATAGTTAAACATGTTAAATTAAAAAAAAACAACCAACGATGTTAAAACGGAAGGGGTACCTTGCTGCCTCCCGGGTGCGATAGTCCCAGCCGCATCGGCATCTACAAACGCGGCGGTCGAGGCGAAGAAGCTCCTGGCGACGACCTTGCTCCGGTGAGTTCCCGGTGACATATGTATTCGATTGATTTCCCGTTCTTCTTCCCCCATGCATCCTCCTCCTTCACATGACGGCCATATCACATCCTGCTGCTGTTAGGACGAAGGATCGGAGATGCCGTCTCTGCTGCGCCTGCGCCCGTCGGCTGTTCTTCGCACTCTTTCCGCGCCCCCGTATTCTTCCTCTGCGACACATAGCAGTAAAAAGGTGAAGCCTTTCCATGCATCCACTCGCTCCTAATTTCCAGTTAAAATTGTTGTCACCTAATTTATGCGTGAAGGAAAGGCTGGCTGGATTTTGATCAGATGGAGAGGAAAGCCTCTAGCATAAACTTGTTTTTTGATGCATCTTTTTTCTTTTTTTGACGCATCTTTACATTGTTAATTTGTTATTAGTAATGTATACTTGCTTTATTTTGATCTTTTGTCTTGGTAACTGAGACTCAGTGCGTCTTACAAGTGTTAATTAAGGCTATATATTTTGGAAATCTGGAATCAAGATTGAAGTGACCTTACACCCGGAAATTGCATCAGTATTAAGGTGTAAATCCTCCTTCCTCTTCTGGGGAGAATTCAAGAAGTCCCCAAAAAAAATCCCAAACCTTTTTTTAACCTAGATCAGCCCAAAGCCCCCAACTAGAGATTTTGTGAAAAAAAATCCCTTCTCTGGAGGAAGTTTCCAGAAATTTAAATCAAAAACTAGCTTTAGAAGATCAGCGGTGGAATGCAAACTTAAGAATAAAACTGAATCGTGGTTTTCCGTTGGTTCTAATCCCCCCATTGATATAGATTGTGAAATCACAAACTAGAAATCGAGAGGGGGAAGCCGGGGGGAACGAGAAAAGGGAAAATAGGGTTTTTTTGGGAGGTCGCCGGAGTAACTGGGCGAAGAAAAGTCGGCGAAGGGAGCGCGGCGGTGCCCAGAACAAGGGGTTGGTGTCCGACGAACGACGACGCGAGGCTGACGTCCATCTTGGCAGGCGCGTGGAGACGAAGCAAGCAGAAAAAAGGGGCAGAGAGGTTTAGCGTAGACGCAAAGGGAGGGAAGTAGAAGAGACGGAGAACGAGCAAGGGTGGGGGTGTCGGGGCGAGGCTTACCGGAGTAGAGCTTGGGAGGAAGGCCATGGCAGTCCTCGCCGGCCCGTCGCGGCAGCGGCAGGGCCGGACAAACGCGCGAACGGGGCGCCTGGTTTGGCCGCGCGGGCGGGCGGCCGGCGCGAGCCGGTTCGCCTTGCCCCGTCGGGAAGGCGGCGAGCTCGGCGGAGTTGCGGCTTGCGTTTGGGGCGGCCGAGGACGCGGCGGAGGTGGCGTCGGCCCACGCAGAAAATTTGTGCCGCTTCCGCGCTGGGGTTCCCGCTCTTGTTTGTTCCCTGCCTAAAAAGTCACACTTACCGTCCTCTCAACTATGGGTTTGCTTTATTCGCGTCCTTAAGTCGCAAACGGTTGCTAGAGGGTCTGCTCAACTATCAAAACCAGTGTAAACCGAGTCTCTTCGGTGGATTTAAAAATTGGTTAGGAAGTGGCCACCGCCTCGTCCTCTGTAACGCCTAGCTCTCATCCGACGTTATCGCACATTGTCTCGCTTGTCTTGTACTACTCGTTGTCACAGAATATTATAAGATGCCACACCGGCGCGGTAAGCTAGATTTCGCTAGCCGGAGTTGGTGGCTCCCTAGAGGCTGGTGGTGGCAGTAACTCCATAGCTGTCCTCTTGCGAATGATGGTGTTGTGTTGAAAGTCAGACTAGCGGTTGGGGGGCAGTAAACCCTCATGCCGTGTTCTCGTCAGTGACAATGACTTTGTCATCAGAGAAAGGGAGGTGTAGAGAAGAGAAAGCATAAGGCCTCATTTCATAGGGTTGGGAGCAGGGAAAAAACATATTGAAAGTTGTTATTGAAACCCTAGCAAATGTAAGGCTAAGTATACAGAAGGACGTTAGCGATTGAACCTTTTCTGTCATTTGAAAAAGAGATGAGTGTTAATATTACTAGCTATTTGAAAATTAACAAAAAGTTTATTGTTTTCAAATAAACATTTTTTAATAAAAGTTCATTGGAAAACACACCGGCTTGTTTAAGAAAAACAATACTAACTTCTCTCTTTAAACTCAGAGTTAGACTTACGTGGGCAAATATTTTTTTTTCGTTCCACAAATATTAATAACTTTTAGTGGTTTTAAATTTGTTTCAAATATAGCAACTCTTTATCAATATTTCTTTTCCAACTAATCTAACTTTTTCACCATGTCAATTTTCTTAGTCTATCTCCCATTCTGCAACCAACGCACAAGCTTTACCTGTTTAATTTTACTTACTTTTAAGAATAATTTTTTACAAAACCACACCTATTATAATCCAAGATGTAATAAAATCACATGCGTTTTGTTGGTACATAGCACTATAACCTTAGATATTTGGGTTATAAAAGTTTTACAAAACCACTCCGTTAACTATTTTGACATAATCTCCATGTCAAAATTTTAAAAAAGCAGATGCAACTATTTTTAAAATGAGCATTAATAGAAAGTGTTATGGACTATTGGTATCTAGGATTGATATGTCATGTCTCAGTGATATCTTATGGATTATATATCATGTGCAAAGTATACAATTGAACATAATACGCTGGGTTTCATAAAATTTACTTTTTATTTTAATATTCGTGTGCAAGCCTAAAAATCGTATGTAAAACTGGCCTAGTGGTTACAGTGGCCTGAGTAGTACCGTCAAGACCTAGAGTTCAATCTCCTATGGAGGCGCAATTTCAGACTATTGGATATTTGCAGGGCTAAGTTCTATATTTTTAATGGTCATCATATATCTGATTGGATGTAGAGGCTAGGTAAAAAAATACCTCTTCTATTTTAAATAAAAAAGAACTGAGGTAAACATCGAAGCTATTCGTTCTCATGCCTCACGAAGCCACGCCAACGCCGGAGAGAAGAAGGAATCCGGTAAGGCGACGAGAGGGAATATATGGCTTCCGCTGGCGGCGCGCGGGTCCGTCCTCCGCCGTGCCGTCTCCTCGCAGGCGCCGTCTCGCGCCCGGATCCCGCTCCAGATCTGCGCCGACGGCCGGCTCCCTTCTCGCAGCCGTCTGAGCAGCGTCAGGTGATTCACCTCCGCGTCCTGCACTTGACAAGGTAAACGCACTTAATTCCCCCTGGCTTCCCCTTTGTTGTCTCCTCCTCGATGATTTCTTCGATCGTTCTCAGGCTTCCGACTCCCGCGTCAGCGTGTTGTTCAGATCAAGATGACCTACGGCTGTCAAAAGCCGAGGCTCGCGAGCTACTCGAGCTTGAATTCGTTATGAGCTCGATTCGAGCTCTTGTGCCTTCATCTAAGATTCAAACGAGCTCGAGCTTGACTTAAGCTCGCAGCCTGCCGAAGGCCGGAGCTTCGGAATAGCTCGGCGAGCCTCAACATCAAGCGCCGGTTCTTTGCTGCACCCGGGCTTTGTCTCCTCTCTCTCTAACCCTCGTTCAAATTCTCTACTGGAGTAGCACTAGTACTGACAGTGGCAGCGGCGGAAGGCCGTACTGCATGCATTTGTTGGCGATTTTCCCAACAAGAGCCTGGGCGAGTAGACTAACTTGTACTATGGCGTGTTTAGTTGAATCCAAAGTTTGAATTTTTATGGTTGAAATTGGAGATAATGTGACTGATAAGTGTGTGTTT
This sequence comes from Oryza longistaminata, assembly GCA_009805545.1. Lineage (NCBI taxonomy): Eukaryota > Viridiplantae > Streptophyta > Magnoliopsida > Poales > Poaceae > Oryza > Oryza longistaminata. The sequence continues at coordinate 4,264,323 of CM020179.1, forward strand.
ATGACAGGTTGATGTATGGGGAAAGGACTGAAGTTTGGATCCAAACTTTAAATCTAAACACAGACCTAGTGTGCAGCTTTCAGCTTGTACTACTTGCATGGAGTAGGAACACTAACATACTACTTTCCTCATCTAATGCATGTGTCCCGTCAACTTTTCGCTGGGATGAAATCTATATTCTCAGTATTCATGCGGACAGACAGCTTTTGAGAAAGCTCGAAGCCGAGCGAGCCGAGCTCAAGCTCAACTTTAAGCTCTTGAACAAA
>CM020179.1:4264613-4288173 GCA_009805545.1 Oryza longistaminata
AAGCTGGGCTCGAGTCTGTAGCGAGCTCGAGCCTACACATGGCAGCTCGCTCGAGCTCGGCTCGTTGACAGCCCTAGATGGACCATACGCCGGAGCAATCAACGCAAGGGATGAAACATTATTTTTTTTAAGAGAGAGAGAGAGAGTGAAATATTTGTTAGGGCTGGGAGTGGATTCTTTTTCTTCCAAATTCGGTACTAATAGTTGTGAAAAAATTCTATACCTTTTTTTTTTTGACCATGTAAAGTATATTGATATCTATCGGTCCACTGAAATCAAATTCAAATATATATCGAGAAAAAAAAACAAATTTAGATGTGAATGGTATGCTACTGCTTATACACTGAATTTGTTTTTTTTTAATAACTGGACGTGTTACCTCGAGGATCTAAATAGTTTCTCATACTTGATGGACCAAATATCTGAATTGTGTGGGTAGAGATCTGGCACTATGTCCATTTATTAAAAATACAGCAGTAGAATTTAGCTGTTTAGGAAATTTTAACGAGGCAACGGAACCATCAAGTAGAAATTGGTTTTCATTATTCACAAAAAAAAGTTGTTCCATGCAAACCAAAATGTAATGAGTAGCATCAGTCAGACATAAGCCAAAACCTTTTCAGCTGTCTCCTGCATTATTTTTTGCACATTGCTTCAGCAGCCATTCCATCCCATCTCGTTGCAACTTGAAAGCCTGCTTAAGCTTTGTTTGTTTGGACCTAAGTTTCAACTTAAAAGTAAAAGAGCCAAATCCAAAACAAATCGAGGCCTCCATCGCCGGACTCCTCCGCTAGGCCACCGCCATATCTTTACCATTTCCCACCGGTATGATTCTAACATCAAGGTTGCCGACACCGCTCTGAATTTAGTGCTCAATTGTAGCTCTTGGGTCAGATCTGATTTTGCTGCTGATGTTGATAAAAGTATGATTAAGAGCCTAAATGAACTAGCAGTTCGTAGTAATATAAATTAGTATGAATGCAGCCTAGCAGGGTAGTTGTAGATTAATGCAGCAGTGAAATTGTGTTTTCATGTGGTGTTTCAGTAATGTGGAGGAACGGTATGGTGAATGAATAACAATAATAATATTGTTGCATGCACATTTTACTTTCATCTCAATTGATTTCCAAGTGCTGTTGCGTTCTATGTCTGTACATTTTCGATGATGTGATAGTTTACAGAGACAAAAGTTTCAAAACACCGAGTGCAATCCATTTTCTATTGTTAAAGAAAATTCTTATCATGAGTCATCATCGTTAAGTATGAACTTCTTCTAAATGAGCCTATGGAAGAAAATGAGCTCATAAACAAGTCCTTGCATGCAAAGGGTATTTTAGCATTTTTCAATAATATCACAGCCATCCAGAAAGGGCAGGTTGCCAAACAGTACGATTGAGTCTTATGAAATTGTTGGACCAGTAAAATCCTCTATCCATGGATAGCCTAGAATAGTCGTCAGTCGTCTCTCTCAACAGAGGGCAATACTGACTATCATTATTACTATTTTTCTCTGTTATCCTGATATCTGGTATTTTAGACCCTACAATAGTTCTTTCTAAAATCATATAATGTATGTACGTCTGCCAGATTTGTCCTGTGTATCCAACAATGGCATGAATGGATGTGAGAACAGGCAGGTGTTAAATTAGCTTAGTTAAATCTGTTTTCTTTTTTATTTATCAAACAAGTTTGGATGGCTGCATCATATGGTGCTTTTTGCATGCATGATGGAATTACTGCGTATTGTGTTATTAGGTGCTACTGCCACACTTTCTGTTTTCTTCTTGTTTCATGCACATTATAATCTTTTGCACTGTATCAACTATGTATAATAAATGGATACTTCAAAAGAAATTAAAGGCCTGTAGGCCACTTAAGAACCCACTTGACACAGTACTAAAAACCTTTTGTTTCAAGAATATTGCCAATGACATCTACTGCTGATTGATTGGAAGTAGTGACGTACCTTTCATCGATCATGTTTCATGTGTGGCTATTGATCAAATTGCTATCTTTTTTTTTTTCCTATAGTTGGATCCATTATTTGAGGAGGTAATGAGAAAAGGAGTTTGTTCGATGGATCAATATATGACACTGGAAATCGTCAAAAGGTGTAACATAGTTCTTTGTCATTTGTCCTCTTCCCTTTTTGCAAACATATGTATTACTAATGTTTTCTCTTTTTAGCATCCAACATGCTCGTATAGAGTTCAATCGAGAGGAAATGCAGAAGTCTTGGATGGTCTGTTATGTGGTAATAGTTGGTGGACTTATTGGATACGTGATTAGAAAAAGGAAAATGATCACTGAGCAGGATGGGAAGGCTGGAAGCCTGGAACGCAAGAGATTATGACAGTGTAGTAGTCTACAATATCTGTGAATTAAATTATTGCGACACTTTTGAATCATGCTGTAATATGTTAATACTAGTTAAGTTCATTTCTCCTCCTCAGCAGTGCCCAGTATAAACTTAACTGCCAATGCTGCTCGATGGAGTATGTATGAAATAGATGCTAGAGCTGTCACGGGTGACCAGGGGTATTTTCGACCTTTCACAATATTTCTATGTCATGTTCAACCAGAAATGCCGTGTGTAGCACCAAATGTTTATAACTTGAGAGCGTTTCTCTAAAAAAAAGAGACCTTTTCCTATATCCAGGAGTAAAATCAGAGTAATGATTTTTTTCTGTATTGAATTGACTACTACTACCTATGAGATTGTATACTCTCTGTCCAAAAGAAAATCAAAATCAACTTCCACGAGCGAATTTGGAATATGGACAGAGTGCTTGTCTTCGTTCCCAAAAATTGTTTTTTAGACGAAGGAAATTGCTTTCTAGAGCAAATTTAAAATTGTTTTTTAGACGAAGGAAATTGCTTTCTAGAGCAAATTTGGAATATGAATAGAGTGCTTGTCTTCGTTCCCAGAAATTGTTTTTTAGACGAGGGAAATTGCTTTTTTGGGATGAGGGAGTACATAGCAAGGGGATGATATGTGTACTCTTTTTTTTTCACTTTTGACAACTTTAATAATTAAATCAAATAGTTTTAAACGACTACTTCCTACATTTCATATTATCAGTCATTTTTACTTTTTTTTTAAGTCAAGTTTACTTATTTTTGACTACGTTTATAGAAAATTTATAGCAACATATACAAAACCAAATTAGTTTAAAAAATGTAATATTGAATATATTTGTTTCATATCGAAAATATTGCTATATCATTATTATAAACTTGGTTAAATCTAAAAGGGTTTGCCTTAAAAAAGTCAAAGCGATTAGAATATAAAACGGAGGCGGGAGCAGGTTATAATAAATGACAAAAGAATCATGTCACGTTAGATATGGGCCGGGGGGCTGATTTCCGGCTCTCATCATCTCTCAGTCACATACTCACATGGCTACATTGTGCTATTAGGGTTTCGTAGCAAGCAAAATCAGGAGGGCCATGTCGTCGTCGTCTCTGCTGCGCTCGTCGGGCGCCGTCGTCCGTCGCGTTCCTTTTGAGCGAACATGGGTGGCCCAAATGCAAACCTCGTGATGTTTTTGTTTGGAGATGTAGGCTTACAACTATTTTTGTTGCATCTGTCATGATCGGTTACATGTTGCCTGAAATAGGATATCCGTCGTAAAATGCTGTGAAGGTACACCCTACATAGTTGTTTGCAGTCGTGCAGATGTACAGGCGATGGACACTTCTTGCTATCTACAGTAGTACCTATGACATGTAAATGTGATGCACTTTTCAAATCTTTCTACTCCCTCCGTCTCATTTTAAATGCAACCATAAGTTTCTACGTCCAACTTTGATCGTCCGTCTTATTTGAATTTATTTTATAATTAGTAAGTTGTGCTATAAACACCTCCGAAAAATAAGCAAGTTGTGCTACTCACATTATGGAAGAACTTGGTTGCTATATACTTCTCATCTCAAACTATAAACATTTTTTTATTTGTATACAAGAGATTAATTTTGAGATGAAAATACTATAGTACCCCTCAAAAAATAAATAAGGGATATGTATTCGAACAAGATTCGAACGAGATGTTTGATGGGACAAGTAGTATTGTAAATACTGCTATAAATCATCCTATTTTGAAGCAAAGATTAAACTATTAAAGTTCTTATATTTTATTTAAAACAGAGGAAGAGGAAGTATTTTTACCCTATCTAACCAAACAAACAAGTAGCCCAACCTAACATGTAACAGCCCACGACGATACAATCCATTAGGTAGGGTAACCCTACAATATATGCTATCTTGACTTTTGGACGAGATTCATCTTATTCACATATTCTTTAAACGAAAAATATATAAGCCAGGCTTAAAAAACATTTAGTGATCAGTCAATTCACAATAAATATATAATGTTTTAAATAAAATGAATAGTTAAACATGTTAAATTAAAAAAAAAACAACCAACGATGTTAAAACGGAAGGGGTACCTTGCTGCCTCCCGGGTGCGATAGTCCCAGCCGCATCGGCATCTACAAACGCGGCGGTCGAGGCGAAGAAGCTCCTGGCGACGACCTTGCTCCGGTGAGTTCCCGGTGACATATGTATTCGATTGATTTCCCGTTCTTCTTCCCCCATGCATCCTCCTCCTTCACATGACGGCCATATCACATCCTGCTGCTGTTAGGACGAAGGATCGGAGATGCCGTCTCTGCTGCGCCTGCGCCCGTCGGCTGTTCTTCGCACTCTTTCCGCGCCCCCGTATTCTTCCTCTGCGACACATAGCAGTAAAAAGGTGAAGCCTTTCCATGCATCCACTCGCTCCTAATTTCCAGTTAAAATTGTTGTCACCTAATTTATGCGTGAAGGAAAGGCTGGCTGGATTTTGATCAGATGGAGAGGAAAGCCTCTAGCATAAACTTATTTTTTGATGCATCTGTTTTTTTTTATGCGATTATTGATGCATCTTTACATTTTTAATTTGTTATTAGTAATGTATACTCCCTCCATACTCATAAAGGAAGTCGTTTAGGACAATGTTTAAGTCAAACCTTGGGAATATAAATCATGAATAACTTTCAAGTTATTGAGTTTGAAAATATAAAAATTATGTGAATAGATTTGTTTTGAAAAATACTTTCATAAAAGTATACATATATCACTTTTCAATATTTTTTTATAGAAAAAAGAAGTCAAAGTTATGTTTTTGAGACCGTGTCGCTGTCCTAAACAACTTCATTTACGAGTACGGAGGGAGTACTTGCTTTATTTTGATGTTTTGTTTTGGTAACTGAGACTCAGTGCGTCTTACAAGTGTTAATTAAGGCTATTTTGGTAATCTGGAATCAAGATTGAAGTGATTGAATAGAGTTCAGTTTTCCTGGATGAAATTATTACAGTGTAGACCTATGTAACACGTCAACAAAACTTAGTGCAGCAGGATATTGAGGCATAGCTGGGATATTTTTTTGACGCAAATAACTGGGATATCTCGACACTGGAGAATTTATTGGGTACATGAATTCTTACTTACGAGTTAGGAACGACCAGTCCTGACGTACCTTTTGTCATCGAAAAGGAAAAAAAAAAATTTGCTCAAATAATTCTGCTCTAGTCTAACCATCTCTCCCCTAGCCCTCCGATGGCAGTCACTCCATTGAGTATTATGGTCCATAACTGGAACATAGTAGTGGTTACCTGACATCCTGATAAGGAACATGGCCAGCCAGTTTGGGTAGATCAAATATTCAAATGCAAGCGTACAATTTTGGGTGTGTTTAGTTCACTCCAAAATTGGAAGTTTGGGCTGTGTTTAGTTCACACTGAAGTTTGGAAGTTTGGTTGAAATTGATACGATGTGATAGAAAAGTTGTGTGTGTATGAAAAGTTGGATGTGATGGAAAGTTGGAAGTTTGGAAAAAAACTTTGGAACTAAAAAGGGCTTTGATTGAAATTGGAACGATGTGACGGCAAAGTTGGAAGTTTGTGTGTGTAGAAAAGTTTTGATGTAATGGAAAAGTTGAAAGTTCGAAGAAAAAGTTGGGAACTAAACCAGGCCTTTGTGAACCTTTTCTAAGTACAAGGAATTCCATATTTAAATTAAGGGAAAATGCATGTTTTACAAGGAATTCTCTTTGGCTATTTTGGCGGTCCTTCTGTTCAGTGACACAGTTATTTCTCTTGCTTGTAGTTCATTACCCCATGATTTCCACTTTTTCTATATTAGGTAAATGGTGATGAAAGATTCTATGAGAAGAAGCAACAAATGGATCCATATTGAAATTATACTACACTTGCTCTATTGTTTTTGCTACCATTACTTAACATGTCTTGTTAAGCCTGAATCCCCTAGTTGGTGTTGAACATTTCAGCTGAATATCATGAATGAAAATTATTTAACTAGTAACTATTGTGGTGTTATGCAGGTGAATGAGCCACTTGATATGAAGAATATAGACCTTGCGTTGGACAAAGTATTTATTATATGTGGGGGCATTAGAATGTAAGAATTCATCCCTAATCCATTTATATGCACTCTTAACAACATCATCAACAAATCCTTATACATTCTTCTAATACTATTGAATGTATAGTCTTGCTGCAGAGAGCAAGCCACGGAGTATGTCTGCCCAGTGGGCATTGGGCGTCAGTCATATTCTTGTTGTTGGGGCGATTGCAAAGGCTTTGAACATTGGAGATCGAGACTCAGCCATTTGATAATATAATAGGTATTGTTATTATTCCTCTCTTTCACATTATACTACACTTTGGGTTTTCAATAGATTCATGTATATGTCCAAATTCATATAAATATTAGTGAATGTAGACAAGGGATGGATAGGCTAAAATGTCTTATAATATGGAACGGAGGGAGTACTTGATTGTCTTTTAAATATAATCTTTTAGGACTAGCTTATATACTAAAATTTTTCCGCATCTTATAAGAAATATTATGGCACACATAATAACATTGATCGATGGCCTTAATTTGTTTACCCATGCAGACAATAGCTGACCTGTGAGAGGGTGGAAATGCTTTGGTGAGCAGACGTGGCGCACTACTAAACACAACCTAATATGATGGATTTACAGCAATGACTGAAACTTTTTTGCTTTGCTTGTGTTTGGGGAATAAAATCTTACCTTTGGACTTTGGTCATGTGGTGTCCTCTTAGAAAGTATATGGGGTGAGCCGGGACAAAGGGAGAAGGGGTTAGGAGATCTTGGATTACCAAGGAGAAACTTCAACACATTTACTTAAGTTCTTATGAAATCCAGAAGAGAAAGGAAGAGTATTCTGAGTAGTGGTAAACTTGTAAGATCCTTCAAGCCAGGAGTACGATATTACACCTCCGGGTAGCCCGAACCTTTACAATTCTTTGTGTTCATCTATTATTGCGCTCCAATGGGGCTTGAACTCCTCACTCATATGCGACTAGCTCCCCAACTGAACTGACAGAAAGGGTCCCATTGGATCCCCACCATCGAGGTCCATACCTTAACAATATTTGTCTCAAAGTTTATGACATAATAACTTGCACTATAGTGTGTAGACAATGTACATGATCTAATGGCACCACATGCGATCGGACGAAGCAGTGACGACGTTCGCACTCCGTTCCTCTTATTCTTCCTCGGTTTAGGGCTTCAGGCCGAGCAGGCAGAGGAAGAGCGAGCACATGACATCGGCGTCCAGTGGCATAACGACAATGATGGTGGCGCCTCGACGCATTCCCGAACACGATACGATGGAGGAAGGTGGCAGCCAGCATGGGGATTGAGGGAAGAGTTGGGAACGCCAGCGGCAAGAACTCAATTCGATAGGAAAGAGAAAACTCCGGAGTGGCTTGATTTGAGGTAGGAGAGAAGGGGGAAATGGGGCAAAATGAACTCGTCGGAGTGGGGAGATGCTGGTGGCGAGATACGCTCTAGGGGAGGAGGATATGGTTTCGGCAGTGCCGCGATGACGGCGGCGGCGACGTGCACATGATGCGCCCTCCAGAAGTAAGGAGGCGGTTGGCTCGGCTAGGCCTAGGCTTAGTTGGGCCACGGCCTGGCTGGGCCATGTGAGGGAGAGAAGGCCAGAACGGCCCACACAGCAAGGGGATGGAATCAACGCGGGAGGGAAATGACCGGTTGGAAAGATTTCGGTTCAAAAGAAATAGAAGATTTTTTAGGGGATTATTTTAATAGAATCTAAAAGAGATGTAGTTAAAACAAAGGGAGATGTAATTCAAAAGAATTTGTTTGTTGACTATTTGGGAATTGGAGATAAATTTTAACAAGTAGTTCATGGACTCTATGCATGTGGGGGTTTTTGGTTTATTTTTGAAAATGGATGTTTAAAGGGATTTTTATTTTGGGGTATTGGTTTAAAGGAGGAGTATTTGAATAAAGGAACGTGTAGTCAATGGACTCTATGCATGTGCGTTTTTTGGTTTATTTTTGGAATGGAAGTTTAAAGGGACTTTTATTTTGGGGTATTGGTTCAAAGGAGGAGTATTTGAATAAAGGGATAGATATTTGAATTTGCAGGAGCGAGAGTGTTTGGTAGGAAAACTTTAGAATATCATTGGAGGTGAAAATTATGGAATTTAGATGAAAAAAGGGTGATGGCTAAAAGAATAGGTTTTAGCTAATAAAAATAATAAATAGGGATGTTTATAAAATTGGGGAGAGACTTGAACACAAGTATACAGAGATGTCTGGCTTTAGAATATTTATGAGAATGGGACTTGGTGAGTTTGGAAGAAAGAATGGTTAAGGAATGAATGGTATATCGAGAAAATTTTTATATGTGGCATATGGAATTGGAGCTTCTTCAGAAGTAAACCAAAAAGGATTTGAATTGATGGATTTACGAAGAGTCGGTCAATAATTTGTTGGTGGAGTTTTACGCGGAAATCTATAGGATTCCGAGGAATTTGGGTAATGGGAATTTAAAAGGAAATATATCGCTAATAAAATAGGGTTTCGGTAAAAAATAAATTGAAAGGTTTATAAAACTAAAAAGAAATTAAACGGGGTAAATTACCAAATCCTCGACTATTAAATTATTTATTTAGTTTAGACGAGGCATCTTTCTAGTATCGCGAATATATATACAGATTCTTTTGGTGAGGAATAGGTATATCAAATTTACGGGGTAAGATATATATAGATTATTTCACATGTGATGTAAAGTCACAAAAATATAGATATAACAACAATGAAAAAGGGATTTATGGGCCAGGCCGAATCACGGCAAACATTTTGGCCCAATAGTATAGCTGGAAGCCATATGGCTGCGAGGTGAGGGAGCGAAGCTCGATTGCGACTTTGCGAGGTCTACCATGGCGGCGATGCGTCGTTCGGCTGCTGCTTCCCTGACGCCGCCGCGGATCCCTCGTCTTCTCCGTCTCCGACCCCCCGATCGAGCGCCCCCTGCTTTCTCGACGTGGAGTACTCCTCATCGTCGTCCTCGTCCCCACGCCGCCGATCCCACGCCCATCTATCTGCCGGTACATCGATCCGTCCCCTCGTGAATGCCTGCCATGACGGCGATGCGAACCCTTTTTTTTATTATTATTTTTTTAGAGAAGGATATTTTTTTTACCTTTTTTATTATTTTTTTTTGAGAAGGGTATTTTTTTTACCCGGCCTTTACATTCAACTGGATATATACGTCTGTTAAAATAGGGAACTTAGTCTCGTAAATAACCCAATCTAAAATTCGCTTATACAGAGATTTGAACTCATAATCTTTAGGATACTACTCAGGTCACTACAAGCTACATGCCCTTTCGTCGACGAACCCTAGTAGCTTTGTTTCTTAATTATTGGTTGAGGATTTTAATTTTATCGCAGGCAATTGAAAAGATTGAGAAGATGAAGACGGTTTCTTCTCTGACCAAGGATGCCTTGAAGGTTCTTCAAGACGCTGGGGACAAGGCCAAGACGCATCTCAGGATCATGCACAACCAGTACATTGAGGAGTACGTACTAACTGTTTCTACTTTATCCATTACATCTTGAAAAAAAATCAATCTGTTTTACTCCAGCAATCAGTACTGACCATCCGCATCAATATATCAATAACTTATTTTGAGTTATCGTGAAAGTACTACCTCCGTTTTTAATAGAATTCGTTTATTAAAATATACTTCCTCCATCTACTTTTGATAGTCATATTTCATCCCAAGGATAAGTAAGTCTACTTATCATCCATTTAAACATGATACTAGTCATTCATCGTAAACAAGCGATTCATTAATATTTACATTTCTCGATGCCTATATAGCCAATTTTACGTGGAAGAATGGAGAGTCACACATTAAATCCGAGAAAGTTATTAAAATGATAGGTTGTTGGATTGAAATATGCCTATCAAAAATAAATTTTTCAGATTTAGAAATATGACTATGAAAAGTAGATGGAGGGAGTATATATAATTATAATCATGATTTGTTTCTTATATATTTGCATAATTTTTAAATAAGATGAATGGTCAAACATATGTTTAAAAGTCAATAGCGTCATCTATAAAAAAACGGAGGGAGTAAGTTTATTATTAAAATTACAGAGTTAAAAAAAGCACAATACTGTAAATGCCATGGAACATTTGACAGTACCAAAAAAAAAATAATTCTGTGAGACATAAGGGAGGAGACAGGAGTGTAAACATGGTAACTGTTACCGGAAGCTACTCTGTGAAAACTAGAGAAGATAACATAATTTCACCTTTTTATGTCTTATAGTACTAATTTAGTTGCTAGAACAACAGTAGGAAATTTGTTTCAGAGTTCTTGTGTAGGGTTAAAACTCTCAGTGGGCAATGGTATGTTACGTAATTGTTGGAAATACTGAATGCTTATATACTGCTTACTTTTAAGCATCTGCATGAGCAGATTGAAACAATTATGATTTGTAGCATTTGCAGGTTTTGACCATTTTTGTCTTGCCATAACTTACTTAAATATGTTTTTAGCTATTTAAACAATTTGGGATGTAATTCTCATTCTCTAGCCGATAAAATAATTTGAGATGTTGCCTTGCAGGGTTCCAATAATGGAAGGACTTATGCAAAATGGCTGGCTACATTTTGTGTGTTACATTGTTCCTGTTTCTCTGCCTTCTTTTGTTCTGGTTGTCGGTACTAGAGTTGTCAACATAATCAACGAACGTTCTCATTCTCATTTGGAGGAAGGCATAAAGATTCCATTTCAGGACTTGGAAAACAAGTAACTATATATATCTTGGTGTGTTTTGTATTTCTGTATACTGATAAGAATGACCTGTTAGTATTAAAAAGAACTTTTTGAATGCATTCTCATATGTGTTGTTGGCGTGTATGCAACCTATATTAGTTATGCATGGCAGACCCATATGTTTATTTACGTTTTCTTAATTAGGTGTGGCATTTAGTTTTATTGATAATTGTTCGACAAATTAAACATAAAAACTGGTATCGTAGTATTTTTTTTCCGAACTTTTGCAATCATATATACTCCTTTTGGTGTGAAAAAGTAACAAGTCGTTAATTACCACTTTTGCACCCTTCCATCAGCAGCTTCCTGTTAATGTCAGAAAAGCAGTGGTCCTATCTTGCAGCCAAAAACTCCAACTAGCATAGCAGCTTTCTCCTCCTCGAAATATATAAGTGATAATTCTCCTCCTCATAATTTGTAAGTGATAATTCTCCTTCTCATATGTGTTGTAGCATTTTGATATCTGCAATAATAAAGCCTTGAGGGTAAAAAGTTCCCTTCCAATTGCCTTCACATCATCTGCAAATGCCCATGATATAAGCTTCATTAATGATAGCTTGCAATAGCGCAGCACCCAGTACAAAAAGCAGAGGTGCCAAATGATCACCTTGCCCAACTCCTCTTTTACAATGAAAATTCTTGCCTAGGATGCTATATTCATCAAGACTGAGGAGTAGGTGACGAGAAAACCATTTTAATCCAAACATCATTAAACCCCACGGCTTGCATTAGTTGGAGAATGGTTTCATGTTCAATTGTATTAGAGATATAAATAGTTGTACAAATATCTACTCCCGTGACCTATAAGTTGCAACGGGTGATTTATAAATAGTTATACAAATATCTACTCCCGTGACCTGTAAGTTGCAACGGGTGATTTAGGATATAAAAGCAAAACTAAACTTTCTAGCATGGCTAGTTGATTAAAGCATATAATTACATCTGCAATACTTTGTGTTAGAATTAATATCCACATAATATTCTCATTTCATTATAGGATTTTTATCAAGATAATTATCAGCGACCCAAGAAACAGGATCTCCTAGGCAGTCGGTGCGCACCATGAAGGTGCCACATGTCACTTTATCTAGCTCATGATCCCCATTCAGGATCACAATTGGAGTGGCATATGACCCATGTCGGAGCAAGAGGGACGCACCCGGAGGGATGAATCCTTGGGTCCATAACCTTGCCCCATTTATATTTGAGGGGACGATTATCTACCGAGGGGAAGCATGGAAGACAGTGTGGCAACTACAACACCTCTTCATGGATTGCACAATTTTGTGGCAAATCTAGGAAGGTTTGCTCACCTGGCTGAATTGTGATCAAGCATGGATGGCATAAAATCCTGACAAATCACTTGATTGGTGGGAAGCAACACGGGGAGAAAAGCAAAGGACAAATGCAATATGATCATGCCTTATGCTTATTGCGTGGGAGGTTTGGTGCTGGAGGAATAGAAGAGTCTTCAGAAATTAGGAGTTGCTTGTGCGCCTCTCATGAAAGAGACTTTGCAATCGATAACAACAAACTATCATAGGAAAAAATTTCACCCTAAAACAAAACATATTTATATAAAAAACTTTAACAACAAGTGCTCACTCGGAACATAGCATTTTTACATTTCACAAGATATAACTTTTGCATTAAAGTCTCTATAATAAAGAAGGCTTAAAAACAACTATAAAAAAAATCTACAAAAAAAACTTTAATACTAATACTTTCTATTGTAAATAATATTCTATCAATTGGCTATAACAAATCATCTTCCTCAACTGCGCGTGACAATAACATTTGTCCCTCGTCACTCCTTCGTGCTGACATAGGTGACTTGAGGAAGCTCGGCGTGCTTGGCCTCGACGACACCGATGCCGACGCCTTCTTGCCGCCCGTACTACTGCCACCCATAGACAACGTCCTCGTTACATTCTTGATGTTCTTGGGCGGAGGCCTCACCACCGGCGACTCCCCTGTGCCCTGACCCAGCATCCTTCTCTGATCCTGCAACAACAATGTAAGTATACCCTTTGCCCCCAAAATATAATTTGAGGCTGTGTTTAGTTGGATCCAAAGTTTGGATTTTGGTTGAAATTGGAGATGATGTGATTGAAAAGTTGTGTGTGTATGACAGGTTGATGTGATGGAAAAGGACTGAAGTTTAGATCTAAACACAGCCTAAACCGATAAGATAGCTATATTTTGGACAGAGGGAGTAACAATCTTTGCACTCTACTAAAATATGCATATGCAACTAGTAGTACCCTTTGTCTCTTTCTCTCCTGCTCTTTCTCCTTCCTTGTATTGTTGTACTCCTCCAGCATGTCCAGTAGACCATCCTACATTTGGACCATCTCCTTTGTCAGTCTGGGTCAAATTCCCATCAGGTAAAGAACGTCCATGGGAGCAACATTCACTTACACCATCGTACTCAAATTTGGCACCCCTCTCCTTCTCCCAAGCAACTACCTTTGTGATCAAGGCCTCTGCCATTGCTGCACCCTCATCAAGTTCAATGATCAATATTCTCAATTTCCATTATAAGAGACATGAAAAAAAAAAAGAATAGCTAAAGAACATGATCAATCACCTGGCATTTTGCTGACCAAGGCGCGCGCTTTCTCGGCACGCTTCAGCACAAGATGAGTCCCTTTGCCCACATTGTATCTGTTCTCATTCTGAAAATGCAAACCACATTTGTAAGTTTTAGAGGTGTAGATGCTGATATGGCATCCTTTAAGAGCAGAGAAAAATTCAGAAGTCACACTCTGTTGTACTCCTCAAGCCAAGATTCCTCTTCTAGTGCAGCCTGCCATTTCTCCATCTTCTCAAGAACATCCTTCCTGCTGAATTCCTCATCTTTGGCCTCAGAGATCTGCACTTCCAGCCGCTCCAGGATTAGAGACCGTTTGGCATCTGCAAAACAGTGTGTCATACATACTCTGAAGTCTGAACAATACAATAAATAGATTCTACAGAGGCAGTACAGTCTTGCATTGCATACTACTGATAATGCTTCAAATCTTTTTGTTTTTTCATGTGCTTATGCCTTCAGATGCATCACTAGAAACATTGTGCATTTGTTACCACTGCAGCTGCACAGAAACTAGGGCTCCCAGCCAATTATTACCACTGTCAATGGCGTCGAACATCATCATCGCATCCTCTTCGTTCTCGACGGGTACGTGCGCTCGCCGTCGTATCTCATTGAGCTCATCATACTTCTTCAGTACAAGGTCTTTCATCCTGCACTCCTTGAGCCTCTCCAGCCTCACCACCTCTGCTTCCACCTGCATGATCACACCCTCAGTATCAACAGCTCAACCAAATTCTCACCACCAATCATGACAATGACATGATCTGATCAGCACCAACATTGTTGATGAATTCCATGGAGAGAGCATCCCGTTCGGTGATCTCGTCCTCGGACGCGGCGATGTTGCAAGCCACGCTTTGGAACCTCTTCTGCTCCTCCGATGGCGTGTCCATCAGGTTCCACAGATCCAGCATGGTGGCCAAGAGGTCTTGCAGCTGGTTAATTACAGCAAGATGATGAATTGATCATTAATTCTCCATGATTAATTAGTTATTATTGGAATGTATAATTCAAGCCAGCCTCACCTTCTGCATCCTGTTCCGTTTGATCTCTCTCAACCTCCCGATCTCGGAAACTAATCTTGCAATTGCGTCATCGCTGATGTCTCCTTCATCATCATGATGAAGGTTGGTCTCTCTGAAATCCATGCCAAGAACCAAGGAGGAAGAATGCAGAGAACCCATCAATTCTGTCATCTTCCTGACGCGACTATCCTGTCAAAAACAAGAATCATGCCGGTAAATTTAACTGAATTTTTTTTGTGTTCATGCTAGAAACTCAAAACAAGTTGTGTTCTATGCAACAAAAAAAAAAAAAACAAATTGTCTGAACCAACCTTCTCCAGCTGCAGATCCTGCAGGTACGCTCTGAGCTCCTCGAGCCGTCTGATGGTGAGGTCAGAGTTGTCCATGGTGAGATGAAGCTGCTTGCTCGGCTTCATCTCCTGCTCGATCCTGTTGATGAGCTCCGTCACCTCCGAGAATTTCCGCCGCCTCTCCTCCCTCCTCCTCCTCATCTCCTCCAGCTCCGGCGTGATCGAGCCGAGCTCCTCCTTGAGGTTCCCCGTGCTCTGATCAATTTGCCCCCAAATCGATCAGATCAAGAAGAAGAAGAAGAAGAAGAAGAGATCGATGGCGATGCATGGGTACCTGCAGCGAGGAGCACGCAATGTGCACGGTGGTGGATGGCTCGCCGATGGTGGCGCAGATGGCAGCGACCTCGGCGACGGAGTCGGCGATCTCCCGTTGCAGCTGTGCCCTGTACTGCTTCACCTGCGCCACCTTCACCCTGTACACGTTGAGGCAATCCTCCTCCAGCGCGTGCAGCATCTCTCGCCGATCCTCCTCCGCTTCCCCGATCTGGTCCCACATCTCCTGCAATGCACCAAACAAATTAATCGACGATTCTCAAGAACCGATCGCATTCGCCATTGCTGACGTCACGGCGTTGGCTTTGCGTACCCCAAGCTCCTGCAGGAGCATCTCGCGGCGAGGCTCCATCTGGAACGGGAAGAGGATGGCTCGCAGCTTCAGTGAAACCATCGGTGTAGAGCTCCGCCGTGCCGCGTCTGCCTCATGCTTAATCTCCTCCTCCTCCTCCGGCGACGGCGGCGACGGCGGCGGCGGCGATTGAGATCAAGAACGCATCAAGATCAACGGAAAGCTCGAGAAACCGACGAAATGCAGCTGTGCTGCATGCACGGATCATGGCCAGAGGAGCGATGATGGTGCGATTGCAGCATCGATCAGGGATTGTTCGGGGGGAGTTTGCAAATGCGGAGAAAAGCGCGGGAGAAAGAGAGGCGAGCAGGAAGAGGAGGGCGCATGCATCGCTTTGAGTGGCCTACAATTAGGGAGAGCCAACAATGGCATAAAAAAAGGCAAATGAAATTAAAGCTTGTGCTTGTGTTTAGGCCCCAAATTTGAATGTGGAATTTGGAGAAATATGAAGTGCGAGTCTGGTAGAAAAGTATATGAATATAAACCCGGTTCTTGAAGAAAACATACATGATAAAATTGGAGCCTTATCGTCTACTTGATAGCTTATTGAGCCGCAACCAAAAAGTTAAATTTCAAAATTTATTTTTAGAGTTTTTCTCATTGTAGCCCATTACCCAACATTGCTTTTTAAAAATGTAGATAACAATCAAAGTTGGATACTGATGATCAAAATTTAGATATGGAATTATCCTCAAAACCGTTAAGTGAAATTGCATGCAACTTTCAGAGTTGATCCAATCAAAATTAATTCTCATGTAACTGACCGTCGACTGCCGTAACTTTTATACATATGTTTAACTATCCGTCTTACTAAAGAAATTGTGCAAAACATGAAAAAAGTCATAATTAAAGTATTATTAATAATAAGCTAAGCTATAATAAAATAAATAATAATTATATGCATGCTCTTTAATAAAATGATGATCGAATATATTTTTAAAAGTTAATGACATCATATATTAAAAATTTGAGGGAGTACTTTGCAGTGCCATGCATCCACCAACATCTCATATCGGTGTAGTTTTCATGGCATTATATCTCGTTGAAAGCGTCAAGGGTCTTGGCGGCGATATGTATGACCTGCAGTCGATATGTGAACACACATATATATCCAGATATATGTCTCCTACTACAAATTAAGCTTAATTATTATTGCTAATTCTTCTCCACGCGGAGTTGGACTGGAGTCACCATCTATCCTGTAGCTAGGCAAGAACGTCGTTGATAAGAAGGAGAGAGAGAGAGACAGCGATGGATCGATGGAGACGGAGGAGATGGAGAGCCTAATTACACACCAGCAGCGACGACGTCAGGATGGATTAAGAAGAGATCGAATGCAGTTGCAGCGATTGGAAGCTTCGCAGCTTTGATCCATCCAAACTGACTGACCGACTCGATCACTGATGACTTGACCCCCTCCCCTCACCGAGTGAGATCTTTGTGTGTTTCTGTACAACTATACAAAACTCATGGTCAAATAAACACACACGCGCATTCAACTATACGTACGTACTCTACACACGTACGGGCGCATATATAATTTGTTCATGATCATTTCGTTGTACTGTTTGACTTATTTGACTTATTTCACATAGAGCTCCCTTTCTTTTACTAGGCTATGGCCTGGTATAGTCCCCAAAATTTCTTCCCAAAAACATTACATCGAATATTTGACACATGCATGGAGCATTAAATATAGCGAGACGAATCTTTTGAGCCTAATTAGTCCATAATTAGCCATAAGTGCTATAGTAACCCACATTTACTAATGACGGATTAATTAGGCTAAAAGATTCATATCGCAGTTTTCAGGCGAGTTATGATTAGTTTTTTCATTTGTGTCCGAGAACCCCTTCCGACATCCGGTCAAACATCTGATGTGACATCCACAAATTTTCTTTTTGCGAACTAAACAGGCCTTGTATACGCGCGTTCATCTGAAATTCTAAATGAAGAGAAAATCCAAAAAATATCATTGGTAAGCGTTTTCAATTTCCAGAAATGCTATCGACAAGTGTGAGTTTTGTGAAATATCATGGTACAAGCGATTTTGTCTCAAAAATATCGTCGTTATTAGGGTTCCGTCCATCCCGCACCGTTAAATACATTTGTTCATCATATAACATTTATTGGAGAGTTTGCTAATGGAACCTTAACGACGATGGTATTTTTGGACAAAGTCGCTTGTGTAATGCCATTTCATGTAAATCACACTTATCGATAGCATTTCATAGAATTGGACGCCTGTAAATGACATTTCTTAGATTTATGGCGCATGAGCTCTATGAGTACCAGCTAAATGTTTGTGCGCTCATAGACAAAACTATGTTTTTTTTTCTTGAGAGTAGGACTTAACTGCTGAATTAGGATACAAATTTTTCAAGACAAGCTCCGGCTATAATTTTGTGTTTTTTAATATACTCTCGCTGTATATAACCCGGTTGATTTTTAATATACGTTTGATCATTCGACTTATTCATTTCCTTTTACAAACATTAAAATATATTAGTCATGTTTAAAAAACCGTTAATAATAAATCAAGTCATAACAAAATAAATAATAATTCAATTAATTATTTCAATAAGATAAATGATCAAATGTATAAAAAAAATCAACGACGTTATATATTAAAAACGATGGTTGTATATTTTTTTACCACTTGTGGCCTTGTGGGGTAATTGCCCCCAGTGTGCACCTACATGAAATGTTTTGTCATCGTATAGCAGAGGATATGAGGAGTTGTTAAAAATATTGCGTTGTTATGTTAGACGTGTGTGGGTTTGTTTGTAAAGGCCTAAAGGGGAAGGGTTTTTTTTCCCCTTGACCTGACATTATATATGCAACTTGTGAAAAGAAATTATGGGAAATTAATTACTATATAGTAGTAGCTTAAAGCAAAGAGACGTACCTCAACTCTTTCAAGACGTACCTCAACTCTTTCAAGTGCCTCTAGCTAGCAAGGAAAGAGCTAGTGGATAAAACAAAGATTATGCAATTTAGCCACGAGGATGAATAGGATAGTGTGATGATGCTTTCTTTCCAGAGAGGACTGCAGTGGAAGCATGGAAACAAAATTAAAAACATGAGAAAGAAAGGTGCACTTAAACCCTTTTGATTTTGTATTGACTCGGTCAGGTCAGCATTTTAAAGATCCTGATGCATGACTGATGAAAGAGTTCTATGCACTTGATGTCCCACCTAGCCCCACTGGTCACAGGTCACAGCACTGGAGAATTTTTCACAGCACTTAATTACTCTCTTTTTGCCTGGTATATATACATCAATCAATATATCTGAATCCGGAGTTTCATAGGAATTTTCAACTTATGGCCCATTCATGAACCTGAGTTTATGACAATTATCCAATATTAGAAAGTTGATTAGTGAATTTTGTAAGGTTTTTAAGAAATGATGATGTAAACCTTTTTTTTAAAAAAAAATCATAACCATTTAGGAGTTTGGTAAGCATGCCTGTGATAATCTGATGGCCATAATTAGAAAAGAACGAACCCAAAACTTACCAAGTTCCATTATCGTTCCAGATGATACCTACATGGTTGTATGATGTATATTGGACAACCACAAAATAAATCTATGTACACTACGATGTAAAAAAAAATGTAGATATTTGGTACCAAAAGCCAAAAATATTCTTCAAGGGCTGCCTGATCATTGATCGGTGCATTAGTTTAGGTGTATTTGAGAGGAGTAGAAAGGAGAAGAGTAGAAAGATACGTAAAACGAGATGAGTCATTAGCATATGATTAATTAAATATTAATTATTTCAAACTCTAAAAGTGGATTAATATGATCTTTAAAACAACTTTTCTACACATCGTTTAGCAGTTTGGAAAGCGTGCATGTGAAAAACAAAACTTTTCTACTCTATCCACTCATATCAAACGCAGTTAATCTTGAACTACAAGAGACTAGTTATCCCTGATGTTCACACATTTTATACTGGTGATTGTAGTGTCGGACGCTATAGAAAATGATGTCTATTTTGACCAAGACTGCTTCCAATTAGGAATCTAAATTGTAGTAGCGTGGAAGCCTGCAAATCAAAACAGGCCATAACCACAAACGAAAAGATGCTTAATACGTCGAAGAGAGTATCTTGACACGATTGATAGTGAGTTGGAAGAAATCAAACTAATTGTTTTAATATACTCAGCACTCATGTTTCTTCTATAGACAGCAGTGGAGAATTGACCAAGATTGATAGTTTTGTCAAGCTAATAATATATAAATTCTGTACTAGTGTTTGTGTAATCTATCTCCGAGGAAATTTGGAACTAAGTGGTTGCTGGTAGAGAACCACGCCGGCTATGGATGGTCCTAGCTAGTCTAGGAAGACATTGGTGATATAAATCATTATAAGAATTGTTAGTGTATATGCATCACTAAGCATATGGTGAAATTTTTATCTATCAAAATTGATGATGTTATATGTCAAATACTTTACACCATTCGTTCTAAAATAAATAAGGGCTTGTTCGAAATGTGGGATATATAGGAAAAATATTGAAATACGAAAAACATAGAATAGGATTGCATGCGTAAAATATAGGAATTTCTTGTTCTTCGTACACGTGATTCTTACTACAAAGAGGCTAGAGTGGATTCTTTTTTTTTTCATGTGAAAACATGGGCAGGGAATAGTGTTCCTCTGGAATTCAAGGTAGTAAACCCTTTGAAACGGATGCATATACAGTACCCAATTCAAAGGAATCATCAATCCTCCATTTTTCCTTCACATTTTCTCCATTCTGACGAATGAGCCCTAAACTCATTGCTACGAATCTGAATATAACCTTGTCTAGATCTGTTGCTAAGATTTAATTCTTTTTGGAACGGATAGAATAATTCATTGTACTAGACAATGTTCTTTTCGACTTCCAATAGCTTATTGGAAGGAGTCACTTCCTTGTTTACCGTGAACATACTTCATAGATTATTGAACGGAGTATTTTTAAAACTTTTCATATGTGATATTTTTTTAAAAAAATCAAATAAATTTATTTTTAAAGTTTGCGATGGCTAATATTAAATTAATACGATGGTTTTTTCTCTTGTTTTACATGTGGCTTATAAGGTTAAACGAACCCCTATATCAAATGGGGCCTAGTATAGAATTGTACATTGAAGAGTTCATCAAGTGATCTGTACTATGTAATACCTTTTACAATATTATTGCTTTCAGTTTTTATATCATTCTAACTGATTCTGATAGTGCAGTGCAAACATCAAAAATAACACTAACTATAGAAGCTAAACTTAGCTAAGTAGCTAACTAATACAATAACAACCCCCTTGATATAGACACAAGACCAAATCCTAAAAAAATATTGGTGCCTTAGAAACCAAATACTATTACTCAATTATCTCGATATAGTTGACCACACCAAGTAATTTATATTATATCAACATAAATGACATAACGTAGTAATGTAACACACCGTATGAAAACAACTTCACGTTGTAATAATTTATTAGTACTAGTATATTGCATCTATCCTATATAAAAAAAATCAAAAACAAGACACACCTCATACCAAAAAAGTTAAACCTATAAATAATAAAAAGAAAAATTGCTACACGTACTAATTTTTTCTTACTAACACTGATGAGTTTTATCAAGATAATTATCATCTCAAGATAATACGTACGGAATTTTATAACTTCTGTTTATCTAAATCAAACGGTTAAGATGATCATCAGTAAAAATATAGTAAGAAAAATTTAGCATGGGCAGCAGTGCTAAAAAAGCACAAGAGGTATAAAAATAAAGAAAAAAAAACCAACAGCAAGGCTGTGTTTAGATCCAAAATTTGGATCCAAACTTCAGTCATTTCTATCACATCAACCTGTCATACACACACAACTTTTCAGTCACATCATCTCTAATTTCAACCAAAATTCAAACTTTACGCAGAACTAAACACAGCCCAAGAGAAGAGAGGACAGGAGGTGTGTGTGTGACAGTGTGTGAGTGTGTTGACAATAGACAGTTTTGACCGGGGGCCCCATGTTGACCGCCACCTCACCTCCTCCCCTTCCCTTCCCCTTCCCTCTCCCTCCCTCACCTTCCTCTCCACCTTCCTCTTCCTCCCAACCAAACAACCTCCCTCCTCCTCCTCCACCTCGTCGTCGTCTCCGCCGCGCTGTCTCCTCCTCTATATACCCTCGCCTCCCCCTCCCCCACGCGCATATGCTTAACTCCCCAACCCAAACCCTCCTCCTCCTCCCCCTCCCCCATGGGCGCGTGCTTCTCATCCCACACTGCGACCGCCGCCACCGATGGCGGGAGCGGGAAGCAGCGGCAGCGGAGGGGGGATCACAAGGGGAAGGTCCCCGATGGCGGCTGCGGCGGCGGCGAGAAGGAGAAGGAGGCGGCGCGGGTGGAGTTCGGGTACGAGAGGGACTTCGAGGGGAGGTACCAGGTCGGGAGGCTGCTCGGCCACGGCCAGTTCGGCTACACCTTCGCCGCCACCGACCGGGCCTCCGGTGACCGCGTCGCCGTCAAGCGCATCGACAAGGCCAAGGTACTATATATGTACTACTGGACTTTGACGCTTGGTCTGTGTGCTTCGCCAGATGATTCGCTGCGGTTTCGCGGGAATTCGGGAGTTCCATTTCGGATTGAGCTAGTGCGAATTGGTTTTGTTTAGATTGTTTTCTCGAATTTTTGGGCGTTTAGCTCAAGTGAAATTCTGATTCATCAACGATATTTTTGGTTTTTTTTTTGGGTAGTTTAGCTGTCGGTGAGGCCCTACACTACACACCTCCTAATCATATTGGGGGATTTCACCTCGTTCAATTACCTCCTGAGATAGCAAAAGGTGGCTCTCTTTGAAACGGTGAAGATGCTTTCAGTTTTGGCTATTTGCACACTACTCGCCAAAGCTGGTGCATTGTCATACTAATTTCAGCTGATTGTTGTTTCTTCCTTGGCGCTTGCTTTTTTTAGTAAACCTGTCAACTTCGATCCATTTTATGTACTTAACAGGTAAATAGTTCACATAGAGCACTAGTTTTTGTGGCTCTTGTTGGTGTCTCCAGATTCATCTGATTTTTTTTTTTCATGGAGATATTTCTCATCTTGACAGATACCTCCTCTAGGTGTTCATAGTGTAACTAGATTTTCTCTTGATAAGACCAGTCAGGAAAGCCAACTGGTAATGGAAAACGTGTCATTGGATTCTTCTACGGTATATTTGTATTGGTGGATGGCATTTTCTTCATTCCACACAACTTGACCTTGTAATACATATACCAATCAACACGGCGTTGATTTTGTCAAAAATACTTTGGACCTTTGGTTGAAATTTAAGCATTTCCTTATTAATGCTTTTATTAAAATGTAAATTTATGGAAGAAAAGGCCACTTACTAATCCCAGATAATTTTTGTAGTAAATTAGTATCATAGTTAAAACTAGAATCAGATCTAAATGCTCAATTTTGCCTGTGGCAGGTTAAGTGACTGTGTTAACCTGTGTGATTTTTTTTTTGGGGGGGAATATGCAAAAAGGTTTGTGCATCTTTGCATTAAGAAAGAGAGTTTGATACAATCCGCCATGCTAGGTAGCAGGCCACAACATTAAACAGATTCCTCGCGACACCAGCTACGACCTAGGAGAGACAGCAGCATGCTGCTCAAACTCAGCCTCGGCATCCTGACCCCTGCAGTTACCCACAGCTGCACTTCCTTGACGATAGCTGGATGAGCTGCGCCCAATCCCTATGTGTATGATTGAA
>CM020179.1:4294131-4316450 GCA_009805545.1 Oryza longistaminata
CCCCATTATTCGACCAGGCAGGTAGTCCCATATATGGGACCCGGCTTTAATACCGAAGCATTTAATCCAAAATTCCCCGGAACTTAAAATAAAACTAAAATCTGAAATTTAGAAAAAAAAGACGCCAATCAGATACATCACGCAAATCACTATCTCGACGAAAGAGCATCCACTTTAGGGAAACAATTTAAAAAATCAACTGCTCGAAATTCGGAATAAAAATAAGGGACATATTGAAAGTAATGAGATCCGATACAAGAACACCTCCGCCCATCCTAAGCAACTCACAAACGAGCGATCGCGAACACCAGAAACCCAATACACCACGTAGCTCAGCTCCACGCGCCTAGTCCGTCTAACTAGCAATGCTCACCCTCAGACTCGCGAAGAGAAATGCAAATTTCTTAAAAGGGAATAAAAATAAAATTATGAAAGAAAATAATAGAAGAGTTCAAAGTAGAATACGAATTTAAAGTGTAACTGAAAGTTCGTAATTAAATATAAGACATATTATAAGATCAAGAGTACATATAATAACCCATAGTACATTAATTAAAATTCAATAATAAAAATAAAATAAAATACAAATTTAGGCAAATTTAAAAAAGAAGAGTTTAAGTAGAATACAATTTTGAACAACACTAGAAATTTAAAAAAAAAAAAAACACAAACACACAATACGAAAATAAAATAATGCTGAAATTAGAAAAAGAAAAAAAAGATTTCAACATAGAAATACATTTATAAATAATTAAAATTGTTGACTAAAAATAAATATTGAAAGAAAAGACTCATTAATATCTTTACACAGAGCGACGATGATGCGTAGACATGCGAAAACAAAAAAACACCAAAAAATGCCTGCAAACAAAACAAAGACCCGCGGCCCAGTCGTGTAAGCAATCTGTCAAAGCGTGGCGCACTTCTAGAAAAAGGGGCTTAAAAAAACCAATAAACCTCACATAGATTTTAATTATTTTTTTTAATTTTCATAATTTCAATTAAAATAAAAAATGAAAGGCAACGGCGGGTCGCTAAAAGAATTACCCAATAGCTCAGACCACAGCCGCACCCGCTCCATGGTTGGTTGTCATGTCTTCTAGAAGGTAAAATTACCATGAATACTTTCTAATCGATAGTTCATGTTCGACTTTACAATCCCACCGCCAGACATAAGTATTGCGTCACCGTATATATGTGGACAGGTCATACCGAGGATGTATCAGTAGCAGCGTTGACGGGGATTATTTCTAAAATAGAGTAAAAGAAAAATGAAACCCAACGAGACGATTAAAACTCTAAAAACTATAAGCGTCCAATTTTTTAAAATTCGGGCTTCTAAAAAGGGTAAAAAAAATAAAAAACCCCCCCAATGGATACATCCATTTGGCTTTGATTTTAAAATCTCACAAAATGACCAATAAACGAAGACGGGCAACGGAGCCAGCGGACCGTTACTGATTAGAGGAGATGCCATACCCAACCCAGCTCGACATACCAGCCCCCGCTTCGCCGACACGTTCATTCGGGTCAGAAAAGAACCACTGCTATTCTAAAAAGTTAAAAAAAGAAACAAAATTAAACCCTAAACAATAATTATGTTCGACTTTTCTTAAAAACAGCTTCACAATGACCCCAATACAAGCAGGAGAAGATCCGTTATGAAGTGGACGCTCGATAGAGGAAGAAGTATCAATCGGCCAGCGTTGACAGGATCGAGCTATTCATATTTTATTAAACAATATCTTCGAGCACATCTATTATCGTTAAAAAATACTTCCAGGCGCCTACACCTCACGACACGTGAATAGCATGCATTCTTCGTAATAGCCATTATTGTCTCTACGCAACATCATATATAAACTGACTTCCCTCAGAACCTACAGCTTATAACAGGATATAAGCACTCGACTCGCAAGGCATTCTAGATCATATATAATAAGAAATTGTCAAGATCTTCAACGGCTTTATCATAATAATCAATAGATTATAAGGAAGAAAGCTTACTTTTAATTCTGAATTTCAGCTATTTTTAGATTGTATTTTTACTTGGACTCTTCTTTTTTTCTCCGATTAATGTTGAAATTTCTAGCCTCCACAGCGAACATGGTGCCTGTTTTGAAGGTTGTTTTAATAATATAATAGATAGATTGTTCAGGTGATATATGTGTTGCCACGGCTCATATTTCTAGATTCACATGAGTATGAGTTAAGAATATTTGAGATATTGTAGATCTTTAGCCATTTTGTCATGTCTGCTGAATGTGTAACACATTTGGTCGCCGCCTTCGAGTGATTTGACGGGCACATCTCAGGCTGATGTTGACTGGCAGGCTAAAGACCCAGCATTGTCTCCAATATTCTTCTCTCGAGGCGTTGGATATTTCATTATGTCTGCCTGTGACAGTAATTAGTTTTTTTGTCTATATTTAATACTCCATGCAGATGTCCAAACATTCGATGTGATAGGGTGAAAAGTTTTTACGTGGGAATTAAACAGGGCCAAAGTTGCATTCAGTATTGTGTCTATAGCTGATCCGGATTCCGTCTAATCATAAGTTGCTCAGCTGAGCCAGCGATTGTTGTTTGCCACGTTTAATTCTAAACATCGTCGTACAATCTTAAGTACATAAAGATGATCACCAATCAGTCTCAACTCCTAGTTACTTCTTATAATTGTCGTATGCATGATAATCTAGTGCGCAACTGAACAAAATATATTTTTTCTTTTTTTAATATGTGCCAAAGCTATAAGCTATTTTTAAGTACATACAGATCTCTATACATCCCATCAGCGTTGGGCCAAATAAAAATGCTACTAATATGTTTAGCATTCTCTCTTGCATTTGAATCCGGTTAGGAATGCATGGAAGCGGCTCCTCTGACGTAGATGATTCTACGGCAGAGGGACGTGCAAGCCAGCATCCACGTTCCTTCCGAATCGGACGGCACAAAAGCGATGGAAGCTAGATCTCATCCCTCGCTCGGCCCATAAGTGTGAACAACGCTCCGGCTCCATAGCTGACCGCCGCTCGCCGCCGGTCGTCGCCTTGGCCGGCGCTAGCGCAGGTGGAGTTGCTCCTGAAGAAGACCACTTCGACGCCGCCCTCCTCGCCATTCCTCTCCCTTGTGCCCTTCTTTGTGTGGGAGTTCTGCTGCCCCGGTATGGAGGTCGAGCTCTGCGCCGATGACGTCGGCTTCCACCGGCGCGGGTGATCCGCGTCGACGACGTCCCTGAAGAAAACCCCTCCTCCGCCGGCCTCCACCCCATCCCTCTCCATCGCGTGGCTGTGTCTTCCCCGGCGCAGGTGGTCTGCTACTCCGGCTTGGAGGCCTTGTAGTGGAGGGCAACAGTAGCAGCTTGAGATATATACTTGACCTAAAAGATTGGAAAAGCTTGCTAAGATCACTGATTCAAAATCAGCACACATTCATATAGAACAACAATGACACTGTATTACATACCTATGTCCTTCCATCGTAGGCAGGAATGCCAGCTTTACTTTGACAACCAATCTTAACAGGATTGTCAACTAGCTGCTTGTTCCATGAGAAAAAAAAGGGCAAGCTTGATCAAGCAAAACAACCTGATAATGGAAGTTTGATCGCATCCAGTGAGCCATTCATGAGAAAGAAGGCAAAGGAAGGAGAGGCAGATTTTTGAGACTTACCACAAGATTGCCTCCTCAGCTCCTGGCGCCAAAACATCCACCTGCTCTGCCTTTTCTCGCGCCCTTTTCTGTATTCTCGCGCCGTATTTCTGTTTGCTCGTTGACTGCAACAGGGCCAAGTAGGCAGCTGGGCCTCACGCTTATGGGCCGAGCCAGGGATGGGATTTAGCTTCCATCGCTTTGTGCCGTCGGATTCAGAAGGAACGTGGATGCTGGCTTGCACGTCCCTCTGCCGTAGAATCATCTACGTCAGAGGAGCCGCTTCCAGGAATGCATATTGCTTTCTACTGGCTAGTTTTGATTCCAATGTCATGGTGTCAGGATGGCATGCAGCAGATACAATTAATGTGTCCGATTCAAAAATCACAATGTGTCCGATTCAAAAATCTCTCTGAACTTTCCAAATTGTATAAGGACGCCGAGTCATTGTAAATCCTAGCCTCCACAGCGAACGTTGTGCCTTCTTTCAAGGCTGTCTTAATAATATAATAATAAATAGATAGATACTCCATGTATGTGTCCAAACATTCGATGTGATAGGGTGAAAAGTTTTTGCGTGGGAACTAAACAGGGCCCTAGTTTAACTACCCAAATCAGTTAAAGAGTTGGCTATATAGTATTTGGAGAGTCTAATTTAGAGCAGGTAAAATAGCAGGCTATAAACCAGCTGCAAATATATTTTAAGGAGATAAATGAGGAGAGAGAAGGGCAGCGGGCTACAGATTTGTAGCCAGCTGTAGCACGGACTCCAAGACACAATGTATGCATGACAGGTGGGACCAGGTATTAATAGTGTAGTATGTAACTATTGTATGAATGAGCTATTAGATTGGTTATAGATGAATTGGAGCTAGTAGTTGGCTATACTATTGAACTTGCTTATCCATCATGGCAAAAAAGCTGAGTTGGCGGAGGGAATCAAGGACAGAGAACTTAAGAGCAGGTACAATAGCAGGCTATAAGCCAGCTACAGATATATTTTAAGGAGATAAATGGAGAGAGAGAAGGGCAGCAGGCTACAGATTTGTAGCCAGCTGTAGCACCGCGGGGCCGCTCGACTCCTACGCCCTGTGCTCCGCGCTCCGCCACGCCTCCGCGCCGGAGGCGGAGCCACTCCACGCCCACGCCGCCATGTCCGGCTGGCTTGGCAGCGTCTTCGTGTCCTGCGCGATCGCCGCGGCCTACGGTGGGTCCGGCAGGTTCTTGGACGCACGCAGGCTGTTCGACGAAAGTCCTGTCAGGAATGCCGTCTTTGGGAACGCTGTTCTTGCTGGGTACGTGAACGCGGGGAAGTGGGCACCGTTGCTGGAGTTTGCAAGGAGGTTTTCGGAGCTTCGATTGCAGGTTGATGGGTACACGATGACGGCTGTGGTGAGAGCTTGCGGAGAGTTGGCGGATGCTGATTTGGGCGGACAGGCGCATGGGCATGCGATCAGAAGGGTGGGAGCTGTGGAGTCTGACGTGTTCTTGACCAGTGCGCTTGTGGACATGTATGCCAAGTGTGGGCTTGTTAGCCACGCGAAGCGCGTGTTTGACCTCGCCCAGCAAGTGAATGCTGTTGGAATCGATGTTGTGCTGTGGACGGCGCTGCTGAACGCATATGGAAGGCACGGAATGTGCAAAGAGGTTATCCAGATATATGATCGGATGGTGGCTTCAGGGGTCCGGCCTGATGAACTGACTATTCTGGCTGTGCTCTCAGCATGCCAACATGCTGGGGAGGTGGTCAAAGGGCTCCACTATTTTGAGTCTATACATGAAGATTACGGGTTGACACCGACACCAGATCATTTCAGCTGCGTGGTCAACATGCTATGTCGGGCAGGGATGGTGATCAAGGCCTGGGAGATTGTGACCTCCAAAGGCTGTGGAGGTGAGTTTGGCATCTCCACATGGGTGGCTTTGCTCAGTGCTTGCTGTGATTGTGGCAATGTTGAGCTCGGGAGGATGGCTGCTCAGAGGGCAATCGAGCTGGAGCCTAACAATGGCACCATTTATGTTGAGTTGTCAAATTTGTATGCGAGGTTTGGCTTGTGGGGGGAGATTGACCAGCTGCGGGAATTGATGAAGGACAATGGGTTGGAAAAAGATGCTGGATTGACATGGGTTGAGCTTAGTTCCTGATATGACTTAAAATCCCTTCATGAAACCAGTACAGGTGGAGGAAGGGGAGGCAATTTCGC
Source organism: Oryza longistaminata (assembly GCA_009805545.1). Taxonomy (NCBI): domain Eukaryota; kingdom Viridiplantae; phylum Streptophyta; class Magnoliopsida; order Poales; family Poaceae; genus Oryza; species Oryza longistaminata. The sequence continues at coordinate 4,299,986 of CM020179.1, forward strand.
TTTTGTTATGAAAGCCAACTGAGTATTTTTGGGAACAGATTTGAGTATAGTCCTATTTTTTGGTCACATATTTAAGACTGCTGGAGGAATTGAAAGTGAAACCACTCGTGGCTTTGCCTTGGTCACCTCATATTTATCTTCGTTCAACAATGCATATACACCTTTACATCAGGACTGGATCCGACTTTAGCATGGTTGCTGCCTCATGATGCCTCCAATGAATTGAAAGCATCTGTGTACCAGCGGGTTACAAACCGCCAGAATAATCCAAAGATATTAACATTCAGTCATGTACTCTTCTGATGCGAACATGATGCCCTAGTGTGACAAGTGATAACTGTGCTGAGATGAACCAAACGAATTGAAAGTGTTCGATGTGCCAGAAGTTCTCTTATGAATCAAAATATTTGTAAAGAAAAAAGGCTCCTCCTTCTGACTCTTTCACCAAGACAAACTTGTGCTATGGATTTGATTTGCAGGTTTCTCCTAGACAAAATTACACCGGGTGCTCGAAATCTGGAACTTATTAGACTTCTCATGGTACGAATGCTTTCTTTTTATTCTTCAATGGAGTTCTTCCTATATGTTGTGACTGTTATTTTTGAAATGACACTGAAATTTCACAGGTCAGGCCTTTGTTATTGTGATCATGATCTGCTAAATCACTGCTAGTTGTCGTTCCAACAAAGAAGAATTAAATATGCAGTACAATCGCGCTTGATGTCCTAGACAAGACCAGTTAAAATACATCAGATTAGGCAGTGCTGAAAGGGCTATTATTTTCTATATATTGATACAGTCAATTTGAGTAGTATGAGAAACTAACTCAACGTATCCAGTTTATAGTGCAGGTCTTAGTAATGGGTTATTTTATTTGGAACATTAACTAATAATATCCAAAAGACATAAAAAAAGAACTAGCAGTAGGAATCTCTCTCTTAGTAGCTAAAGCATGATTATTCAATTCGTCTTATGCAAGCAAAAGTGTATGCATATGCAAAAGCATACCTATCGCCACCTTTTGCCTTGATTTCTCCTTATTGCTAAAAGTGATCACAGAGCCACTACAAAATTGAAGTACCATAACTTGTAGCTCTGAATTCCTAATACCACTCGTTGCGACTTAACAGGTTTTTGGAAAATGTTATGGCCAGATTTTGACTAACCTGGAAAAGAGGTTGTGCATAAAATTCAATAGAAGATAAAATGAAAGCTTGATCCTCATTACAAAAACCCAACCAGAGACCGAGTTGGTAACTTTCCCCTCAAATGATTCCTGCCTCTCCAATGCCAGGCCAACTCTAGCTTCAAATCCAGGGGAGGAATCAAAGAGGAAGGGCAGAAAAGGCATTAGTAACATAAAAGGAAAGGAAGGAATGCATTCCAAGCTTGCATTCCTTTTCTTCTCCTGAACTATATAAACACACTGGTTCCCACAAATCTTGTAAGCAAACAGTCTGTTTTGCCCTCTTTGCTGGAACAATCATGGGTCTTGCATTTAGTGCCTTCGGTAAGTTTGGTAAATACTTTCAGTTCGTTCTTTGTTTTTATCTCTTGAGATAGACAAGTGCCACATGTATGTTGAACCGATCTGTGCACAGCTGTTTTATCTCCTTCAGGAAGGCCTCATTGATTGGAATGTGTGTTTGCTAACATTATGCAATTCTGGAGCTTTTATTTCCCTTTCATGTTCTGAATTGTTAGTTTGCTGTTGTTCTTTTCAGGCCTGCCAGGGTGGAGCAGTATACCAACCGGACAAGTTTATGATCAGTATTTCAAGGACAAGAAAACCGACAGCTTTGAAGCTTTTCATGTTGCCTATGTTGAGTTCTGCAAGTAAGCACCCTCATTCTTAAATTTCTATTGTCTGCGCAATCTTGTTCGTTGTCGGTTGTTATCTATCTCATCTTCCCAAATTACTGCAGAGATTTCAACACCGTGCTACCTGGTCAAGATTTTGATACCCCATCACTCGAAAAAATTCAGGTAACCCTATCTTTCAAATCTTCTTCCTCCTTGAGGATGTAGTTTTGCGCAAACATTCCCAATAAGCGACACCTCACTGTGAATTAATTGGCCTAGATTACAGAAATTCAGTCCAAAAAAAGACAAATTAAACTGGGGATATAGTTTTGCACAAACATTTCCCCGATAAGCGACACCTCGCTCTGAATAAATTGGCCTAGATTAACAGAAATTTAGTCAAAAAAAAAAAAAATTGAACTACGTAACGGTGCATGACTTATGACTTGCAGAAATTCTATGATGATACTTGGAAACCGATCAAGGAAGACCAAGAAAAGAAGAAAGTGTTCATGGATTACATCCGCGCCAACGTGAAGGAGGCGGCGGTCGACGACAGCCTCTTCATCATGGCCGGGCTGGCGGCGCCGGCGGGAGCCATCGTCCTCAAGAGGACAGGGCAGAGCATCCCGCAGCTGAAGAGGCTGGACCTCCTCCCCAACGTCCTCTTCGTCCCGCTCTTCACTCTCGCTGCCATCATGGGAGCAACTGCAGTCCAGATGAAGCAGAGGAGCAGACACACCTGATCTCCTCCTCATCATAATCATCTACATTGCGTCGGCAGTTATAATTTACAAATAATAACATGGATGAATGTCGATCAAATCTGCACTGCAATGTCAGCGTCAAATATATACATACGTTTTCTTTTGTAATCTTCTTTATTGTTACTGTCCATACTGATAATAATATCACACGCCGGGATACGCCTTTGCCAAGCTGCCATCATCTGAGTGTTGTATACATGGTGAATTATTATTATTTTATTTCTGTTCATCATATTTCCGAAATGAACCATATGCTAACTTGGTAAGCCTGGAGTCGCAGTATAAGTCCGGCATGGAATCAAAGGTTGTCGCTCGAGCAAACTTCCACATCAATAAATTTAAAAAAGAAAGAACTCATCAAAGCGTATCCTGCAAGATCAATCAATGTCTGTCTGGTTTGCGAACTTGCTCAAACTTTCCACTGATTTGGAACGTTTCTTTAGAAGCATCCCACAAATTCACACATGTGCATGACAATGAGGAATAAATCATCAGTCCCCCAAAAGAGGAATATTTGGCCAACATGTGCATGACAATGAAAGGGTAAAGTCACAGAACAGCGGCAGAACATTGATACCTTGCTCAACTATAGAGCAAAACCAGACCTGATATAGTAACCAAACTCATGTCCTGGATAAACACTTGCTTTCACAGAACTCATCATCTCTCGCTGATACTGTATATTACAATCGATTTAGATGAACAAACAAAAAAAGACTACTACAGGCTCAAATTCTAACTTCATAGAAGGTTGGGATAGATAGGTTATCAGTAATTCTTGCAATGGAGGGCACGGCGAGCTGTTATCACTTTACCCTGAAAAGCAAACAGGAAAGACAGATAGATAAGTGTAAGCTGAGGAGCTAAAACTAAGAGAATTTTTTTATGGAACTTGTTTTGCTTTTCACTTACGTGTTCATCATTAATGTAATGTTGTCTCCTTTTAAGAGAATCCGGCCTGAGACAAATCAAAGTAAGTTACGAAGATTTCATATATGTTGTGAACAAAGAACAATAATAGCAGAGTGCAGAATTTCCTTACCCAGAGATTTTCTAGTGTCCTTCTTTATGTTGATCTCCTCAGCTTCATCCAAGACCAAATTCATGTATTCGTCAAAGCCCTACAAAACTTGCTGCAGTAATTATATTGTTCAACAGTATTCAGTGAGGATAAACCAGCAACATACGAAAAACTACCTTAGCATGCACGTGCAAGGTCACAGACACAACAATTATAGTTGTAAAGAATAGCAACTCACGGGTGAGAAGAATTAAATCCTCAAAAGTTTTGTCATCTGTCCTATCCCATGAGATATTGTGAATAAATACAACATACAGTACAGAGTTGACATACATCTAGACAGAAAAGTTATATTATGTATATAATATCTAGTATAACAGTATCAAGCATTAAAATGGTCAACTGGCAGTATTTTCTTGTCAAATCGAGTTGTCAGATCAGCAAAGTTTCGCACTGAAAGCATTAGGGTTACATGTGAACACATAAAAAAATAGCAGTTCTATGTGCCCATCGCATAAACACACTCAATAATAAAGCTACTTCTGTTTTCGCTGATACATTATACTATATTGGAGTCAGGCAATCTCGTGAAATAGGAATTTATGCAAATACAGTACAGATTCTTGAAAGTGTCTAGCAGCTGTCACTAGTCTGTCGCTATTACTACAAAACTAAAGAAATAAATGCCTAACTTCGCTATCTCCAATGCAAAACGACAATAACTTACAGATCTATAAACCTGCTCTTCTTCCAAAAAAGAAATACACACACTCGTAAAACCACACAGATCCTACCCAAGACATGTCCAAGACTACAAACAATAAATCAAAAAAAGAGACGCTATTGCTAGGTCTGGATTTCATGTTTAAAAGCTACTTCAGACGCATATGGGAATACAATACAACAAAAGTGTATGACAGTATGAGCATTTGAGCAACAACCTCAATCCTGACGGCAGTATAATCTAACATCTCAAATTTCACCTCTAGCAAACCTCAATCCTGACGGCAATATTATCTTAACATCTCAAATTTCACCTCTAGCAAACCACTCTTACAAAGGCCCCTCATCTTCTTAGGGCAAAATTCTTTCTAGCATACAAGATTAAACTTTCTCCCCAATAATATTTCCATAGCTAAGGGAGACTAGGGAACTTACGATGATTCTGCCCTCAATCCGGAGGTCCTTCTGCTCGAAGAGCCAGATCTGGATGCGCGCTTTCTGCTCAGAGGAAAGAAGACGAAACGAGAAATCAAGAAAAGCACACAAGCAGCACGGACACAGGAAGAGGAGAAAGAACTGGGAGGGGGGGGTAAGGCGCGTACACTCTGGAGGAAGCGGAAGATGAGGTTGATGGGCTGGGTCATAATCCTCTGCACCTTGGTGGACGCCATGGCGGCGGAGTCGCTTCTCTTCGACCTCGCGCGCTCTCCTTCCTGCCCTCGGCGAGCTGATGCCTAAAAACCCTAGTTTGTTTGCGAGAGGAGCGTTTGCAGCAGCTGGGTGTGGTTCGTACTTCGCTATGGAGAAGCCAAGCTTTTATCATGAATACACATGAGTTTCATGTAACCATGTAATTTTCCATTTCAAATTATATATTTTTTAAGACTTACTCCCTTCATTAAAAAAATTTTAATCTAAAATAAAATATGACATATCATGCAACAATAAATAATTCTTATCTAAATTTGTTAATTACATCATATTTTAGGTTGGGGTTTTTCTATAAAGCGAGTAGAAAACATTTTACTCCCCACGTCCCATAACTAAGATACAAGAATTCGGTAAGTTAAACTACTTTAAATTTAATAAAATTTTATGGAGAAAAGTATTAATATCTACCACCTAAAAAGTAAACTATAAAAATATATTTTATAATGCATCTAGTGATACTTATTTGATATCGTAAAAAAATTTCACCATTACTATGGATTTAGTTTAACTTAGAATAGAATAGTTTAATCTGAGATAAACTAAGAATCCCTTGTATTTAAATGAGATACAAGTTTTAAAACTTAGAGGATAACTATATCCCAAAGAGTATCTTTACCAATGATGATGAGGTTTTTTTCTAATGCTTTTAAATTATAAACCGTAATGTTAGATGAACGTAACAAATTCATTAGTTGATTTCATCGTTGACCCCAAACTCCCAAGTGTCATAGTCAAACAACTTATATTAATATCTAAGTATGTGTTTGGAATTCGAACGGCCGGTCATGAAACATCCAGATGGGTATAAGAGCACCCGCAATGGTAAAGTAAGGTGCTCTCTATAAAACATGTACATCTCAGCAATAGACTAGATAAATAGTAAACCACCTTAATAGTATGTCTACATGGGTATCTATAGCTCTCTCATGCATTGTCTCGTTTTTCTCTATAGACTATCTCTAAGTTAGTAGATAGCTTTGCTCTCTCTCTTCATTTAATATCTTCCATGTAAGAAAATATGCTGACATGGATTTCTTGTAGAGAGCCTATAGATAACCATTGTGGGTGCCCTAAGTGTAAGGTGAATGTGTTTATGTCTTCCGTGTAAATTCAGAAATAAAAATATTAATTGTTTTTTTAGAAAAATATAAACATTCTCTTATAGGATAACGTGTAACTTGATTTTGCTATATCTAGCATATACTGTTTTGAAATAAATACCAAAATGCGCTGGTGTTGCAAAAGAAAATTTCAGTTTGACAAAACATCAGTAGTCAAATGATATAGCTCATCAGGTGCTCATATTTCCTAATGAGTTGTTTTGACTTATTAAGAAATAAAAATTAATTTATAGGTAAAACTTTTATACATTTGTTCGTAGCGATTTAAAAGCCAACATTAAAAAAATTATGTTAAAAATATCTTGAAATCAAAATGAAAATTAAATTAAAAAATTTAAATTTTAGTTTTTTGCTTTGCCTTATCAAGTCAACCTACAGGGCTCATGGAAATATGAGATAATCCCTTATATGCCACTGAAAATTGGTCTGATCTCTTATATGCCACTGAAAATTGGCTCTTCCCTTATATGCCATTGGTCCAAATTTGCACACCCTCTCATGCCACTACCGTCAGTTGACCGTGTGTTGACCGTGTTGACCGTTAACTCTCAAGTAAAAAAGACATATTTGCCCTCTCTGAGTTGTTAGGCATGCCTTATACTCATAAGGGTAAATACGTCTTTTTTTCTTGAGAATTAACGGTCAACACACGGTCAACTGACGGGAGTGGCATAAGAGAGTGTGTAAATTTGGATCAATAGCATATAAGAGAAGAGCCAATTTTCAATGGCATATAAGGGATCAGACCAATTTTCAGTGGCATATAAGGGATTATCTCATATTTCCATGAGCCCTGTAGGTTGACTTGATAAGGCAAAGCAAAAAACTAAAATTTAAATTTTTTAATTTAATTTTCATTTTGATTTCAAGATATTTTTAACATAATTTTTTTAATGTTGGCTTTTAAATCGCTACGAACAAATGTATAAAAGTTTTACCTATAAATTAATTTTTATTTCTTAATAAGTCAAAACAACTCATTAGGAAATATGAGCACCTGATGAGCTATATCATTTGACTACTGATGTTTTGTCAAACTGAAATTTTCTTTTGCAACACCAGCGCATTTTGGTATTTATTTCAAAACAGTATATGCTAGATATAGCAAAATCAAGTTACACGTTATCCTATAAGAGAATGTTTATATTTTTCTAAAAAAACAATTAATATTTTTATTTCTGAATTTACACGGAAGACATCTGCTCGACAAGCTGCAGGACGTCAACGACGCCATGAGCCGCTGCGCCGCCTCCACCGCCCCCACCACCTCCGTCTCGCAGAAGCTCGCCCGCCACCGCGACATCCTCCACGAGTTCGCGCAGGTAAACCCTAGCCCCTGCCCGCCCCCCCAACTCCCTCTCCTCTCTTCTCCCTCACACTGCTTGTAACTGATCGCCACAGGAGTTCAGGAGGACGAGGGGGAATCTGAGCTCCATCAGGGAGCACGCCGATCTCCTCAGCTCTGTGCGGGACGACATTACTGAGTCCAAGGTTCTTGCCTCAAACCCCTCTACAAAATGGTTTAACTGATTAACTCCACAAAATGGTTGTAATGTAATGTGCTATCGTGTTGTGCCCGCCTGATTGATCGCTGTGGTTGTCTAGGCTACTGGCGGCATGTCGCCGAGGGTGCATCTGCTCAGGGAGAGGGCCTCGATTCATGGCAGCATTAACCAGGTATGGCTTGAGCTAAAATAAGGTTGTTGTTGCACACTTGCACTGATCAAATGGTTTCCTGGTTGGCATAGATGTTCATTGGCTAGAAGAATTTATGTCTATAGGCATGCCATGTTCATCATTAGTTGGACTGGACTTATGTTATCTCATGATCATGACAATCTGCCTGTCAATGGCGTTTGATGTAGTGTAAAGTTTGGAGGAGGGTCTATCTAATCTCTCTCTCTCTCTCATTGCTAGTTCATCTTTCAACCATTTGAGTAGTTATGATGAACATTACTAGAATAATTGAGGTAGTCTGAGTGGAAAAAAGAAGGAAATCGTGGTATTTCTGTCTTCAGCATTACGAATATGCATTTCTGAGGATTTTTGGTTTATCTAGCACAACAATGTAAAAAAGGTAGCTCATCCTGTACAAGATATTAAGTAACAGCTATGACTTGTTTCCAGATTGATGAGGTAATTGGCCAAGCTCAGAGCACAAGGGTAGCCCTTTCCAATCAGAGGGCATTGTTTGGGGATGTTCAAGGAAAAGTCAAGCAGTTGGGTGAAAAGTTCCCTGTTATTAGAGGACTTCTTGGTAATATATCAATCCCTCATTTACATTTTGTATCGATCCTTTCTTACATATTGTTCTGAACTGGCATTGTGCTAAATGTGCTATTCTATTATTCACCGAAATTTCTGCATCCTAACTTTCCATGATCATGTTTGTTTTAGTTTGTGTTAGTAATTAGTACACCACTACCTTTCTTACACATTCTTGCTACAGGTGCCATCAAGAGGAAGAAATCAAAGGACACTATCATTCTTTCAGCAGTGATCGCGGCCTGCACCATCTTTTTGATTATTTACTGGCTTTCGAAATGATGGTTGTTTCCAGAAAATCTCACCGTGAAGGCTTCCCCTCTTTGCGCAGAATCGCTGATACCAGATGACACGATAAGACTTGGTAGTATGTTTCATTTGTTAGGCTAAGAGGAGGGAATGAGAGATCGGATTCTTCAGCTTTTATCAATTTGTCTTTGATATATACTCCTACCTTGTATTTGGAGATTAACCTGTCCTACATGTACAGTACAGAGCAATTTTGCTTTCCAAAGTAACCTGTCTGGCTGGCTGAGTAAATATGATACAATCAAGCTGATGATGCTCTTTTTGTGATAAAAAAAATGGCCATTAAAACACTTGATCCTTGAGCACTTAGGTTTAGTTGGAAAATAGTCTCTCGTCTCTTCTCAACGACCGAGTGGCTGGCTGTTGTTAATCTCAGTTATATGTTCAGCTTTACACATTTACAGCTGATCAGAAATGGAGATTACTGACGCATCTACCTTCACTTTGATGCTAACAACTTTTGATAGCACGATGGCAACCACCAGTATGCTACGTGCTGGTAGGCTTTGGAGTTCAACAAGTTTTCACTTCAAAATACAAAACTAGGAGACTAGAACCATAGCATGCAGTCGTGCATTCTCAAATATCACATATTCACATTCATCATCTTGCAGCGCTCAGTGGATTTTTTTACCTCTATGGACAATGTTCCATCAAATTGCATGCATGAACATTTGACGAAAGGGATATCAGATAGTGACACTTTAACATTGCATGCAATCGTGCATTCTCAAATACCACATTCATGGAATTTTCGACCTTTATGGACAATCAAGTAACAATCTCATTGCGCTCCATCCAATTGCATGCATGATCCATGGACATTCGATAAAAAGGGGTATCAGATAGTTGACACTTTACAATGCAAGGCATGAAGCATGAAAAAATGGTGACCAAGTACAGTTTCATCCCAAAAGGCCTTCCTTCCCAGAAGCCGCCCAAATACAATTAAACAACTTTTGTAATGAATCAGTTGTGTTTCCTTTTTACTCTGTAAGAACAAACTATTTACACCAGAAGTGACATATTTGTAGCAGGTTGCCTATGGCAAGGAAAAAACAGCTCAATCCTGACAAAGTTAACAGCCGCATTCTATGGTTCTATCTCACTTCAAAGTCAGATATCATATTCTCTTCGCAAGAGCCACGTTTTTGCAGTGATGAAAACTGGTATTCGACATCTCAGCAGGACTTGCCGACTTGGCTCAATCATACATTTGGCGAGCATACTGCTGAAGGCAGAAGTACATGAACAGGGCACTCCTAGCTGCATCAGACTCCAAAGAGAGGTAAAGCTACTTTGATGAATGAGTAACAAAGTGCCCCTGTGAAAACATAGCTGTCTACTCGATCAAGCATCCCACCTGCATTGCAGCCTTGTGTTATGTTCATGCAGAAGCTATAAATGATTCTTTAAATACAAACCATGAAATCTGGAAATATAATTTATTTCTCCTTCAGGGATGAAAGCAAAGTTAACAGATTAACATACACAGTAAAACTTTCAATATGAGTTTGACATTATCTATAAAGCAGGCAAACTGCATTAACAATATAAGGTCCTGTTGTCAGATCTCAGTAAATTGAGGCAATATATAGCTCTTAGTTGACAAAGAAGGGTTGGACAAAAAGTAAAAAACTATAAGAAATTATAATTCCATGGATTAATGCAGTTAACAACTTGAGATGACACTATGAAATTATGCATCCAATAAGGCCTTTAACATTTATCCTTAATCTCAAGACAAACAATTGCACATGTAGATGCATTATTACAATTGAATAAGGCAGTGAGTTAACAAAGGTTACCATGGCCAGGAATGAGTGATCCAGAGTCCTTCACACCAGCATCACGCTTGATCAGAGACTCGACAAGATCCCCGAACAACGAACCCAGAAAGATCAAGATTCCGTAAGCAGTAGCACTGATATCAGTGAAATAGTTAGTTATCAAAACCAAGTGTTAAGGAAATAATTGCTACTTGTGAACATGCAAGTGAACAACCTATCAAAGTTTTGAACACAATCAGACTAACACTAGATGCTCACATGTAGTTCATTTCCATAAAGAACTCCTAGCATCAGCTGTTTGTTGTTCATATGTTAAGCAAAATATAATGCGCATTATAGTACTGCTGATACACCCTAAAAGGTCAAAGCCTACATTGACCAGTAAATGTCATTCGGAAAAACCAGTATGCAAGAAGTTTCAGTGGAGAGATGTGATGTTTGCTACAGAAAATTGTAATAGTAGTTAGAAGCCAGAAATTAGCAACACCTCAGTAGCGATCTTGGCCAATGTAAAACGCTTGAAAGAAGCACAGTGGTCAGTACACAGCCAGTTAGACCAGCTAAAGCACCCTCCAAGGTCTTCTTAGGGCTTATATCAGTAAGAGGAGTGCGACCAAATGCCTGAAATGGAAAATAAATAACATGATGACACAATTTCCTTATTCAAAGTACAAAACTTCTTTAATATTCTACTTGAATGCAAAAATACAGACAGTAGGAATACTTGTTCATGCAACAAAAGGACAGCAAAATTAAGATACAATAGAAACATGAGTCTACTAGCAGCTTGTCAGCAGGAAAAGGAAAAACCTTCAGGCAGTTTATATGTGATCTAAAATATTCTAGCAGCGTGGTTTTCTATATCAATTATGAACCAACTATACCACTCAGCATAGTTTGGATGGCTTAATAGCACTGTGATTGATGACTGGAATGCCTCAGTCACAAAAGCCTCAAATATCTACTGTAGTCACACAAAACAAGGGTAAGAATTACAAGAGCACAAGGTTACAACCGTTCCTTACTCAACATTATCATGGGCATTGCAAAAGATAATATTTTTTCTAAAAAATATAATATATCTTCTTTACACTAAAATAAAAAATAAAATCAAACTGGACATTATAGAAGAAAAGAACATACCCGTCCACAAAGGAAAGCAGATGTATCAGCAGCAATAATGCTACTAATAGAAATCAAGGTTGCTACAAGTCCAACTGTCCAGTGAGCTTGCCCACCAAGAAGTATTGGCCAACTGTATGCAATTTCTGGCAAAACACATACTGCATAAGCAACAGGAATCCTATTCGCTTGCTAGAGTGAAATTTAACAGTAGAAACTCTTGAACTGGTAAAAACTTTGCTGCTCAACTTTTTATGAACCTTTTTTTTTGAAAAAATTAAGACTAACATAAATTGAACAGAAACATATAATTTGATGGACACACCATTTCTACATTTGCTAAAAACAAGACAGAAAAGGAATTAATAAAACAAGACACCTCAACTAAGAAAGGACATACAATTCGGTTGGTCGATTTTTCGGCCAACCCGGCAAAAAAAAACTAAGAAAGGACAAAAAAAAAACTTGATTGAACAACATACTTGTATTTAAGGCAGGAGCAGCCAGTCCAGATCGGAGCTTAACCCAGAAAGAAGGAAGATAGCCACAATAAAAGAGACCAAAAACTGAACTAGTCAGCTGTGCAAAACGAGGATTTCCTCTTTGCAATAACAATGATATTGCAATAAGGAATGCAGAAAACGTCACGGTAACATCCATATGCCCATAGTACCTAAGCAAATAGACAGATGAAACATCAGGTTTAGAAAATTGTCACATTTACAGAAAATGACAACTTAAATATAGTCATGTACCAAATAATACTCCCTCAGTTTCTTTTACTTGTTATCTAGTTTAGGATATTGACACAATCTCCAATGTGTATTAATTGCACACAGGTTTTTTCATGACAAATCTACTAATGCTATTTTCAGTTTCTTTCACATGTTAAAACTTGACATTTTTCATATATTAGTGAATTAAGGTCTCAAGTTTGACTACTCGCATTCTAAAACTTCATCTATTTGAGAACAAACTCATGAAGGAAGTAGTACAATACATAATTCCCTCAGATTTTCAATCTTTACCAAGTGAATCATCATTCAGATCTATTCGCAGTCCCCTCCCATATTTTGTTCAAAAGTGATGCATGCCTCAACAGTTCAAAAACAGATGCCGGGTGGTTACTGAAGTTCTCATATATACAGTCTAGATTGATATTTTTCAGAAACATCAATCCACTAGATAAACAGAGAAGCTTAAGGACTATACTTTGCAATATTGATGCTAGGGCGTTTGAGCACCCAAACAGCAAGTAGTGAGATCCAGTGCATCTCTTCTTGTTGACAAACCTCAACAGTCAACAATGCCTTTACTTTATGATGATGGCCAGTATTCATCCCCAATTTCCATCAGATAGCTGATTGACACCCAGCCCGAAACCTCACTATTTGATTAGACTCTCCCTGTCTTCTATTCATTCAATAGAGACAGACACCGTTCAGTTCAGTTTCAACTCTTATATTAGTCAGAACAGGTTTCCCTTTACAAAATTAAAGATCCTAAGCAATTTCATGTACCACTATCCTTATTGCATACAGGATTACTGGTTAAAAGTTACTTTCACTAAGAATGACACATCGAAACGACAAATCTTGACTAAACTACACATGAATTGCACACTAATTGATCGAAGCAAACGGTTAGCTAACACGGTTCATCAAAATTAACCAATGTAGGTGTAACCGCGAGGCCTGCTTACAGGGTAAGGATAGGCATGAGAGCGCAGATGGCAGAGCAGACGCGGGACACGAAGCGCGGCGGCGGCGTGCCTCCCCCGCCGGCGGTCCCGCGGACGAGCCCGAAGTACTCACGAGCTCCGGCGAGGACAGCCGCGGCCACGGCGGCGCCGGCGACACCCACCCGCCGGCCACCACGACGCCGCCCGCGCCCACCCCGATGGCGAGCCCACGAGCACACGCTTCTGAAGCTGCCGCGACCTCTCCCTCTTCCTCTCCGCCTCCTCCCCGCCTCCGCCCTCCGCCGCCGCCCGTCGGCGAGACCGCGGCGGCCGCGAGAGGCGGGGAGCGGCGGAGGAGGCGGCGGAGAGGGGGTGGTGTCGGGATGAGGAGGCGGAGGCGGAGGGTGGGGCGGGACGGTGGCTGGGAGGGGAGGAGGGGGAGGCGGTGGTGGCGGTGGTGGTGGTGGAGGTGGGCGGCGGCCGGCGTCGTCGCCGTGGCCACCGCGGCGGCCATGGGAGATGGGGGTTGCCGTGTTGGTGTTGTGTAGTGGAGGGAGGCGGAGAGTTCGATGTCAATAGGGGATTTTGCTGGACTTGCTTGCTTTGCAGAAAAAATAAAAGAAAAGAAAGACTTTCGTGTTTTAAACGTGCTACAAATACTACATGCAAACCAACTTATATTGTAAAATGGAGTATTATGTATTCATACAAACAACAACAAACTTTGCAAGTTAGAAATACCTTTTCAACCAATGATGAGAAATCCTTTGATGCAAGATTTCCTTTTTTTTCAGGAATGAAAAAAACACATGATTCTGATAGGAATGCAAATATAAAACATATGATTACAAAATGCAAAAATTACTGTTTGATTCGACCGCAGAAATTAAATGAGAGAGAGACTCAAATAAAATTTTCCAAGAGATTTGAGCTCTCACTAAGTTTCATTCAAAATCTTTGTATGATTGTCCATTTTATTGGAATTTTTCTTATAGGATTGAAATCCTCTAAAATTTATGCAAATCAAAGAGGCCCTAAAAATATGAATTCAATGACGATGTAAAAAACGTAAGAATAGAATGTCACGCTTTATATTGGTTTCAAACACACTAGAATTCAACCGTTTTGTATATATTTACATGGTTAAAAACCTAGAAATTCTTGAGAATAATCTTTTGTATAATAGAGATACCACTATATGTCATATAGAGAAAGCAAAGAAAAAGTGCATGAGAATTAAAAAATTAAATAAAAACGTGAGGTGAGGTTATGAACTCATGCTTAACAGTCTCAACGGTTGCCTAAAAACCAAAGAAAAAACAATTTAAAAACTTAATTTTAATTAATTTTAAAATTGATTTTAAGATATTTTTAGCGTAGTTTCTTTTCAGTATTTGTTTTAAAGTCGCTAAGGATACATATGTTAAAGTTTTTGGTCCCTAATAAGCCATTAGACTTATAATCAATTTTGGGCAACCGATGAGCCCCTAAATTCATATAGAGCTGAGATGTGCTTTGTAGGAAAGCAACTCCATATATTCTTTTTTAGCAATGATATTCTTTTGCTCCAAATAGCGCATTGAAACCATCCAAGTTTTCTTTTGAAATTGCTTTAATCCAGAGAGACATAAATCTCTTAGCTTCCCAATTTAGCACAAATCCTTTTACCCCAAACTCATCTATGTATAGAACATAAAGATAGTTTTGATGTGAATATTTTCCGATCTATTACAATTACTCGTTAGTAGTTATATTGGATGATAAACCAGTTTTACAAACGGCTTGTATTTGTTAAGTACTCTCTCTGTCTTAAATTAATTCACATGAATTATATAACTTGACTTATTTTGAACAAAGGGAATTGATTTTTTTGTAGGTACTAGTACTTAATTGGTGTGGTCCATATCATCTTGTTACTATCGATTTTCTCATAATTTAATTCTAGTAACTAAAATGTCTCTAAAGTATTTACCTCATATCCGCCTTAAAAACATAATTTTCAACTTTACATGCTACGTCTCCAAATATTTACTCCTCCAATTTCTAAATTTTTGACGTTTTGGACATTATCTCACATAAAAAAATAATTAATTAGGATGCTTATTTTATGTTTTTTCGCATTAAATATATTAGTGCGGTGGTACTAATAAACTTAACCTGGTAGTTATGACCGGTAGTTTCAAAGATTTAGGTTGGATTTAAATCTTGGCACCTACTATTTTTCTATGCTTTTACCGTGGCGTTGAAAACGATACGACAATTTAATTTTTTTTCCACATGATTTTTGCGCTGCTGGACAAGAGTCGATGCACAGGTTAACGTGATTTGCATGCATACATGTCAATACAAGCTAAAGTGATCACATGGAGACTAAAAGAGTAGTGATATACAACCGACTGAACCGTACGACTACGCTCAACCAACCAATCATGAAGTTCATAAGTATTAACGTGGGCCCAATCAAAACAAGTTAAAACATGAGCTTATGTCCAGTTATACGAAGGTCGGACAGACACACTCGTATGTACAGTCATTCCGAGACTAAAACATCAAGAATTTTTATTCAAAAGGTCCAAGCCCCGAATGTCAACTAATTCGTCGCCAAAGGGAGTATCATGTTTATGCTTTTAATTTTTCACTTTGTGCATTAAAATATTTAATAATTTATATGTGTTTATGGTACTTTCAAACGAGATATCTTATATTTTTCTTCATATATATATATATTTTGTAACTATACCTTCGTTTCAAAATATTTGAGATTTTAGTTGATGAAACATATTCTATTCTAATACTACGAATCTGAATATATAACATAACCAAAAAAATTTTATATTCGAGAGCGAAGAAAGTAGATCATACTATGATCTATACTAGAAACAACAATCAAAATACACATATGTGATACGAAGAGCAAAGTAGAAAACCATGTCACGAACGACGCAGGCAAAGCAGCAACCGAAATAACGAATCAACCCTGAAACCGCACAAAAACGGCAACACAAAGGCAGCCACAACCACAAGCAGGTCCGGTCGAGCCGAGTCGAGTCAATCTCTCCTCTTCTCTTCTCTCCTCTCATCCCCACTCTCCGATCCCCACGTATGGCGGCGGCGGCGGCGGCGGCATCGGCGGCGACGGCGGCGGAGGACGA
>CM020179.1:4316470-4399192 GCA_009805545.1 Oryza longistaminata
GCGCGTGGGAGTACCTCTGCCTCGCCCGCAGGCTCCGCGCGCGCCGCCCGGAGCCCGTCCTCCGCCTCGGCCTCGCCCTCCTCAACGACTCCTCCGCCCGCTCCCGCCTCGCCTCAGAACGTAACGTGCTCTCTTCCCCCCCGTCCCCTCTACCTGATCTCCCGCAATTCCGCTCGGTAGGCCGATTGGGTTTGGTGGATAGATCTCGTGATCTGCTCCTCCCGACGCCCCGATCCATCTGTGGATGCGACGCTGGGGGGTTTTTGGATGGCCAACTTTGAACCCTATTGTTAGATAGCAGTTGTTCTACTGTGGGATCAGTAGAATTGAGTTTTTTTAAATAATAATAATAGTAATTGTGTGTTGCATGAAAGCCCTGCTGTTTTACAGTTAGAATTACTGCAGTAGGGTTACAAGGCTGCAGGATCTGATTGCCCCCTTCGCGATTAGTTCACTAGTGAACTGAGATTGCTTTATTTTGATGCAGAGTGGACGCTGTATGAGCAGGTGGCAGTGGCTGCCATGGATTGCCAGCGTCTCGATGTGGCAAAGGTGAGAGGTTGCGCGCGTGTTGTACTGGCAGTGGCACCCCTTTGAGCTCAGTTCCTGTTTCTCTGATTCAACGCAATTTCATTTAATCACTGAACAATTCACGCTTTTTGGGCCTTTAGTTATCCAAATTTCTGATGAAGTGATCTCTTTCACGACTTTACAGGATTGTATTGGAGTGCTTTCCAAGCAGTTTCCTGGCAGTATGCGGGTTGGTAAGTTCTTTCACAAATCAGCATAATATAGTTATACGAGCATCATTTGTCACAATATGTAGATCTTATATTTTGCTTATGGATGACTGGAGATAAAAATTACATATGGTCGAGACAAACTAAATACTATTTTTGAAATGCAAAAAGGAGTTTGTTGGAAGATATAAAAACAATCTGGCCGAGAACTTCAAAAAATTGCCACTGATTCTGTGCCATAAGTTCATGTGAAGTTACAATTTGGGTTGACAATATGCCACTCTGTCAATAACCTGAGGAGTAAATATGAAGTTAAAATAGTCATGGCTGTTAATCTATATTATTATGAATTGCTCAACAATAGTATAATACAATGCTAAACCAATCTTACAGGAACTGATGTTAGTTTCTTTGAAAATATACCTGCATCTAGTTTAGTACTCCATAAGTATCAAGATAGAGCGATGGTGTGGTAAGCTGGATTGTAGCAATGCTACCAGACTAGGCATTATTTGATCTAAATTAGGAAGGTGATCTGACGATCAACTGGATGTGTCATATCTTACATGCTTGTTAACTAATGATTGATTACCTAAATCCTGGTGCAGACAAATAAATGCCACATACACCTAAGATCAAATTCCCCTATACTTCATATGAGTTAGCAACTTGATATATGCTGAGACATGTGATGCTGATTCTTATGGATATTTTTCTGTATATGTACTAAACACTTTGCCCTCAAATGAAGGTCGATTGGAAGCCCTGCTGTTTGAAGCAAAGGGTGAATGGGCTGATGCTGAAAGGGCCTATGCGCTTATCCTTGAAAACAATCCGTTTGATCAGGTATTATAATTCATGGTTCTGCTGCTGATCCTGGTTTATATGCTGTGAACTTGGTGTACAAGATGGAATCTGATTTCCTAGGTGTATAAAGCCATTCAAATGCTTGGAATGATAATTTGCAAGGTGTATTAAATATTTTCCTTGTGTGCTTGCAGATTGTCCACAAGAGAAAAATTGCTATTGCAAAAGCACAGGGTGACATGGCATTAGCTGTTGAGTATCTCAACAAGTATTTGGAACTGTAAGTATCTGCATCAACCTGATGCATTAACCATATATGTTTACCTCTTAACACCGTGACTTTCTCTGTGTGTTAGATTTATGGCAGATCATGATGCTTGGAGAGAACTTGCTGAAGCATATGTTGCCCTACAAATGTAAGATATTTAATCATCGATTCATTCACATCTGTTAGAATGTGATTCTGTGATGATGCTAATTTTGTTATTCCTCTTGTATCAGGTATAAACAAGCTGCCTTTTGTTATGAGGAGCTAATATTGGCCCAACCAACCGTTCCACTTTATCATCTAGCTTATGCTGAGGTAAGTGAACTATGCCAAACTCATCCCTCATTCTCTCAAAGTCTCGGATAAGTAAAACAAAATAAAATTGTATCAACTTATGCAGTTTCTCATTTTCATGTGGAGTGCATCAGTAATAGTTTGTTTCTTCCTCAATGAACTAATGGCCAACTGGTCAAGTACCATCTTACGGCGGGGAAATTTTTCTCCTCGTTTTAGCAGCTGTTGTGTATGCCATATGCATGTTACTTGTTCTATACAGTAGGTGCAAGAGAATTTACCGCTGCTTTTCTGATTTATACATAATAGCTTATTTAACATGCTTTTCTGATTTGAGATGCTACTCCTGTTGCTATTTTTTTTTCATTGAATGCAAAATCACCACATAATTATTGTTCCATACATGCAACTAATTCAAGCCTAGAACCTGCCCTGAACTAATGATTCTGCTGGAAACTCAATTGATCTCATGATTCTGCCCTGAACTCAATCTCAAGTTCTTATGAACTGTGTGTAATCCTTTATTTTCTAGGTTCTGTATACTATGGGTGGTTTGGAAAACCTTCAAACAGCTAGAAAATATTATGCATCCACAATACAGTTGACTGGAGGCAAGAATACAAGAGCCCTCTTTGGCGTGTGTTTGGTAAGGCATCACTACTGTTCCACAACTTCCAAGAATCGCAGTTGCTTCCTTTTGTTATCCAATACTAATCCTCTTATGCATACCACCTTCAACATCAACAGTGTAGCTCGGCAATCAATCAGCTGACCAAAGGGAGGAACAAGGAGGAGGAAAGCTCAGAGCTTCAGAGCTTGGCTGCGGAGGCACTATTGAAGGATTACAAGCAACGGGCACCGTCGAAGGAGGCACTCATCACCAGCCTGTTGAAGAACATGAAACTCTCCTGATCTTGCCCTCCACTCATCGAAGGTTTTTTAGCCTGTGGCACAATCGCAGCTAGTCAGTGGTGCCACAATGGCAGTTTGACAAATCAATTGATAGCAGTATAATGCTTGTTTTTTTTCTTTCTCCTGATGGCACCGAAATTGTAAAACTTATGTAAGATGCTTCCATGGGTTGTACCACACCTGTTTTGATCATTTAGAAATATATATTCATCGTCGTGTTTTGATTGCAAGGTGTACTAAGACCATCCGTTGTAATTTCAGAATAGAAAATTTTGAATAATACCTTCGAAAGCTGTACCATTTGTTAACCTGCCAGACTTCATGCTGTTCCTTCAAGACTGTCATAAACAGAAAAGAAAAATTAGTTTAAATCTAAGCTCCGCAACTTCATGTGCCAATTATTCATGGTTTCTCTCTAAAATTACACAGCACTAGTACGGAGTAGTAAATAAATAGTACTACTAATCACTATGTTTTTGTAATATTGGTTGTCTATTTTATTTTCTGCGGAGGGAGTAATGTTTTTCCATTTCATTTCACCAGTTTTTAGGCCTAGTTAGATTTAGATTATAGCGTGGATTGTCTGCTTTATTATAGTGATAAATTAAAATTTTAAGAAATAAATTTAACAAATAGTTTTAAAGGTATCTTACTCAGTTACAGTGATAAATTCAAAATTTTAAGAAATAAATTTAACAAATAGCTTTAAAGAAGTGGTTTGGAGCTGAACAATGCCGCGCGTAAGAAAGTTTAAAGGAAACGATATTTTTAAAAGTTCAGAGCGAATAATCTGATAAATATAAGCTTAAAAAGAGCCAGACCTTAGCGATTAAAATGACACTAGTCTCGTTGAGTGAAAATGCACCAAGAAAGTAACGGGAGCATGCATGCGCGCGACAGGCGCTACCACCGCACGTCACCCGCGAAGCTCTCATGGCCTCACACACCGCGCCATTGCCATCGTTTCACCCTACATATAAACCGCATCCACGACGCCATCGATCGCTCGAACTGATCTTTCTTGCTCGCGATCGATTCGATCGTCGTCGACGCTTCGATTAATTCTCGCTCGCAGAGACCACCACCAGTAGCAGCATCCAGCTGATTAGATTAAGCTCGCGGCAATGGCGCAGGTGAGCAGGACGGTCGTGGCGGCGCTGCTCCTCGTCGCCGCCGCGGTGGCGGCGTCGCCCGTGGCGTCGGCGGCCACGTACGGCTGCTTCGAAGACTGCTACGAGCGCTGCGCCTCCGGGAAGGAGGACGAGGCCTGCACCAAAATGTGCAAGGAGGCTTGCGGCGGCGCCGCCACGGAAGGCCATGCCCCGGCCGCTAGCGCTGGCGGGCTGGAATTGGAGCCGCCGCCAACGTCGCCGGGTCTCTCACCGGCGCTGCCGAGGGCGCCGCCGGCGTGGCACCCAAGGTGCATGTGTGAGATCGATCGATCGAGCGCGCGGCGGCGTCTATCTCCACGACTCCATCCGCCCGTAGCCGCCGCGCCGGCCATCGATCCACGACCATTCGCCGTCGATTGTTTTTGTTGTTAATAATCAAAGTTTGGTTAATTTAGCCGTCAAGTGTTTGGTTGTTTATTTTATGCTCTATCCGTACTCATAAAGGAAAGGAAGTCGTTTAGGACAATGTTTAAGTTAAACCTTGGGAATATAAATCATGAATAATTTTCAAGTTGTTGAGTTTGAAAATGTAAAAATTATATGGATAGATTTGTCTTGAAAAATACTTTCATAAAAATATACATATATCACTTTTTAATAAATATTTTTATAGAAATAAGAGATCAAACTTATATTTTGAAGACCGTGTCGCTGTCTAAAACAACTTTCTTTACGAGTACGGAGGGAGTATATGCAAACCTCGCGATTTGTGATAATTAATTAACTACCGAAATGTGTGTGCGGCCTGGGGCGTTGCTAATTCATCCTTCGCTCGGTCGCTCCATTAATTTGTAATATAAATATATATCCATGTATTTTGTGTAAATGTTATAAAGATCTAACTTATGGGCGGATCATCATATATACTGGCATGTAAACGTTGCTTAAAATTTTGATTGTTTTGTTACAAAATCTAACTCATCACTCATGCATGGACCATGCATACCTACGCGTTTCATCTTGGTTAGAAGTAAACGGTTTGATGATCCAACAAATCCAATATAAAAGAGCCCAAATACAAAGTGGATAAAAGAACATCATTTGCATTGGCTGAAATTATTTTTAATCTAAAGATGTAGTAATTAATATAGCTATTATTCTCTTTAAGCTAAGAACCAGGCATGCTTAAACTTTTGAAACAAATTAAGATAAATAGCTATTAGCAGTAAATTTATATATCAAAATACAATCAATTCCACCTCTATTCAGATTACTACTTGTAGTATCAATGAACTTTCCTTCAAATTTCTTCTTATTTTACCTCCACTCACCCTCTCATCCCCAACACCCCAACTATCATCATTTAATACAGAACACCGAAATAATTTTTAAAATTTCAGTCCCTGTTAAATAATCTAGAAATGTTGATATTTTAGAATAGATAAAGTATTAAAACTTTGACTATATCTATATATCTCTATGGAGAAGACATAATTTCAATAACAAATCTACTCATGATATAGTACAATAAAATCAATTACCTTGTGCAATTGGGTAAACAGGGTAATAATGGCCTCATTAATTATTCTTTGTAAATGTATAAGATAACATGTGACATTTATACAAGAATCCTGCACTATACAATATATAATTGCATTCGCACCCGAGGGGCTTGGCACGCTTTAAGGAGTAATCATGCATGTCGCAAAAATGTAATTTCTAGCTGAATTAAGCTTCAAGGCTAAATGACAAATTATGTTCTATGAAGTATAGGAGCACACTATTTTTCTTTACGAAAAACAGTGCAAACGCAAAACACTTATATTTACGTGTGCATGCTCACACGTATGAACGGACATACACCTTACCCTATGAATACTTACTAGAGACCAAATTGGCATGAATTAAGATTGTTCAAATTGTCACGAACGTCTCGCTATGAAAACTGATACCATTTGTACAACACACAAACGATGAGACAATTGACAACACACTACTATATAAACATACATATTTTTTTAATAAAAGGGTTTCTTTCTCTCTCTTTTTCTGAAAAAGAAGAGCTAGAGCATATAATTGGATGTACACAATCCACCCACACATGCACTCTTTCTTTGAAAAAGAAGAAAGTGCACACCCACAAGTTACTAGCTAGCTATATTTGCAGCGTCATATTCTTAAAAAACAGTTAGAACATTTTACGCTGTAAACTACCATTACTTATAATAAAAGTTTGCAAACTTACACTTAATTACACTGTGAATTTTAATAGATGTACTGCGATGTTTGTAATATACAAATAACAGATTATAGAGAATTAGAATTAAAAGTAATTGATTAACTACACATGGAAGAGAAGATAGGAGAGATAGACATATATTAACAACTAGATGAATACCTTGTCACGTTGCTGCGGGAAATTAAGTTACATAATATGTACAAATATGATGTAATATGATTATTAAAACTGAAATAAATTAATACTTATAAATTTTGCGCCTAAAAATAATTGAGATTGATGGTGTTATGAGAGAAGAAAGAAGGGACAATTCGAAACATGGATCTATCATCCAAAGGCTAGAAATAATTAGAGTGATGTGACTTTATTAACGAGAAAAGAGAGAAAGAATAATAACTACACTTAGTGGGGATGAACTATATAAGTATATAGGATTAGATAGAAGAAAATAAATAATGAAGACCAAGTGAAAAATCAATGCGAAGCCCTATTTTTAGCAAAATTAGACCTTGTACATCCTTCGGGTGTAGACTGTAGAGGCCGGTTCAATCCATTTTCTAAAACAAATTTTTAGCAAAAACATCTCGTAGCCTCACGCTTGCCCGGGAACCTCTCGTAGCCTCACATCTCGTCATTCTCCCTCCTCCTTTCTCACGTATATAAACACACCCTCTCCTCCTGGTGATAGATCATCTCTTGCATCAATCTTAATTTAATTTCTCTCTTCATCATCATCTCGCTCTCGATCTCCTACAGAAGCTACAGTAGCCAGCAAATCAATCGATCGATCGATACTTGCAATGGCGGCCATGAAGATGAACAAGATTGCCGTGGCGGCGCTGTTCCTCGTCGCCGTGGTGGTGGCGGGCGGCGCCGGCGCTAGCGCCCACGTCGGGGTTGGGGCTGGGGCCGGGGCCGACGCCGGCGTCGGCCGCCCTCGGGGTTGGCGCCAACGCCGCCGGCGCCGCCGGGGCTGGAGTTGGGGCTGGAATTGGAGCCGCCGCCAACGTCGCCGGGTCTCTCACCGGCGCTGCCGAGGGCGCCGCCGGCGTGGCACCCAAGGTGCATGTGTGAGATCGATCGATCGAGCGCGCGGCGGCGTCTATCTCCACGACTCCATCCGCCCGTAGCCGCCGCGCCGGCCATCGATCCACGACCATTCGCCGTCGATTGTTTTTGTTGTTAATAATCAAAGTTTGGTTAATTTAGCCGTCAAGTGTTTGGTTGTTTATTTTATGCTCTATCCGTACTCATAAAGGAAAGGAAGTCGTTTAGGACAATGTTTAAGTTAAACCTTGGGAATATAAATCATGAATAATTTTCAAGTTGTTGAGTTTGAAAATGTAAAAATTATATGGATAGATTTGTCTTGAAAAATACTTTCATAAAAATATACATATATCACTTTTTAATAAATATTTTTATAGAAATAAGAGATCAAACTTATATTTTGAAGACCGTGTCGCTGTCTAAAACAACTTTCTTTACGAGTACGGAGGGAGTATATGCAAACCTCGCGATTTGTGATAATTAATTAACTACCGAAATGTGTGTGCGGCCTGGGGCGTTGCTAATTCATCCTTCGCTCGGTCGCTCCATTAATTTGTAATATAAATATATATCCATGTATTTTGTGTAAATGTTATAAAGATCTAACTTATGGGCGGATCATCATATATACTGGCATGTAAACGTTGCTTAAAATTTTGATTGTTTTGTTACAAAATCTAACTCATCACTCATGCATGGACCATGCATACCTACGCGTTTCATCTTGGTTAGAAGTAAACGGTTTGATGATCCAACAAATCCAATATAAAAGAGCCCAAATACAAAGTGGATAAAAGAACATCATTTGCATTGGCTGAAATTATTTTTAATCTAAAGATGTAGTAATTAATATAGCTATTATTCTCTTTAAGCTAAGAACCAGGCATGCTTAAACTTTTGAAACAAATTAAGATAAATAGCTATTAGCAGTAAATTTATATATCAAAATACAATCAATTCCACCTCTATTCAGATTACTACTTGTAGTATCAATGAACTTTCCTTCAAATTTCTTCTTATTTTACCTCCACTCACCCTCTCATCCCCAACACCCCAACTATCATCATTTAATACAGAACACCGAAATAATTTTTAAAATTTCAGTCCCTGTTAAATAATCTAGAAATGTTGATATTTTAGAATGAGTAAATTTCACAAAACTATAGATACTTTGGTCAAATTATCACAAAACTGCAGATTTAAAGTGATGTATAACAAAAATACATATTTAACACTAAAATTCTCAAAGAACTACATACTTAAGGTGGAGTATTGCAAAACTACAGATTAAGTAACAAGATTGTTCCAAAACTACAGGTTTAGTATAAATTCAATCATAAAACTTAGACATTTATAACTCAAATATAACACTAGTGCTAAGGATTTAAACTCCAAAATATATAGTTTTGTCATAACTTTGTTACTAAATCTATAGTTTTGCGATACTCCACTTTAAATCTATAGTTTTATGATAAATTTATTGTTAAATTTGTAGTTTTGTGATACATCACCTTAAATCTGCAGTTTTATGATAATTTGGTTAGAGTATTTGTAGTTTTGTGAAAATTACTCTTTTAGAATAGATGGAGTGTTGTACTTTGACTATATCTATATATCTATATGGAGAAGACATAATTTTCAATAACAAATCTACTCATGATATACAATAAAATCAATTACCTTGTGCAATTGGGTAAACAAGGTAATAATGGCATCATTAATTATTCTTTGTAAATGTATAAGATAACCAGTGACATTCATACAAGAATCATGCACTATACAATATATAATTAATTGCATTCGCACCTGAGGTGCTTGGCACCCTTGTAAGGCGCAATCATGCATGTCGCCAAATGTAATTTCTAGCCAAATTAAGGTTGAAAGCTCAATGACAAATTAAGGTTATATGAAGTATAGGAGCACATTATTTTTCTCTACGAAACACAGTGCGGACGCAAAACACTTATATTTACGTATGTACACTCACACGTATGAACGGATATGTACCTTACCCTATGAATATTTCCTAGAGACCAAATTGACATGAATTGAGATTGATGAAGTTGGCACGGATGTCTTGCTATTAAAATCGATACCATTTGTACAACACACAGACAATGAGACTATTGTCAACACTCAACACTACTATATAAACATACATAAATTTTTTATCAAAAGGATTTTTTTTTGAAAAGAAAAGTGTCGACGTTTTAGGTCACGACTACGGTATTTGCATGGTATGGAGATTGACAGTACCAGGGTATATGCGAGATTAAAGTAAAAGAGACATAGACAATGATTTTTATACAGATTCGGGCCCCTTCACAGGAAGGTAATGACCCTACTCCTGTTCTCCGATGCCGGTGTTGCTCTTTATTCATCTGAATCACACAAGTACAATAATTGGAATAACCTATCTAGCTGTCGTCGATTTGGCGGCATGAATCACCAACACGTAGCCGATGACAGGGTAGTCTTCCTCCTCGAGTACGAACTTATCAAGATCAGAGATGGTACTAGATCCCTCTTGTCGGCCTCTATAGGCACCAGATTGGGTTTGTCTAGGCTAATCTATAATGTCGATGTCTGGCTTGTCTTTGCTTATGTGTTGATTTGTTGTGTCTTCTCTCCCCTAGGGGGTTTTGTATTTATACCAATATATGTCCCATTGTCCAAATAGAACTAGAGAGACCAAAATTGATACAATCCGAATAGTCCTTATAGTTTCTATATAGAACTCTATTTGCTCTTACTTATCCGGAACTCCTTCTATATACGAGATATGATTCCGTATAAGACTTGTATATGGTGAGCCCCGTTACTATTGGGTATGTGGTATCTATAACCATGACAAAAAAGAGCTAGAGCATATAATTGGATGTACACAATCCACCCACACATGCACTCTTTCTTAAAAAAAAAAAGGTGCAAACCACAAGTTAGTAGCTACATTCGTAGCGCCATATTTAAAAAAAACAGTTAGACCATTTCTACGCTGAAAATTACTCATACTTATATATTATTAAAAGTTTGTAGACTTACTAGATGTACTGCAATGTTTGCAATACACAAATAACACATTAGAATTAGAATTCAAAGTAATTGATTGACTACATATGAAAAGAAGATAGGAGAGATAGACATATATTAAAATAGAAGAAAATTAAATAACTGATGAAAACCAAGTGAAAAATTAATGCGAAACCCTATTTTTAGCAAAAACAAATTAAACCTATTCACGCTTGTCCGGGAACCTCTCGTAGCCTGACATGATCACATCTCTCGTCATTCCCCCCTCCTCCTTCCTCTCGTATATAAACACCCCCTCCCCTCCGGTTGATCGATCATATCTTGCATCGATCTTAATTTCTCTCTTCTTCATCTCGCTCTCGATCTCCTACAGAAGCTATAGTAGCCAGCAAATCAATCGATCGATCCGTACAATGGCGGCCCTGAAGCTGAACAGGATGGCCGTGGCGGCGCTGTTCCTCGTCGCCGTGGTGGTGGCGGGCGGCGCTGGCGCTAGCGCCCACGTCGGGGCTGGGGCCGGGGCCGACGCCGGCGTCGGCGCCGCCGTCGGGGCGGCGCTGACGCCGCCTCGGGGTTGGCGCAACGCCGCCGGCGCGCCGGGGCTGGAGTTGGGGCTGGAATTGGAGCCGCCGCAACGTCGCCGGGTCTCTCACCGGCGCCGCCGAGGGCGCCGCCGGCGTGGCACCCAAGTGCATGTGTGAGATCGATCCATCGAGCGCGCCCGCGGGTCCATCTCCACTACTCCGGCCATCCATATTTTGATGAACTTGCCATCGATTGTTTGTTGTTATTCAAAGTTTGGTTAATTTAACCGTCGAGTGTTTGGTTGTTTATTTCATATGCAAACCTCGCGATTTGTGATAAAATAATTACCGAAATGTATGTGTGTGTGGGGTGCTAATTCATCCTTCACTCCATTAATTTGTTATAAATATATATCCTTGTACTAGTGTAAATGTAATAAAGATCTAAGTTATGAGTTGGATCATCATATATGTACTGACGTAACGTTGCTTAATTAAAATTTTGATTGTTTTGGTACGGAATCTAACTCATGGAACGGGCAATGCATGCATACCTACACGTTTCATCTTGGTTAAAGCAAACGGTTCGATGATCGAACAATGCAATATAGAAGAGGCCCAAATACAAGTGGATCAAAAAGAACAGGCATTATTTGCATTGGCTGAAATTGATTTTAATCTAGAGATGTAAATAATATAGCTATTATTCTCTTTAAGCAAAAGAACCAGGCATGAAATAAAGATAGATAGCTATTAGCAGTAAATTTATTTTTGCTAATCTTCTTAAAACTAGCAGTAAATTTATATATAAAATACAATCGCTTCCACCACTGTTTAGATTACTACTTGTCGTATTAATAAACTTCCATCGAATTTCTTCCTATTTTATCTCCACCACTCTCTCACCCCAACCCCCCCCCTCCCAACCGCTCCAATTATCACTCATTTAATAAAGAGCACTAAAATATTTTTAAAATTTTAATCTCCGTTAAATATAATCTAGAAATGTTGATGTTTTAGAATAAATAAAGTATTAAAAACGTTGGCTATATCTATACGGAGAAGACATAATTTTCAATAATAAATCTACTCATGATATACAATAAAATCAATTACCTTGTGCAATTGGGTAAACAGGGTAATAATGGCCTCATTAACTATTCTTCGTAAATGTATTAATATAACATGTGACATTCGTACAAGAATCAAGCACTATATATACCATATTATATATAACTGCGTTCGCACCCGAGGGGCTTGGCACCCTTGTAGGCTATGTTCGGTTAATCCCCACGAGGGAGGGATTGGAGGGGATTTATTCCACACCTATTGTGGTGTGAAATTATTCCTCTTCAAACCATCCAATCCCCTTCAACCCCCTCCAAACCAAACAAGGCCGTAAGGAGTAATCATGCATGCATGTCGCCAAATGTAATTATTTCTAGCTAGCCAAATTAAGCTTCGAGGCAAAATGACAAATTAAGATTCTACAAACGCAAATTACTTATATTTACATGTGCACGCTGACACGTATGAACGGGTATATATAAACCTTACCCTATGAATACTTTCTAGAGATCAAATCGACATGATTTGAAATTGATGAAGTTGTTATAGGCGCCTCGCTATGAAAACCGATACCATTTGTACAACACACAGACAAGACAATTAACAACTTACTATATATTCATACATATTTTTTTTATCAAAAGGATGTCTCTTTTTGAAAAAAAAAAAAAGAGCTAGAGCGTATAATTGGATGTCCATAATCCACCCACACATGCATATTTTTTCTTTAAGAAAAGCGCACACCCACAAAGTGACTAGCTATATATATTTGTAACACCATATTCTAAAAAAAAAAAGACAGTTAGACCATTTTTACGCTATAAATTACTCGTACTTATAAATTAAAAGTTTACAAACTTATATTTTTTTTTTGCGGGGATTACAAACTTACATTTAATTACACTATAGTTTTTTCCTTCACAAAGTCACACTATAAATTTTAATATGTACTGCAATGTTTCTAATACATATTATAGAGAACTAGAATTGAAAGTAATGGATTAACTACATGGAAGAGAAGATAGGAGAGATAGACATACATTAACATACTACATGCATGACAAATATAAAACCAAGTGAAAAATTACTGCGAAGCCATATTTTTAGCAAACACAAAAACCTACTCACGCTTGCCCGGGAACCTCTCGTAGCCTCACATCTCACCATTCCCCCCTCCTATTTTCTCACGTATATAAACACCCTCCCCTCCGGGCGATCGATCGTCTCTTGCATCGATCCTAATTTCTCTCTTCATTGTCTCGCTCTCGATCTCCTACACAGCAGCTATAGTAGCTAGCAAATCAATCGATCGATCCGTACAAATGGCGGTGGCGCAGGTGAGCAGGACGGCCGTGGTGGCGCTGCTCCTCGTCGCCGTGGTGGTGGCGGCGGCGTACGTGCCGGCGGCGACCGCGTACGGCTGCTTCGACGACTGCTACGAGCGCTGCGCCAACGGGAAGACGGACGACGCCTGCAACTCCATGTGCAAGCAGGCTTGCAGCGGCGCCGGCGGCGGCCCCGCCGAGGCGCCCGACGACGCTTGATCGCCGACGACGAGCGCCGCCGTCCATCGATCTCCATATCCGCCCGTAGCCGCCGGCTATATATAAACACTCGATTATTTGTTTGTTTGTTGCTAATTCAAGTTTGATTGATTTAACCGTCGAGTATCTAAATTAGTTTGTTTTGTTTGTTTAATTTATGCAAGCTGGTGTACTCTCTCAGCGATTTGTAATTCTTGTGTGATAATTAAGTGAATTTGTTCCCTTGTTTCTTCTTTGATTAATTAATTACCGAGATGCCTTGCAAAAGAAAGATCGATCAATTACCGATCGAAATGTGTGTGCGCTGTTAATTCATCTTTGGTGGCCAATTCATCAGTGCGGTGGTCCGGTGGAATCCATCTTACAAAGATATTTATTAATACTTGGCTCGTAAAACTATATATAGACATTTTTATTATGTTTAGAGAAGAGATATTGGGAGTTTTGCTACATAAATATGGGGAAAGGAAGGAATAGAAATAAAAAACTTGTGGTAGATTTATCGGATGTCTCCGAAGAGACAACTTGTGGTAGATTTATGGTTTGAACATTTTATTATCTCAGTTGTTGTAGGAGATCGAATGGCCTCTAGATGAGATGTTTTAACTAGAAACTCATATTAGGCTGAATTGAACTGGTTATAAGTGGCTATTTTGATGTAACAAGTGTTGTTGATATTTTCTTTAACCTATGGCAAAACATGAACAATAACTATGTTAATGGATAGCTATTGTTTGGGAAGTCTAGATTACGTTCATGGATGTACTACACATGAAAAAGAAAAAAGTTGCGTGTAAAATTGAAAGATAGATATGTTTTTCTTTTGGGGGGGGGGGGGGGGGTTGTTTAATTTTACTTTCTAACAAAAGCCAAGTAATGCTTATGCTTAGGCAACATAGTCCTATACACACAAGCTCTCACGTGTACACACATGCATACCAACTAATAAATATCACAAAAAATCTAAAAAACATTCATGCATGTACTTTCAATAGTATTACACCTAGGGATAAAGTCTTAACCTCAAATTCATTATATTTTAGTTGTAACAAAAAACAAAAAATCTAACAATTTTAAGGTTGTAATTCTGTCAGAATTTTGTCGTTTTTTACTCTCTATGTAGAATTAATGAATTTGAAGATATAACTTTACATGTAGATGTAATACTATTGGAAGCAAATGTATGAATTTTTCTAGAATTTTTTATGATAATTTTACTTGGTGTACACGGTGTGTACACGCGAGTGCATAGGATACGCTCTCTATGGCTTGCTACCCAAAATTGAAAGTTAGTATACAATGTCTCGTTTTTCAAATTTTACGGCGCTCCATCACAATGTTTAATTAAGGGCATAAACAATAGTTTGACATCAGCATTTGGAAAAAAAAAAAACTCATGATGTTATAAATATTGGAGGATGTAAAAGAGAGAGATTATCGTTGGTACAGGTGATGGATTTGATGAGAGGCCATTTTGGTTTGATGTCAAAATATGCCTACCAAACTGTTGGTATTTTAAATAGTAATTTGGCTATTGTTTAGTTTACTACCAAAATATGCCAATAAAATACATAAGTTACCAAAAACATTTGGCACTACTAAAATTGGCCTATAATTTGGCATTGCCAATATTTGGCATGGTAGCAAACCAAACAAGCCTGATACCAGTAAGCAAATTAAACAACACAATTAAGTACAAACTTTATCTAAGACTGCATTACATTAACCCTTCAACAAACCCCTTAATGGGACAATTTGAACCGTGCCACACAAATTTTGCAAAATTTGTTATATGCCACCCTGACCCACATGTCATTGACTCATGTGGGTCCTACATGTCATTGAGATACGGGTGGCATATCTCAAATTTTGCAAATATAGGGTGGCATGGTTCCTTAATTAATTATGGCACGAAAAATTTTGTACTCCTAAATAACAACGTTACTAAGAGCAGGACCAATAGCAGGCTATATGCCAGTTATAAACACATATCGAGGAGATGAAAGAAGAGAGAGATGAGCAGCGGGCTACAGATTTATAGCCAGCAGCAATACGGGCTCAAGACGAAATGTATGTATAACAGGTGGGACCATGTACTAATAGTGTAGTATACGTTTATATGCTACTATTCTATGACTTGGCTATTAAATTGACTATAGATGATTTGGAGCCAATAGTTGGCTATACTATTAAACTTGCTCTAGCCACTTTTTGTGTCATAACTATGGGCAAACTAATAGCTTCATCTTTTCGCTTATACTTGTGGTAAATGAAACGGCTCATTAACTAATAAAAAATAATTAATGGACATTTTTTTATAAATGTATTCCAAGCGATTTTAAAACAGATGGTGTAAAGTAAATTACTCTCTCCGTTTCAAATTACAAGTCTTTTTATTTTGGTCAAAGTCAAACTACTTCAAATTTAATTAAGTTTGTAGAAAAATATAATAATATTTACAACACGAAATTAGTTTTATTAAATCAATGATTGAATATATTTTCATAATATATTTGTTTTGGGTTGAAAATGTTACTATTTTTCTCTACAAATTTGAACTTAGAGTAATTTTACTTTAACCAAAGTCAAAACGACTTATATAATCTAAAATTGAGGGAGCATAATAGAAAACCACAAAATCAATTTAGATTAAGTTTTGAAATTTACATTTTCACTAAGGTTTATAAGACTAAGTTATATCAAGCAATGGTCATTCTTTTTCATCTGGAATTTAAGCACTAGAAAATAGAAGTTGAATAAATGCAGATTGTACAAGTTCTGTATCAGGTAAGATGTGTGATATGCTACTTGGCAACAACCTGTAAGTTATATCAAGCAATGGTCATTCTTTTTCATCTGGAATTTAAGCACTAGAAAATAGAAGTTGAATAAATGCAGATTGTACAAGTTCTGTATCAGGTAAGATGTGTGATATGCTACTTGGCAACAACCTGTAAGTTATATCAAGCAATGGTCATTCTTTTTCATCTGGAATTTAAGCACTAGAAAATAGAAGTTGAATAAATGCAGATTGTACAAGTTCTGTATCAGGTAAGATGTGTGATATGCTACTTGGCAACAACCTGTAAGTTATATCAAGCAATGGTCATTCTTTTTCATCTGGAATTTAAGCACTAGAAAATAGAAGTTGAATAAATGCAGATTGTACAAGTTCTGTATCAGGTAAGATGTGTGATATGCTACTTGGCAACAACCTGTAAGTTATATCAAGCAATGGTCATTCTTTTTCATCTGGAATTTAAGCACTAGAAAATAGAAGTTGAATAAATGCAGATTGTACAAGTTCTGTATCAGGTAAGATGTGTGATATGCTACTTGGCAACAACCTGTAAGTTATATCAAGCAATGGTCATTCTTTTTCATCTGGAATTTAAGCACTAGAAAATAGAAGTTGAATAAATGCAGATTGTACAAGTTCTGTATCAGGTAAGATGTGTGATATGCTACTTGGCAACAACCTGTAAGTTATATCAAGCAATGGTCATTCTTTTTCATCTGGAATTTAAGCACTAGAAAATAGAAGTTGAATAAATGCAGATTGTACAAGTTCTGTATCAGGTAAGATGTGTGATATGCTACTTGGCAACAACCTGTAAGTTATATCAAGCAATGGTCATTCTTTTTCATCTGGAATTTAAGCACTAGAAAATAGAAGTTGAATAAATGCAGATTGTACAAGTTCTGTATCAGGTAAGATGTGTGATATGCTACTTGGCAACAACCTGTAAGTTATATCAAGCAATGGTCATTCTTTTTCATCTGGAATTTAAGCACTAGAAAATAGAAGTTGAATAAATGCAGATTGTACAAGTTCTGTATCAGGTAAGATGTGTGATATGCTACTTGGCAACAACCTGTAAGTTATATCAAGCAATGGTCATTCTTTTTCATCTGGAATTTAAGCACTAGAAAATAGAAGTTGAATAAATGCAGATTGTACAAGTTCTGTATCAGGTAAGATGTGTGATATGCTACTTGGCAACAACCTGTAAGTTATATCAAGCAATGGTCATTCTTTTTCATCTGGAATTTAAGCACTAGAAAATAGAAGTTGAATAAATGCAGATTGTACAAGTTCTGTATCAGGTAAGATGTGTGATATGCTACTTGGCAACAACCTGTAAGTTATATCAAGCAATGGTCATTCTTTTTCATCTGGAATTTAAGCACTAGAAAATAGAAGTTGAATAAATGCAGATTGTACAAGTTCTGTATCAGGTAAGATGTGTGATATGCTACTTGGCAACAACCTGTAAGTTATATCAAGCAATGGTCATTCTTTTTCATCTGGAATTTAAGCACTAGAAAATAGAAGTTGAATAAATGCAGATTGTACAAGTTCTGTATCAGGTAAGATGTGTGATATGCTACTTGGCAACAACCTGTAAGTTATATCAAGCAATGGTCATTCTTTTTCATCTGGAATTTAAGCACTAGAAAATAGAAGTTGAATAAATGCAGATTGTACAAGTTCTGTATCAGGTAAGATGTGTGATATGCTACTTGGCAACAACCTGTAAGTTATATCAAGCAATGGTCATTCTTTTTCATCTGGAATTTAAGCACTAGAAAATAGAAGTTGAATAAATGCAGATTGTACAAGTTCTGTATCAGGTAAGATGTGTGATATGCTACTTGGCAACAACCTGTAAGTTATATCAAGCAATGGTCATTCTTTTTCATCTGGAATTTAAGCACTAGAAAATAGAAGTTGAATAAATGCAGATTGTACAAGTTCTGTATCAGGTAAGATGTGTGATATGCTACTTGGCAACAACCTGTAAGTTATATCAAGCAATGGTCATTCTTTTTCATCTGGAATTTAAGCACTAGAAAATAGAAGTTGAATAAATGCAGATTGTACAAGTTCTGTATCAGGTAAGATGTGTGATATGCTACTTGGCAACAACCTGTAAGTTATATCAAGCAATGGTCATTCTTTTTCATCTGGAATTTAAGCACTAGAAAATAGAAGTTGAATAAATGCAGATTGTACAAGTTCTGTATCAGGTAAGATGTGTGATATGCTACTTGGCAACAACCTGTAAGTTATATCAAGCAATGGTCATTCTTTTTCATCTGGAATTTAAGCACTAGAAAATAGAAGTTGAATAAATGCAGATTGTACAAGTTCTGTATCAGGTAAGATGTGTGATATGCTACTTGGCAACAACCTGTAAGTTATATCAAGCAATGGTCATTCTTTTTCATCTGGAATTTAAGCACTAGAAAATAGAAGTTGAATAAATGCAGATTGTACAAGTTCTGTATCAGGTAAGATGTGTGATATGCTACTTGGCAACAACCTGTAAGTTATATCAAGCAATGGTCATTCTTTTTCATCTGGAATTTAAGCACTAGAAAATAGAAGTTGAATAAATGCAGATTGTACAAGTTCTGTATCAGGTAAGATGTGTGATATGCTACTTGGCAACAACCTGTAAGTTATATCAAGCAATGGTCATTCTTTTTCATCTGGAATTTAAGCACTAGAAAATAGAAGTTGAATAAATGCAGATTGTACAAGTTCTGTATCAGGTAAGATGTGTGATATGCTACTTGGCAACAACCTGTAAGTTATATCAAGCAATGGTCATTCTTTTTCATCTGGAATTTAAGCACTAGAAAATAGAAGTTGAATAAATGCAGATTGTACAAGTTCTGTATCAGGTAAGATGTGTGATATGCTACTTGGCAACAACCTGTAAGTTATATCAAGCAATGGTCATTCTTTTTCATCTGGAATTTAAGCACTAGAAAATAGAAGTTGAATAAATGCAGATTGTACAAGTTCTGTATCAGGTAAGATGTGTGATATGCTACTTGGCAACAACCTGTAAGTTATATCAAGCAATGGTCATTCTTTTTCATCTGGAATTTAAGCACTAGAAAATAGAAGTTGAATAAATGCAGATTGTACAAGTTCTGTATCAGGTAAGATGTGTGATATGCTACTTGGCAACAACCTGTAAGTTATATCAAGCAATGGTCATTCTTTTTCATCTGGAATTTAAGCACTAGAAAATAGAAGTTGAATAAATGCAGATTGTACAAGTTCTGTATCAGGTAAGATGTGTGATATGCTACTTGGCAACAACCTGTAAGTTATATCAAGCAATGGTCATTCTTTTTCATCTGGAATTTAAGCACTAGAAAATAGAAGTTGAATAAATGCAGATTGTACAAGTTCTGTATCAGGTAAGATGTGTGATATGCTACTTGGCAACAACCTGTAAGTTATATCAAGCAATGGTCATTCTTTTTCATCTGGAATTTAAGCACTAGAAAATAGAAGTTGAATAAATGCAGATTGTACAAGTTCTGTATCAGGTAAGATGTGTGATATGCTACTTGGCAACAACCTGTAAGTTATATCAAGCAATGGTCATTCTTTTTCATCTGGAATTTAAGCACTAGAAAATAGAAGTTGAATAAATGCAGATTGTACAAATTCTGTATCAGGTAAGATGTGTGATATGCTACTTGGCAACAACCTGTAAGTTATATCAAGCAATGGTCATTCTTTTTCATGACCACCGGCTTTTCCAGCTTTTGGAAGTGGAACCTGCTTACCTGCGAGTTCTTAGTTCTTTACATGCTAACTGTTACGAAATTGCTTTTGCCATCAAGAATTCAAGATAGTGTTTTCTGAATTGCTTTTGGCAGTTCAGTATTCATTTTGCTGCCATTCTTTGTTTAGAACTTCCGAAGCACTGTCAATTGATTTTTTTTTCTGCTTAATCATATATGTTAACGATCTTTTAGGTTGTAAAATTAGCAAAGAACTAATGTTGGCACTTGGAAGGATTGATCTGCAGAACAGACTACCCTTTGATTATTTCACAACTTTTTTTGATTATTTCACAACTTTTTATAACGTACAGTATTTTGAGATAAAAACTCAACAATCTTTTGCTAACAATCAGCTCGACGGCGATTAAAGAAAACAGTACTATTGGATTCAAAATTCAGTTTTATAGGCTAACCCAGTGAACTGCACGTTGTACCATCGGAGATAGAAAATAAATTGAACCATTCAGCATTGATCTTTGCAAAGAAATACATGGATCACGTGGAAACAATATGTACATTACACTGAGCATGCTAGCAAACCAAACTACCT
This sequence comes from Oryza longistaminata, assembly GCA_009805545.1. Lineage (NCBI taxonomy): Eukaryota > Viridiplantae > Streptophyta > Magnoliopsida > Poales > Poaceae > Oryza > Oryza longistaminata. Next base: position 4,337,203 of record CM020179.1, read on the forward strand.
AAATTTCGATCTTATGTACTATGGTTCATTGAAATACTCAAAAGTTCTTGCACCAGTAGGAGCATCAGATTACACAGCTTATTCCACGAAACCAAAGGTGGAGAAAAGCCAAAAATTGGGGATTGGGCGTGATACACCTTGAGCTTCAGTCAATGTCCAAGCTAGAGTATGGCTCATGACCAACCTGCATTGGTTTAATAATTTAGGGCATCATCAGTCTATGCATATTGAAAGAGTTGCGCACAGGAAAAGAAAATTGCAACTGAATTCTTATATATAGTAACATGAGCATTAAGAAATGAGATGTGTAATTAATTGGAAGCACCAAATCTAGCACATAAAAGAGCAGAGTTTGCGCGATAACTGGCAGGTTGTTGATACTTAGTACTTACTGAGCAATCATCATGAACACGCCAGATTGTCTCGCCTAAAAGGTTAGCAACTGAAAGGATAGTCAGCTGCGGGAAACTCTTGTCCTCCTTGAGAGGTATAGTGTTTGTGATGATTACTTCTTGAAACAAACCACTTGATAACCTTTCAATGGCAGGCGGGCTGAAAAAGGCAATGTACAAATATTAAAAACACCAGACAGTTATAAATTTTCCACAGAAAAATAACAAAGCATGAGTCAAATTTAATGTCAGGAACATTATCATTGCTGCATAGTTAAGTATGGTAAACAATTGTAACCTCTGTATTGTTTAGGAAAACTTGTACAAAACTGAGTTCCACCAAAAGCATGAATAAAGTATGTCTATAACATAACAAGGGATTCTGAGCTTCTCCATGGTAAATCAAGTTCAGCTAGCTTACTACATCAAAATCTACAGGAAATACTAACTATAGTTGGTGCAAATGTAGCATACCTAAAAACAGCATGTGTACAGCATGCATAGACTTCTCTTGCTCCTTCTTGATGCAGCAGCTCAGCTCCTTTGGCAATAGTTCCTAATTTAATTGGTTTCATTAGAATATTGATATTTGGAAGCGAAATATCTCAAAGAAAGGCAAAGCGTAATTTTAGTTGTGTGTGCAATTTAATGCTAAAATTAAATTCTCAACTGCCTTGGATGAATCATGAATGAGAACAGTTCAGATGAGAACTTACCAGCTGTATCAATCATATCATCCATCATAACAGCCACTTTTCCTCTAACATCTCCAATAAGATTCATTACCTGTAAAAAATTGAACATGATAAACTGTAGTGGTTTAATCTCACAAAGCATGAAAATTTAAACAAGTATGCAACATGTAGTGATATAGACTCGTCTGAAAATGCATTAATTACTATAACATGCAGATTGAATCTAGGAAAAGGTGCCAGAGAATATTTCCTTCTATGCATCATCGTAGACTGCAGTTAATACACACAATATGGAGAAGATCAGAAGAACTTAGAACGAACTAAGTTATTTTTCCTACTTGCATTCATAAATGTTTATCCTGTATAAACCAGAAAGCAAAGAATGCTCTACTTGCCTCGGCAACATTGTGTCCATGCCTTCTTTTATCAACAATTGCTAGAGGTGCATCTGATAGCTTTTTGGCAAAAGCACGTGCCCTGGCAACACCTCCAACATCCGGAGACACCACCACCAGGTCATCTGAACATATTGTCTTGCTGGCGAGGTAATCAAGAATCACAGGCTTGACAGATCAAAGAATCAAAAAGAAAGACAAAGTTATAATCATAAATGAAATCACATGCAAGCAGTTATCAATCAACATGCATCAGTGCATACCTGACCATAAACATGATCTACTGGGATGTCAAAGTATCCCATGGCTTGACTGGAATGAAGATCACATACAAGGACACGGTTCGCACCAGCTTCTGTAATCATATTAGCTACAAGTTTTGCAGCTATAGATTCACGGCCTTGAGACTGAAAGCAGGAAATGCTTTTGTTAGTTTTGACATGCTAGCCAGAGTGCTGTGCCATAACACATGTCTTCAACAAATTGAGAACTTCGATAATATATTCTTGTTTCAAAAAAATAAGATGTTCCTCAAATGTTAAGACAATATGTAATGCTACTGATTCCTGACTGTGAGGACTCCACAAATGGACACATAGACTAAACTTTATACAATAATAAAGTTTGTCCGTCATTGCTCTCTTTGTGGAAACAATAATAAAGTGTAGTGTTACAAGCATGTGACAAATTCCACTCAAAAAATAAAATGATCCCAAAACCACTAAGATAATTTGGAGGCAAAAAATTGTATGACAAGTTGACAACATTACCTTCCTGTCAGCTCTGGCATAACCAAAATAAGGGATGACTGCAGTAATATTCTTAGCAGATGCTCTCCTACAGGCATCAATCATGATCAGAAGTTCCATAAGATTCTCATTTGCAGGAGGGCACGTTGGTTGCACAAGGAAAACATCGCATCCCCTTACGCTTTCTTGTAACTGAACATAAATTTCGCCATCAGCAAACCTTTTTATGTTAATCTTCCCAAGTTCTAAGCCCAAGTAACTTGCTATTTCCTGCAGATAAGACAACAAGAAAAACTTCCATCTTAGTTTGGCACTGTGAGATTAATCATTCAGTCAAACAAGCGCTACTTGTAACAAGTCACACTTAAATACTACTGCTAGACTTCTTTTGAGGACCAGCTGTCCAGTTTTCATAGTTCATGGCTATATGCCTCTTTAAGCCTAATTATGCTCAATGTACATTTTTGCATCTACCACTACTAACAGTCTGTTTTCCGGAAGTTATGGATGAACTGAATAATATTCAATATCTTGATGTTACAACCACAGTAAACCACATAGCCCAATTCGTTGCATCTGTCAAATTCGAAACAAGAGAATGCAAAGCATGAAAAAGTAATGAGAGATTCAACTGACCTGGGAAAGAGAAGGATTGGCAGTGCCTGAGAAGATACGCAACCTTGTATCATTCTTAATATTCGCATCCCGGATAATCGGCAGCGTCACAGGACTTAACAACGATCTGTTAGACACTGGAGCGTATGGTGGTATTCCATTGACTGCCCTCAGTTGATCAATCTTCTTGCACCTCTGCACGATCAAAGATCCTTTCAGCTTAAGTGTGCAGGAGTGCATAAATCCAATCCAATACACTAAATTCAACATGACTACACCCACACTTGCTTTGCCACCTCATAGCAAAAGAATGAACCCCACTTTTGTTTGAGGTGAACAAATTTAATAACACACAAACCAAAGCACGCACAGCTCCAAACAATGAACAAGAATCGAATTCCCTTTGTGCCATTAACACAACCCTCCCGTAAATCAGCCAACATAACCTAACCAAAAAGTCCAAAACCAACTTAAAATTCGACGCAAAATACACCTCCTAAGCTCCTGGCCCCATCACAAACCATCGCAACATCTACAACCCTATCGATAACTGCATACTGATCATCATACCACTGCTGCATTAGGGGAAATTTTTTTTTCAAAAAAAAAAAAAAAACAGAGCGGGGCAAGGAGGGTGGCGGGAGCTCACCACGACGACGGGGGCTGAGCGCGGCGGCCGGCGGAGGAGGCCGCGGCTGCGCGCGGCGAGAGGGGACGGCGCGGCGGCGGCGGCTGAGTAGGAGAGCGGCATCGGGGGACGCGGGGTGGGGGGTGAATGGTCGGCGGTGGATGGCTAGGGTTTAATTTGGGTTAAGTTGGGGTTTACTTCCAGCCGCCGGATTATTAGATTTAAGGACACTTCGTTGATTGGTTTGCTTGTACTTTTACCAGTAGGTCGTTTTCTCCTTTTTCTTTTCTTTTTTTTCTTGTGTTTTGGTTATGCAGTCGTGTGATCATGTGTCCTCGGAGAAAAGTCGCCATCAAAAAATGGGGGAAAAACAAGCCAGCATTGATCAGAGCTGGAGCAGTGAAGTGGAGTAGTAGAGTAGAGTAACTTTTTTTTTTTTTTGCAGGGAGTAGAGTAGTATTTCTTTTTGTAAGGTTATGTTTTGAGGTTTTTAATTATACTAACTGGACTGTTGTTGAGAAATTGATTGTTTTATACTTACCTTTATTTTTACTATTTCAAAAGTCTAACGGTGGTGTGAGACCGATATTCTTCTATTCGAGATGTATCATCGCTTTGTTACTATCATCATAAAAAAATGTAATAGTATCAACATAAAAGTTGTACTTGCTTTGTTTGTTTCGCGAACACCCCCACCACCCTAATGTGCGGCTTGCTCCCATCTTGTCATACCACCACCAACTATCCTACCATCTTCTCCTAATACCATCCCTTCTCCCCCGCCCTCCTTTCCTTTCCTGTTATCTGGCTTCAATAAGACTGTTTGCATCATCTATCGTAGGAGTCTCGGATTTAGGTATCGCTTTTAAAGGATCCAAATATTTCTGTTGTTATCATTTGACCTACCAACTGATGTGTCCCATTTCCGTGCAGGTTGTGCTCTTGCCCTTATCCTTTTCTCGGATTCGGTGTGAAGGGCTAGAGCAGCAAGTAAAAGATGCACAACTAATTTCACTATTTTTTATAGGAAATTGTTGGTTGTAAAAATAGCGGTAACCTACGGCGAATGTTTATCGTTATCAAACAAGTTGTCAATAATGATTACTACTTTGCGCTTGATTTTAAACGATCTGTTGTAAATATAGTGTGCCCTGCAAGATTTGAGATCGTGCTTGTTATATATACATTCCATTCTTCAAAACATTATCTTCTATCATCGATCATTTATAGTACAACCTAAGTTCAAAAGAAAATAACTTTTGACCTGATTTGTAGCAAGAAGTTTCTTTCTTTTCTTTTTTACTGAGGGAGTAACACACAGGCACATCAGAAAATCAAAAAAAGAACTTAGGTCTAAGGAGTAGTTCATAGACGTTGAAAAAAATGACTTTATGATATCCTGGGGCCTTTTTTTTTTTTTGAGAAATCAGGATGTGATATCTTAGCATTGATAGACCTTTCCTTCCAAAAATATTAATTCCCACCCCACAAATGAAACAAGCGCTGTTTTCATCACAACTGAATTTATAAATGTCAAATCCAAGATCGAAACACTAATTTACTGTTTTTTTCTTTTTTCTTTTTGCTAGGGAATCTTTATCATCGTAACTTCTGGAGTTACCATTTTACCAATCGCACTAATTTTAGGCTAAGGGCTTAATTACCCGCGTTAATGATGGATAATAAAAACCTGCAGCGAGACACTGGCGTTTTCTTCTCTCTTCTTTCCCCGGTCTTGGAGGGTCTCATCCTTCCTTCCCCTTCCATTGCATGCATGCGCGTCGCGGTTACAATTAATTAAAACCGCAAGCGCATGCATCTTAATCGCCCCCATGCATCTCCGCCTAAATTAAATCGATCCATCCATCGCCTCCCGCAATTAACGATCCATCGATCGAATCGAAGCTCGCTAGATTTCGAGAGATCAATACATACATTCATCATCAATTTGGGTTGCATTTGAGAGAGAGGAAGAGGAAGAGGAAGAGAGGAGGAGGAGGAGAGCAAGGTAGCTAGGGTAGCTTGGGCATGGCCGGCCGCCGGTTGCTGGTGGCAACGGCGGTGGTGGTGGCGGCGGCGGCGGTGGCGGCGGCGGCGGCGCTGGAGGCGATCAACGTGACGACGGTGGCGTTCGAGGAGGGGTACACGCCGCTGTTCGGCTTCGACAACATCCTCCGCTCCGCCGACGACCGCACCGTCAGCCTCCTCCTCGACCGCTCCACCGGTAATTATTTTTGAATTATTTGATTTGATTTGCGCTTGATTAAGAAACTAGTTAATTAATCCGTGAATTGATAGCTTTTTTCTCTCCTGATTAATCCGATTCGAATCCCTAATTGGCTCATCAGGCTCTGGGTTCATGTCGTCGTCCATGTACCAGCACGGCTTCTTCAGCGCATCCATCAAGCTCCCCTCCGACTACACCGCCGGCGTCGTCGTCGCCTTCTACGTACGTAATTAAGCACAACCACCAATTAATTTACCCCCTTTTGATGAGAGTGAATTTTAAATTCTCGAGGAATCGTTCCTTATTGATTCACTTAAATAGTTAGAAAAAATAGAGAAATGAGAAGATATATTAACACTTATATCAATCCGCAAATATCAAAGTTAAATTTCAACTTTTGAAAATTGTAACAAAAATAAACAAACTAAATTATACGACTAGTTAACGTATATTTACAGTTAAATTTGTTTTTTTGGTTGCAATATGTAGAAATTAACTTTGATCATAAAAAAGGCGAATATTATGGAATGACTTAATATCAAATAATTAGAAGAGGTGAGACTTCGAATCCAGATTGTCTAGCCCACCACCTTATGCAGTTAGCTGAAAGACGCTTGGGTGTTTCTCAAAATTTGACCATACATATTTATGATATATCACAAATTAGTTTATCTAGTTGAATTTATTCACAATCATTTTGAATGGTATGCAAATAAGAGGGGTTATCTCGGAGTTTAGAATTTACATCAATTAAACTGTAATTTGATTGATTAATTATATTGCAGACATCGAACGGCGACGTGATCGAGAAGCGGCACGACGAGCTGGACTTCGAGTTCCTGGGCAACATCCGCGGGAAGCCATGGCGGGTGCAGACGAACGTGTACGGCAATGGCAGCGTGAGCCGGGGGAGGGAGGAGCGCTACCTGCTCCCCTTCGACCCGACCACGGAGTTCCACCGCTACTCCATCCTCTGGACGCGCGCCGCCATCGTCTTCTTCGTCGACGACGTCCCCATCCGCGAGGTCCGCCGCACGCCGGCGATGACCGGCGACTTCCCGTCCAAGCCCATGTCCATCTACGCCACCGTCTGGGACGCCTCCACCTGGGCCACCTCCGGCGGCCGCTACCGCGTCAACTACCGGTACGGCCCCTTCGTGGCGTCGTTCACCGACCTCGCCCTCCTCGGCTGCCGCGTCGGCGACCCCATCGGCCAGATGCTCTCCTCCGCCGCCTGCGCCGCCGCCGAGGACGCGCTGCTCGCCTCCGACCTCGCCGTGATGACGCTGGAGAAGCAGCAGGCGATGCGGCGGTTCAGGGAGCAGAACATGGTGTACTCCTACTGCTACGACACGCTGCGGTACCCGGCGCCGTTCCCGGAGTGCGACGTCGTGGAGTCCGAGCGCCGCCGGTTCAAGGGCAGCGGCCACCTCCGCCTCGCCTTCCGCCGCCGCCGCCGCACCCGCCCCGGATCCCGGCCGGCGAGGCCCACCAGGGCCGCCGACATGTAGCGCAGCACATAATCATATATACTACATTATTACACTACATTTTTGTCCTTCTGTCGTGTGTTTCATCATCGGGCCTTCGAGACAAGACATCAGATGATCAAAATGAGAGCAAAAGGAAGGGGAGAAAGTGAGAGAAGGGAGAGAAGGAGGAGGAAGAAGGAAGAGGACCCCAAATGCCAGTGGGCCCACATTTCTTTTTTAATGACAAATGGGTCCCACACATATTTTTAAATTCTAATGCCACCTAATTGCCACGTCAACGCCACGTGGAATGAAGATTCGGTCAATATCGCCACGTAGGCGCCACGTCAACAAAACCGCCCTCCAAAACAGCCGAGGGAGTCAAATTACACCGGTTTTAGGAGTTTGGGGGTCGAAATATCCGGTTTTGTGGTTTAGGGTCATGGATTAGATTTCGATCACAGTTAGAGATCACGAAGTGAACTTATTCCAAAAAAAAAAATAAAAGGACCCACGTAAGGCCCACGAGGAAAGGAGAAAGCGGTCAGGCCCAGTTTGGAAGGGGAAGGCCCATAATTCCAATTGGGCCTGAATTCTAGTGGGCCATTACAGTGGTTGGTCCAAATGTCATCTTTAATTATTGAGGCCGACGTGGTATATCCTAATCAGAAAAGCATATACAAACACGGATATACCGTTCCAAAATACACGGATATACCGTTCCAAAAACCCAAACATTTCTTAAACTAAGTAAACACCGAAACATTTATTAGGGAGAAGATAGATAGAAGAAATCCCTCATTATCCACGTGCAAATTTTCCGAACTATTACACGTTGTGTTTTAACAAAAACTGTTTTTCTATATGAAAGTTGCTTTTAAAAATATATTAATCTCTCTTTAAAGTTTAAAATAGTTAATAATCAACTAATCGTTTGTTGATTGTTTTTTTAAGTACCTTCTCTAATCGTGTGCCCTCAGACACTCCATTGCAATCGATGTAATGCGGTGACGTGGCACATAGCTGTACAAGTCATAGCAAAACCAGCGGAGCAGCAAAGTGAGAGCGGCACACAGAGAGAGTAGACAGGTAGACGAACGAGGTGACGTCACTCGATCTCCCCGTCCAGCAAGGCAGAGCTGAAGCTGAACCCCTCCTCCAAGACACGGCACGAAAAAGGCATCTTCCGGGAGATACTAGAAAACTTCACGACACGCAGGCGCAGATGCCACGAGCAGCCGCTGCGTCGTTTACCCAAACCCAAACACCTCCTCCTCCGCCTCCGCCTCCGCCTCCGCCTCCGCCGCCGCCGCCGTAAAACCCTCACCGCCACCGCCACCGCCTCCGCCCTGCGCTGCGCGGGGCGTGCTCGAGGCTCGACATGGTGCTGTGGGAGCTGACGGCGATCACGGCCTACTTCCTGGGGCTCAGGCGGACCTACCGCCTCGCGCTCCGCATCCAGCGCCGCCTCATCGGCCCCAACCACCCCAGGATCCGCCACTTCGTCTACAGGTTTCCTTCCCTATCCCTCTCCTCTCCTTCCCCTCCCCACGCCCCGCGCGCGCGCTGATCTGAGGAGTCGGTACGGATTCGCGGCGCGGGGACGCCCAAATCGATACGGATTCGTCCTTGATTTCATCTTTATCGCGTGTACTACAGTACTATGCCGCTGGGTAGAAATTCCGGGCGCGCCTTCCCTGAAATCTGTGATAAACCTATCATATTGTGATGTACTGATGTTGACCAGCTTCAGTTAGCTCAGAAATGCCATACAGGACAATAGGTTGGGACATTGCCAGCATTTCGTTTGGGTTGTCCAAACCACAGCTTTGCTGCTACATCCTCACAGCTGCAATTCGATTTGTCATGTTCATTCCGATGTGACCCTGTCAGCCATGAAACTTACTTGCACTATACCCGGTGTTATACACAAGTCCCGTAATGAAATCTTGTCAAATGCTCCTATTTTGTGATGAATTGCTCAACATGGAAGTATCCCTCAATCCTCATATATTCATTTTCCTTTACTTTGCAATACAAGAGATTATACATGAATCTCACACTCCATTTATGCCTTCCATCTGCACTTTGGTTTGTGCTCATTTGAGATACAGATACCTGTAATACTAATACGTTACCTTATATTACTAACTATGCCTCCGCTTTTGCCTAATGTTACTGAACCATGTAGGCGTATTGTCCAAATAAAAGTTCTTGTTATGTCTCTCGAAAAGGAGTATAGTATTGTAGTTTTTTGGTGTATTATATAACCTGGAAGTTCCATAGCTTGATGATCCAGTGTTTCTAGCATGAAATTGAATTTTTGATATGCTGACATTTTTAAAATGTACACATTGTACTTTATGCTTTCCGGCTTGTCCATTGTTGTTCAGCTGGACTTGAGCAAAGTAACTGTGATGGTGGATCTGCATATTGCGTACACAATCCTGACTCCCCATCCATGTAATTTTTCTGGCTAATTTTTTGGTTTTATGCCATACCTCACACGCTGATGGTTTCAACCTTGTCCATATGTGGATCTAACAATAATCCTGTCCAGTCTACTAAATCTGTCCAATTGCCTTTGTAAAAACTAAGGATTGAAATGATTCAGATAAGCAGTTCCTTAAATGGAGTTTCATCTTCAGTTCTTTTGTTGATCCCTGAATAGTTCTAGCTAATTAATTACTATAGTACACAATATTACATAGTCATTTCAATTGATTTTACGTGACCAAACAATTCTTCTCTGCAGGCGAACACGGGATGTTTTCAATGTTGCGGTTTCAGTGCACAAGAACATTCAGCAGAGAGACCTAGAAGTTGGTCGGAACCTTGGTAACATGATCCTTCGCTGGCTTGACCGCATGAAGCCCTCAGCACAGATTCGTCCCCATCCTCCAGGCCCACCAAATGGCAGCTCAGAGCAATTCAGGCATCTTTCGAGTACAAGCAAGAGCACAGGAGCTCAGAAGCCTACATCCAAAACTTTACCGCGCGATGGTGGAAAGGTGTTGTTTTCACCTCTGAACATTCGACCCAAGTCCTTCCCTGTTCTACCGACAATGATGCAGCCCACCAGAATTAGTGCTAGCAGCCAGTGTAGGCGGATTTCCTACTCATCATTCCCATCGGCCACCGCTAAGAGGAATGATTTCATGCAGGGTGTGTTCCGCAAGGACATTGCACAGCTCATGGTGTGATGATCTATACTGTCCTGGAATTCAAAGTTCAATTGACTTAGTTTCGCGTAGAACAGAAGTCTCATGACTCATGGGTGATGGATCCTGCAATAATAAAGGGCTGAACAAGTTTTTTGTTGCTCAACCAGTTTAGCAAATAGATTTTCTAACCAATGATCAGAAGACAGTATGTGGTATTCCATAATGGATATGTTTACTCCATTCGTCCTTGAAATGCGCAAAAGGAACTATGTAGGATTGAAACATTATCTCAGATTCTCACTACTTCCTCTTCACTTCTCTTTTTTTTAATTGTCAGATTTCCATTTCAGAAATGGCACTACTTTAGAGATATCTCCTTTCTCCAAACTGGGAGATTTCTTTTTCCTATGAGGAATTCACCTTTAATTTTACTGTTGTATGACCCACAGATGGAAATGGTTGAATCTGTTGCTGTTGCAGACCATAATTCCTGGAAATTTTTTTTGGGAAGATAAAAATATTTACTTGTTTCTCCACATTTCCTTGTCAGGCAGCAGGGCATGGCAATAGTCCCTGAGCTAGCGAATGATTCCATATTTCATATCTGATATATGCACTTTATTCGGGAGCTTGAAAAGAAGTGATATGTGTCATTTCCACGAAAAATTCTCATCTTAGTGCTTGTACACATCGGCCACCGAATAACGAATCGATTAATTACAGAAAAGCCATGGATGATTAGCAAAGTGAAGACGTATATACATTGGCATTACCACTGACCAGTGTACACATACAATGAGAATCTCTCATCAGCAATCACAAGTGAATTTACTAAGTCTACAAGCTCCTAGAGGATTCTTTCCTTATCAAATTGTGCACTTTTTAAAAGAACTTCGGATAATAATTGGTAGTACTACTAATTTTAATCAAAATTGTAGCAAATGCACTGTCATTAAGTTAATTAGCTAGCACTATCATTACATGACATTTCGGTCATTTCTCATCAAAAAGCTTAGATGCCCTTAACATGCGTGCCCATGTAGAGTGGCTTCTATAAATAGACAAAGCCTAAAGTGCGCTAGCTCGCGCCAACAACAACAAGTGCATAAGTGAACTGATTAATTAAGCAAAAACAGTAGTAGCTTAATTCGCTACCATGTCGATGATCACTAGCATGCTAGGCCGGAAGCAGAACGCGCAGCAGCAGAAGGGCGGCGGCGGCGGCGGGCGCACCGGCGGTGGCGGCGGCGGCGAGATCGAGCCGGTGAGCGTGGACATCATGGAGCCGTTCATGGACGCGATCTCGCTGACGGCGTTCGCGGCGGCGCCGCCGTCGGCGGCGGCGGCGCTGGGCGTGCCGTCGACGGCGAGAATGGACTGAAGGAGACGCGGGCGGCGCACGTGTTCATGGCGGACATGCCCGGGGTGCGGAGGGAGGAGGTGCGGGTGGAGGTGGAGGAGGAGAAGGTGCTCAAGATCAGCGGGCAGCGGGCGCGCGCCGCGGAGGAGAAGGGCGATCGGTGGCACCGCGGTCGAGCGGAGCTCCGAGCGGTTCGTCCGCACCGTCCGCCTGCCGCCCCGCCAACACCGACGGCGTCCACGCCGCGCTCGACAACGGCGTCCTCACCATCACCATCCCCAAGGACAACGACAGGAAGCCTCACGCCAGGCTCATCCCCATCACCAATTAATTAACTAGCTAACTATCATCCTCAGCTTAATTATTGAGTAATAATTACTACTGTTAATTAATAATAGTAGTTACTACTAATAAGTAATAAGAAGCATCATGCAGCATGTATGATGGCATACGTATGTATGCATAAAGCATGGAATAAATATGTAAAACATTCACCAGTTTGCTTGGTGATTGGATTTGATTGGGACGATCTCCTGACCGATCAATAGGAATGAAGAGCTAAGAATCAGTTGGTGAATTAGGGCATGTACAAAGGCCATTATTAGCAGTCTCTCTGATTTCAATTAAGCAAATTTGCTTAAGTGGAAGATAGAGAAATGAGAGCAGAGAAACATCGATGCTTCATGTGACAACGGCGCAACATCGGCTCATCCAGCGAAAAGAACGAGGTAACGAGAAGAGAGACGGGCGTTGTACAATCCATCTTAAGGAAGATAACGCAACTCCAAATTAAATATATCAATTAGCATGTATTAATGTAGAATCAACTCAAGAGACAGATCTTTGTAGGGTGACGTTTTTGGTTGACTGTGAATAGATGAGAGCTCTTATTAGACTCTATCTTTGTACATGCCCTAAGTAGATTTTGAGACGGGTGTAGTATCCATAGCTTAATTATTGAGTAATTATTAGTACTGTTAATTACTAACTACTACCAATAAAGAAGCATCATGCAGCATGTTATGATTGCATACATATATGCATGGAATAAATGTGTAAACACTCACCAGTTTGCTTGGTGAAAGCTGTGGCATAATGCATTGGAGGAATATAAGAATGAAGTTTGGGGTGTATACCATTTAACCTTTTATTACAAGAGCCTATATTGGTAAATATTATTCGGACCGGCAGATGGAGACGTTCCAAAGATGCACCGCCTTCCTGCGTTGTGCCCTGCTGGTGCGAAACAAAAATCTAAAAGCTCCGCAAGCAGTTTTATTCCAACAGAACCAGCTGCCCTTGTTAACACAGCTTTTAATCTTTTATCTCATGGTTCATGCATGTTCTTCTACACATAAAAGAATTAAAAGAACTCTATCATGTTTCAATACTGTATATATCAGTTGGATTAGAGAGAGATAAAAAATACCCATCTAAAAATAAGTGCAAGATGTGCTTCAAAGAGCGGCAACTATACCCTCTGAAAATACTTTAGACCACCGTGAGAACTGAGAAGAGAGAGTAGTGAGAGAGTCGAGAGGCGGATTAGTGGGCCTTAATTGTTAGCCTTGCCCAGCCCAATATGGCCCACGTTAGAGATTCAGAGTTTACTGCTCCCATGACTTTTTTCTTCTTTGTTCCTTTTCTTTGTTGATTTTTTTTTTTTATCTATACTGTCATGTCAGCTTTGTTAGCTACGTGTTCCGATGATATTTTGTACACCTTTTTTTTATTTTATAAGAAATGGGGTGCGTCAAAATATTAATTCTGGGAATGACAGTAAATAGTAAAATTAGTGATTAATTATCACTAATGATACAATCTGGCTACGATGAGAATGTTATTGACATGTGCAGTGCTGCCCAATTAATATACCGGCGTGTATATACTCACGTGTGTGTATATTATATATTATATATATATATATATATATATATAATTAATGATGTTTTCAGCCAGGATAGAATATATAAATATATGCATGGAATAGATGGTAGAATAAATGGCAGCACACAGCTATAAACGATATCACTGACGAAAAGAAAAACGACGGTGGATTGATTTTGGAGCATGCCACTGTAGTACTCATCATTAGAGGGCAATAATCATGCATTTTCGGCAGTTGATTTCCTACGATGCTTCCATGGGAAACCATGGACACGCACATATGCTTAGAAACCAGAAATGCTCTGACAGGAGAATTCCACACCACGTACAGATTGCACGTATATACGAATATGAGGAAAATGTCCCTCTGTATCATTCCAAATTGGAAAGGAGATCGGCCAGTGTAACTCGGAGGGAATCATGCTGAATAAGGGTCTCTGTTAATTGGAAGAATCACATAGCATATGGAAAGAATGCTAATCGCTAAATTAGGCAATTGGCTGATCACGCATGCACTGATCGAGCCATGCATGCACGTACTGGCTGGAACCGCTTTCTTCACTATTATAAAAGGCCATGCATTTCACACAACGAGGACACACACAGAAACGGAGGAACACACAGACAGAACACACACACACGAAGTTTCAGAGAGACACGTACCATTTTGGCCGGAGAATCTCGGCGTCCGGCGGAGAACACGTGTGCTCGGCGGCCGGTGACGTTGGCCGCAGTGCCTCCGCGCCGGCGAGGAGGCGCGCGGAGGAGGAGACGATCGCCGGAGCATGTAACAGCCCATTGCCATGGGTATAGCTTATAGCTTTCTTTTGTTTTTCCTGCTTTTTTTCTGTTCAGATCGTCATGCATGCACCACACGGCGACAAGGCGAGTTCTAGTGCTGCCCGGCATGCTGGAGATAGCGTACCTCTCCGCCTGTCGGAGGCACTGCCGGCCGAAGATCGCGTCGCTCCCTCTCATCAGAACGTCGGTGGTCGCCGGTGACACATCTACCTGTTGCCGCGACGTCCTTGCCTTCGCCGGCCACAACCTCTATCCACGACGTCTTTACCTGGCGATGTGATGTCGCCGAGACGTTGGACGCGTCGCCTTGCGGTCGCAGCCTCCCCTACACTACATCACTGACGTCCGCTCGCTCTCGTCGACGTTACCATCTTCTTCGAACTCATCGGCTGTTCTCGAGGAGAATGCCGCCGGAGCGTCATAACTCGGTGCCCGCAAGGTGTCACCAACTCGCTACGTCGCAAGCCATCTGCGTCGATTGTTCGGGGAACGTCGTCGAGCCCATGAGTCCGTAGACGACGCACGTGCCAAGGATGCTCGCCATCATCCGCTGCTTGCACGAGAAGGTTTTTTTGTCATTTGCCTCAACCAGGAAGCAGCGCAAGGAAGTCCAAGGCAAGTCGCCAGGCGCTACTCCCGCAGAGCGTCCTATGTCGCGAGATGCTGACTGTCTTGTGCATGGTTGTTGTATACGGTGGCAAGCCAACCAAAAAACAAGACATGCATGCATGATACTGTAAAACGTGACAAGCAAAAATGAGTTTCAGATCCATACTCATTTGGGCTACTCCATAATTAAACTTCAACCCACTGACCCAATTCGGCATTATTCGCGCTTGGATCATTTTACTTATTATAATCTAATTCCGATGCATTTCTACGTCGTCGGTCATCCAAGCATACAATAATTCCGATGCAGTCTTTCAAACAATATAATTACCAAATGTCGTCCAGGCGATGAGCTGAGGCAGGGCGGCGGAGTCGACATCAAGTACGACGTCACAACACCGGCGTGCGGACCGAAGAGGCCGGAATACAGCCGGCGCCCCACACTTACAGCCACATCATAACCAACCGGACATACCATCATGCATGGAAACGTGAAGGAAGACAGACGACGACGACCAGGCGTAGCTTAATCGGAAGGTATCTCACGGTTTTAACCCGCGAGAGTAATTAACCGGGTGTTTCCGAGACCCGGAACCAGGAGATCACATCGCCAAGCAGACCCACCTGTTTATGAGCCGTGGAGCGCCATTATTGACCAAGGATTTTGTATTTTGTAATTCTTCGAGAATTATAATAAAATGCATTTTCCTTCGTCCACTTTATTTTTTTTGTGTCTTAGTACACTAGCACGCCCAGCGTATTTTTTTTATTTATTTCCCTGCAGAGAGATAAAATTTATTTTTTTCTCTCTAAAAACACTACGTAAGCCCTCTACTTGCAGTTAGTAATGAACTCATTGATGCAAGGATGAACCTGTGATAGAGGTAATATCGGTGTATTGGAGTACTATCTAATATAGTGTGGTTAATCAAGATCCTACGTGTTCGTATTAGCTATAAGCTTATATTAGAATTAGCTCGTATACAGTACATGAGCTATAATATCATCTCTAATTTTCTTATCCTCTCTTTCTTCCACATCTCTATCAGTAAATGATGAATCTTAAAACTCTCCTCTATTGATCCACGTCAGAAATAAAAACGTATACCAACTTATTACCAAAAAGCAAAAACCGTACGATCAGATCGGTAAAAAAAAAAAAGCAAAACTGGTTTGTCTGATCTTCTAGAGTTTTCAAGAGCATGTGAAGAGCTAACGTTTATTCCCTTCCTCTCATAATATAACATCCTAATATTAGATGAGAGATATGCATTATAGTTCATGGATAAATATGTCACATCATATCCTAAATTATTATATTGTGGGATAGAGGGAGTACTCTATAACAGCCAACATTTCTTTTTTTCTCTTCATATCTATCCTCTACATATGTTTCTAACTTGCTATTTTAATTACCTGCTCTAAAACTACAACGTGCTCTCCACTACCAATAATCAGTCGTCAAGCAATTAATCTACTAGGTTAACTTGTCTTTCCTCTTAGCTGTAGCTGTTGTGTGTGTTTTTCTCTTTCTTTTCTCTTATTTTTATTTTTAACGTAGTTATTGCGTCGTGATTAAATTAATGGTTTGCACATGGTCCACATGGTGAAGGCAGCAACGCCAGACTAACCGGTTGCCCCATCAAATCCTCAATCAACCACTCAGAAAGATGCAATAATCTACCTCATTATATGCATGCTTACTCGATAATAATTGCCATCACCTTTCGTGATTTGATTATTTGCTCATCCATGGACCATATAATCTCTCCCTCTCATCTCACCTACCGCAAAAAAATAGTATTAGTACTCAATATCCCGCTTTTATTTATCCATCTCAAAACGCAAAGTAAAGCACCACAAACACAAAACAATAATGCATTTTCTCTAAGTGCTTTGGTTTATCCTATATCAAACTTTTTTTAAAACTTTGACCAAACATATAAAAGAATGTATCAATATTTATAGTAATAAATTAATTTCATTAAATCTGCCATTGATTTATTAGTATATATCTATTTTGTGTTGAAAATGTTGTTACATTTTACTACAAATTTAGTTATACTTTTTTTAAAAAAAATACTTATGATAAATCAAAACAACTTCTTTTCTAACTTTCTAAAATGAAGGAAGTACTTAAATAAGCATGGTTTATTACATTTACAACTAATTATTTCTTTCGTCTGAAGACAAAATACCCGTTAACAGAAATAAGACATATCGCTTTAGTCCCTTACTTGTAAGGGTAAAGTGTACGTGTATGTTTATAATAACAAGTGTGTACGCATTTATATGAGTTTCTGCTTATGTCGCATGGAAAAAGAATATATTATACAAGCAGATAAATCAAATGAGCTAAAATTATGAAGTCAAAAAAAAAAGAGAACTAAAATGAAACTAAAAATAATAATAGTACTAATAAGCTTTACGCTTCCTTGTGCTGCAGTAAAACCCCAAAAGTAGAAGCAAAACGAGCCCACAGATATAGCCTCATCGCCCTATTGACAATTCTACCCCTCCGCCGTCGGATCAACCGCTTCGCCTCCGCCTCCTCCTCTCGCTCTCCTCCTCATCGGAGAAATCTCGCCGCCGCCGCCGCCGCCGCCGCCGCCGGGGATGGGTTTCCTCCGCCGTATCGCCGGCATGTTCGGCATCTCCAGGGACGACGCCGACCACCACCCTCACCACCACCACCACGACGGCGCCGCGGGGGACTCCGCCGAAGTCCCGCAGGATAAGGTCGCCGCGGCCGCGGCCGCCGCGGCGGGAACGTGCAGAGGCGCGGGTTCAGCGTCCAGGTCCCCGTCCCCGTCGAGCGGCCCGGGCCCGGGCCGGTGCTCGTGCCCTGTCCCCAGGGCGACGGCGGCGTTCAGGTAATCGGATTGTGCGGTTGTGGTGGTCTCGCCTGTTTGCGCGCCTGTGTTAGTACGATCTGGGAGGGAGGTTTGGTTATCGGAAGAGCGCCCCGTTGGATGTTGTTGATGCTAGTTTTGCTTGCTGAAAATGGGCGACCTTGCTGTAGTGGTTCCCAGAATTGTGATGTAGAAGAACAGTAGAAGAGCTCGAAGCAGTAGCTATTTTTAGGCTCCAAGAAAGTCATGCAATGCAATTCAATTCAATTAAATTGTGCTGCCGCAATTGAATCTAGTCTCGGCTATGCGGCTATGCCCCATTCGATGTTAGCTTTATTATAGGATTGGTTATGTTAATGTCGATTTGAGTGCAGTCGTGAGTTCTTCGACTTTGTTCTGTGAGATAGTGTTGTCTCTGCGGTTCCACCTCTTGTGGAGGTAGTTCTACCTTCCTCTTTTAACCTTCGTGAACATAAGATTAGTCCAGCGCCAAAAGACACTGCTTCTTGTTCTATGATTATCTTAGTAGGCAATGCATATGCGATTGGTTAATGCAACGGTGCGTTTTATTAGGGTGTCTTGTTATGTCAAGGAAGATGCAATAGTTAAGTAGAGAGTGGTAGCTTAGCTTACATTGGTGAATTCTTACCTACTAACATTTATAGTTTGTGGGATGGAAGAAAGGCTAGGCACAGATTTCCTTGGATGGATTTGATGAGTAGAGGAGCTCACCTAATTTTAGACATAAGTGGATCACCTTTGTTGTTACAGATGATAGAAGGTTTTGACTTGGGTTTCTGCCACTACATTAATTGTTCAGAAAATTGGAGTGCATAGGTTATATCTTTGGCTTACAAACTCTTTTTATTGATATAGCAAATCTTTCACTATTTTACAATCATGGTTTCTTCACAATGGTGTACATATTTTTCTTCAAGCTAATCTTGTTAGTTGTTACATCTGATTGTCCATTTGTGCATTTTGTCATCTGATACTTGTTTGGATTTGGTGGGTGCGTTGTTAGCATGATAAAGTCTTTGTGATCTCCTCTAAAAATACGAGAGCAATGCTAATTCTGCAAGTCATTTAAACCATGAATGTTATTAAGACCTAGCACTGTATATTGCTAGTGGAGCACTCTGGGAACCATTGTTACATATAATCGACAAAAGTTCAAACCTATTTGCATTATAGGAAGTTTTCATGCATAGTGGACCTCACAAGTCTGGCTGTTATTTATATTGTTGAAAACTTCTGCAGATACAAGTTATGGCATGCATCATATGGGCATGCAAAACAATGAATATTTTTCAACTGGGAATCATTTTAATTGTTGGTTTAAAGGTCATATTTAATTTATCTAATCTGCGAACTGCCCAAGTCGATACTTGTGCTGCAGTGTATACAAAGGTTGTTATATTAAATGTAATAAATTGGAAAATACCATTTGGGCATTATTGATAACCAAATTTACTATTGGAAGCTTTAGATAATGATGTATGATCGCTCCAAGCCGCCAACTGTCTATGAATATTATCACCAACTTTACCTTCCATAATTTTGTTGGTGCATAATAGACAGACACTATGGGGGACATCTAGCTAAGTAGCTAGTAATGTTGATATTCATACATTCAGAGCACGGTGTTATACTGATATTATTTGGTGCCCATTCCTCCTTTTTATTTTGTTACAATTTTCTTTTTGTTGTTGTGGACGTTGCACATTTTATAGTATATCCTCCTAAGATATTTCATGCGAGTGTCAGCTGACAATTATGGTACTTGACGGCTACTCTTAGAGCACATGGCCATCACAACAACCTTTATTTTTTTTCTTGTTTTTCTGTAGTAGAACAATTTCAATTTGGAATGACATTCCTTTTTCATGGATTGGCAGATGCAGATAATGGTGTCTTACCTTTTGAGTGTTTTTTTTTTGTATGTTTGTGTTTTCAACACATTGATATGTTCCCTTCTTATGTATTTGAATTAATCATGGATTCTCTTCAATGTTGTCAACTTGCTGTGGTTTGCTGCTTCCATCCCTCTTATCATAATGATCATTGGTTTTGTTTTTGTTCGACTAGGGCTTTAGGTGGTATACAAGGAAGCTAAGGATTGATGAGGATGGTGATGTCGCAGATGAGTTCTTGGATGAAGTTGTTCCAGAAATCTCGATCAACAACGATGCAACTCCAGCTGGAAGATATCAAGTGAAATATAATACAAAATCAGCTGCTCTAGCAATGAGAAAGCAAATATCCGTCATTGATGGCGACATCTGTCATTCCTTGGAGTACCAAGGGCGCCTGCGTTGGGTGTGATTGTCATGTAAGCTTGAGTTGTAGTGTGCTGTCGCCTCAAGAACTGCCAATCACTCTTGGCCAAAGGATAGCAAGAATTTGATATGCGCGTCTGCCTTGGAGCCTCCCAGGAGTGTGGATCTGTGGAGTTCTTGGTTGATGCGTCATTTTTAAATTTGAGTGTTTTGGGATGCCTGGTTTGGTCCCTTGTACCACTAGCAGTAGTTGTACATTGTTGAACTTGAACTGAACAATTACAGGAGTAAACAAGCTACTGCTAGAACAGCAGAAAGGGAATGTGTATTTGCAAATAGAGCCACTGAATCCTTGATCAATCTATTTTGCATTACACGGAGTGATATGTTGATGATTTTATTGTGTCTTTTGTTTCCATTAATCTCCAGAATTTTTACACCTACATCTTGTTTAAAGAAGAAAAAAGAAACAAGTTATTCGACATATATTTCCCAAACAATTCTATGCAGCACACTAGCACAATAAACTAGTTTGAAAATTTTTACCCGCAACTTAATCTTGTACAGAATGATGCATGCATATTCGAATAACTATCATTGTGGACTATAAGTATCATATGCATAAATTGCTGTTAAATGATTATATTACGACGAATGGAAATTATATAGCTTGGATAATATTATTTTTAAGTAAAACCAAGTGGTATAAACTTGAATAATATTAATGCCAATTATCTGAGAACGGAGGCCATAACTTTCACTTGACTTCCTTTTTAATAATAATAATTAAATGAGAAGATAGTATATGATCTCAAATGATTGGATTAATTAATGAATAAAATAATAATTAGATGAGAAAAAAGATATGGCCAGGAGGAATCCAAGATGGCGGCGACGGTTGTTGCAGCGTCGATCCGAGGTGGGCCATCCTATCCATCCATCTCATCATCCCATCGCCCAATAGCTTTCCTCGTCCACCATGGACCAGGCCCACGCCCCCATCGTGGGCCCCACCAGGCAGTCACCCCCCCCTACCCACGCGGCCCACCGTGGACGCGGCCCACGAACGCGAACCCGACCTCCCATCTCTTCCTCCTCCTCCTCCTCCTCCTCCTCTCCTCGATTCCTCTCCCTCCCAATCCACCTCCTCCTCGCCGCCGCTCGCCGCCGCAATCCGCTCGCCGGAGGCGGCCTCGCTGGCGTCGGACGCTGCCTGCGCCGAGGGCGCTGCTGCATTTGTTTGCCTGTGGCTCGGGGGAAGAGCGAGCGGCCGTGTGGGCTTGCTCTGCTCGAGACCGCGTTCGTGTCGCGTCGTGTGTGCTGCTAGATTAAGGTTGGTGAATGGTGAGGGGGTGAATTGTGTGGCCTCGTCGTGCTCGATTGCTTTTGCATTGTGCTTTGCGTGGTTTCTGATTTCTCCTCCAATTTAAGCTAGTTTGACATGTCTATATCCGATATTGACAAGGGGTAGATAGAATTCGGTGAATTGTAGATTTGGTTTGGTGCATCATAATGCATTTGGTGTTTTTTTTTTCAAATTTAGTGGGAATTTAGATTAGTGTCCAGCTGAGGAAATACGGGATCGAGACAGTGAGATTTGTCATTGCAAAATCTATCATGTTTTTTCCCCCTTCTTTGCTGTTCATAGCAGGATTGTTTATTTCACCCAGCAGGTGGCCTTTTTGCTATCACAATTTATCAATATCCGGGTTACAATGGAATGAGTGCGCGAGTTTGGTTGCCGGGAAGCATTATTCACGAATCAGATGGGTACTAATGATCCTGGCACGCCGTCCAAGGCAACAAAGGCATCAGAACCGGTAACTGATCACTCATCTACTTTCTAAATGAACCTTTTCTGCTTAATTTGTCTTACCTGTATTAGCCTAAGACAATAAGATTGGATCTTCTTATTATTTTCTAGTGCCCCTTTTCTCCCATATGATGTATGCTGTTAGTTTTTTTTTTTTTTTCCGAGAAGAATGCTGTGTTGCTGCCAAATTAAGAAATGTGTCGAACATCTATGATAAAGCATGAATTGGAAAGAATGTGCATATTCTGTTTTGTGCAGATTATTTGGACTATATTAGGAGTAGCAAGATCTTCTGGCTTCTATTATGTACTTCTCTTTGCATAGACTTGCTTCTGTGGACAGAACGAATATCCCTTCACAGTAGGAAGTACAGAACACTTATGTCCTGTTTCTTTTTCACAGACGTTTTATTTTATTTACCTCTTTTTATGGTTTCTTGCTTGCACATTCTCAGGAGCAGTCTCCAGCCACTACATCTGGCACCACAGCTCCAGTTTACCCTGAATGGCCTGGTTTTCAGGTTATTGCATCTTTACTTATTAAGATGAACTTATAGCTTTCCTCTACTGGATTTTCAATTTAATTTTAACGACTTAACAGTGCTTTATATTTTGTTTTTTAACCTTGAAGGCCTACTCGGCAATTCCACCGCATGGGTTCTTTCCGCCTCCTGTTGCTGCAAGTCCCCAGGCTCATCCCTACATGTGGGGAGCTCAGGTACCCTTTGTATCTTAAAACTTTATTGGTTCCTTTTATCTGATATCTGTTGAAATTACAGGAAAAGTGGCAGTAGGAGCTTTGTGCTATCTGGAATCTAGGTCTGGCTTATCCGGACTAGGACAGTGTGCTAGGTTAAATTGGAGCAACGTAACTGAATCCTTTCCTAAATATTATTATCTGTTTTCACTTTAATACTCACTGGACACAAGCATATAGATATAGGTAACATCAAAATGTAGATGGTTTCATCTTTCAAAGATCAGAAGAATTAGCCAGTATGCAACATGTAGATTATGGTTCTATTGTTAAATCAGGTGGTCGAGTGCAATGCAAAAAATAAGCATTCTGCCGGAGGTAAAAAAAGGCTATAGAAGTCAGGCAACTGCAAACTGCTTTCCTTAACAGAATATTTATGTGTTATTTATAACTATTTTCTTTTGTACCTCAATTCAAAATATTGTCCCTTTAATTTCAGCCCATGGTGCCACCTTACGGGACACCACCACCTTATATGATGTATCCTCCAGGAACTGTATACGCACATCCCTCTACTCCTGTATGCAATTTCTACCTGACAGTCATAATCAATAATCTTCTCTTTGTACTTGCACCCATTTATTGACATGCTTGTATTAACAATGAACTAATTGGTAGGGTGTGCATCCATTTAATCACTACCCTATGCCGGCAAATGGAAATGTTGAAACTGCTGTAAGTAACCCATTTTATCTAAAAAAAATATTTTGGTGATCATCATGTTCATGCAATCCTGAGATGCTTCTTTCAGGGAACTGCACCAGGTGCTTCAGAAATTAACGGTAAGTCTTCTGCAATGTCAACATCAAGGTTTTTTGTGCAAGTAATTCACATTTATGCTTCTGATCATAATTTCAGGGAAAAATGAGCTTGGCAGAACATCTGGTCCATCTGCCAACGGGATTACCTCCCACAGGTTTTTTTTTTTTAAAAAAAAATATGAGTTCATTTAGTTCCGACAAAACCTAATCTCAGGTAGCTTGAACATGCAGTGAGAGTGGAAGTGAGAGTGAAAGTGAAGGAAGTGATGCCAACTCTCAAAATGTGAGATTGATCTCTATATATATATCATTCAAATCACTTATTTGGTACAATCTTTAGGCAGTAAGAAAAATCATTAACCTTGAAAGATAGCCTATCAACCCTGTTTTCTGTTGCTCCAGGATTCACATTCAAAGGAAAATGATGTAAAGGAAGATGGTATGTACTTGAGGACCTATTTATGGTTTTGTGAGACACCAATAGAGCATATTTCTTTGTGTGAGATTAAGTATGCATTTGATTATGTAGGTAGTTCTCAGAATGGCATGTCACATACAGCATTAAATCAGAACATGTCGATGGCTCCAACTCAAACGGGTGTCGTAATCGGGGGAGTTGCTCCCACAACAAACTTGAACATAGGAATGGACTACTGGGGTGCTGCTGGTTCTTCGCCTGTTCCTGCAATGCATGGCAAAGCACCGTCTGGTTCAGTTCGAGGAGAGCAATGGGTACAAGTCCTTTGACAACGAGCGTTTGCATTATTTTATTGGATAAGTTTTGAATTAAAATCCTTGTATGGTAATAGAATGGTAGTCCACAAGGCAAGAAAAAAATTTACTCCACTCTAGCCATAACGACTTCCATAATGAATGTTAAATCCACTTATTTTGGGAATGGGGATTAGCATGTGGCAAGACGCCATCTTTTAATTTTGAAGGGATGATTTATTCTTTTCTTTTATTTGGAAAGTGATTTTGTCTTTTGGAGAAGCTTATTTTTATTCTTTGCCCTTGTGTATATGTCACTGTAAGGATGTCCCTACTTGTATAATTTAATTATACCTTGGCAATTTCAGGATGAAAGAGAGCTCAAGAAGCAGAAAAGGAAGCAGTCTAATCGGGAATCAGCACGTAGATCCCGGCTGCGCAAGCAGGTATGATGTTAAATTGTCAACGCGACATTGGACTTGTTATTTTATTCAGAACACCGAGGATAGTCTTATTGAAGCACCAAAATATTTGTTCCAGGCTGAGTGTGAAGAGCTTTCTGTACGCGCTGACAATTTAAGGGCAGAAAACTCCTCTCTTAGGGCTGAGCTTGAACGGATCAAAAAGGAGTACGAGGCACTTCTTTCACACAATGCTTCACTCAAGGTGGCTAAGCTCATGCATTTCCTGAGTATTTAATTTCTTCGTAACTTGCCCTTCACCATCTTTCTGTGTTGGCTCCATGAAAAATGTTTTGCAGCTACGAATTTAAACTAGTGAATTGCGTCAAAAAAAAAAAAAAACTAGTGAAACTCTACAGTATTGCTGGAATGTTGGTCCATGTTGCAACGTCTCAACCTATTTATGCATGCTCTTGTTGTGATGTGCTTCTTTCAGATTGTTTTAATCTTCTTTTGGCCACAGATATTGTTGTCTGCCTCACTGGTGATTTAATATTTGCAGGAAAAACTAGAGGGGAACAGTGATTCAATACCTGATATGAATGAACAGAACGACACCAATGGCACCCACCAGAAGCAACAGGATTCTGATGCTCAGCCTAATGATGCGCCTTGAGAGTTATCATCACGTGTAGTAGCATCTAATTGTTTAGCTCATGATTCTAATAGGACATCACCATTTGTGTTAGATGAATTTACTAAGCATCTTTCTGTGCCAATTCGATCAGAATCTGACATGGCAAATTGTTGAGACCAAACTGCCGCTTACCTCTATTCCGGTTACTTTGCTGTTCCATTGATAATCTTAACCTAGAGTAGTTTACCTCGAATTGCTCGTCAAAACGAAAAATTAACATTGTAAAGATATCATTGCAGTCTGCTTACTATTTGAGTTAAAATAAAAAAAAAAACTCGCATCGCAAAATGAAGATTTGATTATCAGTTCGATTCAAACCAAAAGCTGCAACAGCCTATGCGGTTATCTGATTGAACATTTCCTACTCTTTGCGTAGAATTACATAGCCCCAAAATGGCGAGAAAGCATCAGCCTCTATGTACACCACCAGGTAAAACCTATTTACTCGCCCCAGCCAAGCCAAACAAACCCAGGAAAGGAAAGGCCCTACCTATTAGTACAAAAATATCCAAAAGGGAGAAATAATACAGGGATTACAAAATTTCTAAGCTAGCTCGAGAAACAGTCCCCCTAGCTGCTTTAGCTGTTATTTGCACCCAGCTAATCGGGGGCAGAACAGTTAGAGATCGTCGGGATTTTGCTCATCCTGGAAGCTGTAAACTCTTATGCAATACACTTGGATTGGAATGATCAACTGTTGAATGTTGCTCTTCCAAGAAACTGTGCACTCGCGTGCGGAACTTCTGGGCTAGCTCAGCCAGATCGTTTGCCATCTGGATGCTTATCTCACCAAGGTGTCTCAATGGGTATTTGCTCCTTTGCGGCAACTGATTTGCGACATCAATTGTCAAGGTTGCACAGAGCTTGCTGCTTGTGAGCACTTCCAGTGTTGGCTTTGAAAAATTAGCATGCGAAGCTAGTCGGTTTAGAAGGATTAGAACCTCTCTCATTAGCAAATACCTACAGAAAAGCATATGTTCATCAGTTACAAATAACAGAGTGCAGACAACTCAAAGCTAAGGTCCATGGTTTTATTTTTCTGTACGATTCTCGTAATATTTTTTACATATATATGTATCTGACTTAAAAGTATCCAACAGTAATTTAAGATAAGCATCAAAAGGAGATTACCAAGCAGTTCACAACATGATGCAATTCTGTGGTTATATGCATGTGTTACTATCTCCACTTACATGCTACTATCTCTGTCCACAGATATTGAGGGATTTTGGGGATGTAACATAGCCAAAATCCCTTGTATTTGTGGACGGAGGGAGTAAAAAGTAACATACTCAAAATTGCAGTTTAGGATGGGAAGTTAAATATCACCTTTCTTTCAATAGCTCATGTTCTCCATTTGAAAGGGCTGCATCATATTCCATCTGTGACGCAAGGACTTCCATGATCAACTCCAAGAAATTGGCACCACGGACAGTAATTGGACCTAGAAGCACTTCATACCCCAATTTGCCACTCGAAGCTATATATGCTAACAGAGTGACAACTACCCGACAAAGCTTAATCCCCTGAAAATGATAATTTTCTTACTTGTCCAGTGTTGGAAGTAATAAAATGTAACAGTAGAACTTATGTCTAAACTTTTGTTTTTCTCTAGCACTCCAGCTTTAAAACCTTTAAGAAATACCATGCAACACCATTTTTTCAAGAATGGCAAGTAACA
Organism: Oryza longistaminata; assembly: GCA_009805545.1. Taxonomy (NCBI): domain Eukaryota; kingdom Viridiplantae; phylum Streptophyta; class Magnoliopsida; order Poales; family Poaceae; genus Oryza; species Oryza longistaminata. The sequence goes on from CM020179.1 coordinate 4,364,148, forward strand.
ATATTACTATGTTTCAATCATGCAGTCTATGCTCTTAATAAGATGTAGTCTTCAAGCTAAACATCTACATGAAAATACATGGTCTGGAAGAGGAGCAACATACCAGAGAACTTGTTGCCTTGCAACTCAAGCATTCAGATAGGTCCTTAAAAATTGAGCTTATAGCTTGTTGTGATCTATCATTTTCACATCTTATAGCTTCAATCTGCTCAGGGCTATCTTTACCTCCATTGCATAGCAACTTCAATGTCGTCGGGCCTACCAGCAACAGGAAATCCAGATATCGGTACAGAGAGAAAACAAAGTAACAGAAAGGTAAAGGATTTATCTTCAAAATGGAAAATAAATATGATTTATGACCCCAAAACATCCAGTATTCCAATGGGAATAGACTTGAAAAGAAATATATATGTTATTTCTTGGAGCACATTTTTTTAAGAGGTATATAGACTGAACACGATCTAATGAAATCCTGGCCAAGCAACCAAGCTAGCAACAAGGCTTTGCAAAAGGGAAGAACTAAGTTCGAGAAGTTGCAAGGGTCCAGACTCCAGATCACCATTTTGCATTTGCATGCATTTAATGCACCAGTTATTGCCTGAAGCGTTTCTGTAGCTATATTCTCTAATACTTTAAACATTTGAGTTGGTGGTGGTTGATAGTCAATAACTAAACATGAATCAAATTCCACTGCAATAAATGGGCACATTTCAAGTTCACCAATAAAACAGAGCTATGGAGAAAATAGAGTCAGCATAACAGGTGTTCTACAAAGGGAGCGAAGCATTCATTTAGCCTTTAAAAATTCTTGAAACGACTCATTCATTTCTAAAACTAATAAATACTAAGTATATATATAAGCCTGACAACTTACAATTCAATAGCAAGAAAAGTAGATCCACAGAATGCTTCTTTACAAGCAATCCATTTTCCTTCTGCAACAGTTTATGCAATTTTTCCATTACAGAAGTAAATCCGAATCTGAAAGTAGCAGCATAATATCATTAGCATAAAGCATTGCAACCAATTAAAGAAAGAAATAATACTCATGTGATTGCTTACTTCTCCCGCTCCACTTTGGGATCACTTGTCCTTGCAATTATAATCATTATAGATAATGCATCAACACGAATATTCTCCTCTGAATGCCTGTCCGCAATTTGTAACATTGCAGTGAAGAGTGAAGTCCAGAATGTAAAAGGAAGTTGTGTGTTTCCAGTGTGAAGCCCATCATGGCTTATTGATAGACTCGCTGCATCAGGTGTATTCAGCGAAGTGGAGCTACCTTTGTGACTGTTCCGCTCCATGTGAACAGTATTGTTAACACATGGCTCAATAGAAACATTATTCCTGATGTTACACTGAGGAAAATCGTATTAAAGTTCATAAGCATGAGAACCTATCATTATAAACAAGAAAAAAAATAATGAACAATCGTATTATTGTATATACCCACGTTCTTGTTGTATTGCTGCCTATGTTGATTACAAGGCATCTACAAAATAAAAACCCACCCCACCTAATTCTTTCAGAAATAACAAAGACGATGGAACAGAAAACAAAGACAATTCACGGTGCTAAATCAATATCAATATCTATTAATATTTCTCAATATTTATCTGATACTACTTTATTTCTACTATGCAGTGATTGATTGCTCAGCCTGGATGAAGATAGCAGCCCACAAAAATTGCTAGAAGCACAGCTGGTCAGTTAACAACTATACCTTCCAAGGTATATGCATTACAAGAATCAAACTCTAGTTTTGCCAACAATTAGGCTGACTATGTATAGATTTAGTGACACTAAGGTGGTACCGCCAGATTTGTATTTTAATGTACTTTCATTTTCTCATGATTTTAGAATTAAAAAATAGCATTTTCCACGAGAGATTTATGGTCAAAGTTCAATTCAAGCGATATAAAACTGAACTGACTGGTATATTACAGAAGAGAACATTGGTAAGGTATTGAATGCAATAGTAGCTGCTATTCTATGAGATAAGGTTGGCTGGTCACTATCTGAGTTCAGTGACGAATCCAATTATGAAATACACTTCCATGGTAACTAGAACCATATTCAATGTAGTAGTAAAGCATACCTCTGATTAGACATCGTTCTGTTATTCAGCAAGTGCTGCAAAATACTATTTAACATCCGCAGGGCTCTACTAACAACAGCATCCTGAAAAAAAAAAGGTAAAAATGATAATTAAGTCCAAGGAATAAGAGTAATTGCCTAATTGGAAAATTGACTGGTTCAATTCAGCATCCACAACCCACAGCACAAAAAAAAGCACTACAGAAAAAACAACAATGACAACAGATCAGACGTAAAAGCTACATCAAATTAGTAGTTACTGTATGTCCAACAAACTCAACCTAAAGCCATGTAAGTTTGCATGTGAGAAGCTATTGTTACTAGTTCTTCAAATAAATCAGCAAGCTAACTGGTTCTCAGCCGGCTAGATATTTCCACAAGTACATGATGAAACTTGGTTTGAAACTGATCTGAGTAATTCTGACATCCTTGCATATTAGGAAGCACTAAAATTGGGTTGTCCCAAATGCCACATCTATTTTTTCTAGACCTAGTGGGGAAGCCCATAATCATAGACCTGAGAAATGTACTACAAATGGTAATGCAATTGAAATGACTATATAAGCATGTAAATGAAGTTGGATAATCAGTTCATACATTACCAACAGCAGCCAAATTTAGCAATGCTTCGAGAAGAGTTTGTATAGGTATTGTATCGCTGCTCGTCTGCAGGGACAAAACAGATAATTTGACAATGTGAAACATTAATTCAAATAAAATAGAGTAACATGGAATGGCAAACTAAAAGTAAAGTAGAGAACACTCTTAACTACAGTATATGGAGATGAATATGCATTGTCCCTATTCAATGTTGAAATCCTTTTGGTGTGATAACAAAGCCTTATTACACTTCTAGTGCACACTACAGAGAAGATAGTCCATTCAAGCTGAAGTTTTTGCCTTGATGAATAAAAGTTCAAATTCCACAAAATAGATAGTCAATTCAAGCTGAAGCAGAGGAAAATTAAAATTAAATGTATATTTTCTATCTTTGACATGTCTATTACCTTTATGATGATATCATATACTTGGGAAATAGCATTTCTGACTGATGAGCTCGCTTCAGAAGAGGCTTCACACTTGTCTAGCGATCCCGTAGACTGGACAAGTGTCAAAATTTCTTCTGAGCAAGAAACCAGGATCTTTGATATCAGACTCCTCCCCATCACATTGTTAGTTGGCATGCCCCACACTGCACACAGATTGCTAGAGATACGGTCAACCAATACTTTCTTGTGCTCAAGATATTCGTTATTCCCTGGAAGATCTGTCTGAACCCCTATAGTCTTAATTTCCTTGCGCTTGCTGCCTTTTGATTCAAAGCGAACACTTTCCTAGCAAACACAGCAGAATAGATTACTAATGGAATATGCTAGCACCATATAATAGAAAGTAATGTGCCCAGGCAAGATAAACTACCTCCAAGACCTCAGATGTATCTGTTTGATTCCTTTGGTTCGAACAGAGACCGTCTTGAGGGGAACTGAGCTCCTTGTTTCTACCATTTAATGTCTCTGCTCTTCTCGTGGATGCCAAGCAAGAATCCCCAGCATGCAAAGCCCCATTTGCAGGGGCATGAACAGACTGATCAATATCTATAGCCATACTGCCAGCGTATTTGTTAGCAGAAGCCCTGAATACACAAAAACTGATGTCAATGATATTGAGCATGCACTCAAATACAGTAGCCATGGCACATGTCAATTAACGGTTCAAGGAGAACTGTTTCAATTCAAATTGTTCTCATTCAGATGGCATGCATGGCTAAATCACGAGCGATTCCAGGACATGATGAGACAAGACCATGGGTTACTAAATACAGCACTAGAGTCACTTACACATTTGCCCTTCTCAAACTTTGAATCTCTGCTTCTTTAGCCTTGATTTCAAGGTCTTTCCTTGTCCTATCTTTCTTCAGCTCACAGCATTCGTTTTTCTGCATTTAAAATTGAAACAAACTCATCTCTAGTTGATTATACTGGCTAACTTAAAACTGCATTGATCATTTCATTTGTTAACAACATCACATTTTAGGCAAGTAAGTTCAAATAGTATCCCAGCCCCCATGTATTAGTCAAGCCCTCATTTGAAAGCAGATTCAAACTAGAAGAGCAAAATGCACCAGCTCTGCACAGCATTGGGCACAACGGAATCATCTAGTGAGATACGCACCACGTCGTTCATTTGCTTCGAGACACGATTCAGCTCCCTCTGCAGAAGTAAACAAGTATTTCAGATCACAAGCATCAGAACAGCGAAGCATCCAAACGAGCATATGTTTACACCGGCACGCGCGAATGCGCCATCATCGCAAACCTCCCTTGAGCCTCTCGACCTCCCTCCGATCAGCCGCCTCCCTGGCATCCCTCTCCCTCCGCACTCCCCGCCCCACCCCTGAAGCGATCAGCACTGGCGATGCCCGAAGACACCGCGACGATCTCGCGGCCGCTCACTTCCGCCGCCGCCGGGCGGCGCTGCGAGAGCTCGCGCGGTGGGGAGAAGCCACGGAGCCCGACGTCGAATCCTGCGGATGCTGGGAGAGCTCGCGGGGAGGCGAGAAGTGAACAGGGCGGCGGCGGCGGAGGCGGCGGAGAAGACATGGGGCCCGGGGGTGATGTAGGAGAGCGGAAGCGCGGGGGGGCGGAGGAGGAAGGTACGATGAGGTGGAGGGCGGCGGAGGTAGGAGATGGGGGGGGGAGGAGGAGGAGGAGGGGGAGTGGGGTTAGGGTTGCGGGAGGCGACGGCCTCGTCCTGGGCGCGGAAGAGCTCGGCGAGGAACTTGTCGTCGTCCCACTCGTCGTCAAGGCCGTCCATCCCCCCTCGCGGCGCACCGCGCCTCACCGCCGGCGGCGGCGGCGGCGGCGCGAGGTGAGAGAGAGGGGAAGTGGGAGAGGATGGGTGGGGTCGATGAAGAAGACGGGAGTGCGGGGTTTTGGGCGGTTTTGGGCTGCATTTAATAGCACCCCACCACCTTTGACGTTGGTTTCTCTCATTTATCCTTCGGATAAACCATTTTTACTACTCCCTCCGTCGAATTATAAATCGTTTAATTTTTTTTCTAATAAAATTTTGTTGAGTTTGATCAGGTTTATAGAAAAATTTAACAATATCTAAAATATAAAATTAGTTTCTTTAAATCTAGCATTGAATATAGTTTGATAATATGTTTGTTTTGTGTTGAAAATAATAGTATATTTTTCCATAAATTTGATCAAACTTAAAGAAATTTGACTAGAAAAAAAAGACAAACAACTTATAATATAAAATAAAGGGAGTGCAAAATAACAAGAAAGTTAACAAGGTGATGAAGGGCAATTTTCCTAATGATTAGATAAACTCAACGTGAAATAATTTTGAGGAGAAATTTTGGATTTTCTTTCTGTGATCGACCTTGCAAAGCCTAACATTATTTGATGAACACACAATATTTATCAAGTCCAAAAGATGAAGAGGGCTCGGCTCCGATTGTTTGAGTTACGGCTTATAATTCATAAAAATACGAATGAAGCAATCAAAATTAATTTATACGCAAAACCTTTATATCTATGTTTTATTTAAAAGCTAATGTTGGAAAATAACTGATAAAAAAAAACCCAAAATCAACTCTAAAATTTATCAACGGAAGAGGCAAGAACTGACTGAGCACATGCTCCATTTATCCAATCCAAAACAAGGCATTCAGAACTACTACATGTCACTATGTCAGAATCAGCCTATAACACGATCACCATTAGAATCTTTTCCAATGATCAACAGAACGAAAACTTCTCTGTCACTTACAGAGAAAGAACAAGGTAGAATGAAAACCGCACCACTATATGCCTGTAATAACAGAATAACCTATCTGAATCCTGAATCCAGCTCCATCTATCAGACTAGCACAACTATAGTTTCTTGTTTCTGTATGACGAATCTGTTGGTGTATCTTATCTTCTCTAGCTAACCACCCATGATCTGCCTGATGGCTACACGCTGTGAAGATGACAGCCTCGTCGGGAAGGTCACATCAAACTTGATCTTCAGGTTCCCCTTCTTCCCCGGTTCCTTCCTGATCGGCCACCCTTCGTTCGCGAACACAATCTCGTGCCCAGGACGCACGACTTCCTCCACCCTGATGGGAAGATTCCTGCCGTCAAGGGTCTTCAGATGTATGGTCGTCCCGGCAAGAGCATCCACGAGAGGGATCACCTGGGTTGCTACAAGATTGTTCCCTTCCAGGAGGTACACATCGTGGGGCTTCAGATCGATAACGAAGGTCAGGTCTTGTGGCAACTGACCAGATAGCCTATCGCCTTTGTTGGGAAATGTTATCTTTGTTCCCTTTTTCCAGCCGGGCAACACTTCAACAGGTAAGACCTCTGTCTCGATTTCTACCTTTCTGCACAAGATTAGACAGAGATGAATACTCAGATAAGCAAAGTGCTTCAGTAAACCTATTAGCAGGATTAATATCTCAAGCTATGCAATGCTGCAAATCAAGAGGAAAAAGTTTTCTCATTGCATCGATTGTGAAAGTATATAAAGCAAAAGTAACAAATCAATATATATCCTTGCATTGCCTATGCTCATCTTGGTTAAAAACAGGGAAACTTCGACATATGAAGCTAACTCAAGAAGCGCAGAATTAAATTGTAAAGCTAGGACACCAAGTATACTGTCAATTATGGCATGGTTTTATCCTCCAGAAACTATTTTCCTATCAATTATCAAACCACATTGTGTAGTGAGCAGTAACCAGGATTATCAAGAATTAACAGAATTCAGGCAACCATTAGCCATGCCCATGCCACCAACAAACTCTTTAGTTGTAAGTTATCTGGATTCCATTTTTGGAATTGTTAGCAGATCCAAACGAAGGTAATAACCTAATATGCAACCAAATCAACAGAGTATGGAGTATGGACTGCTCACTGACACAAACGTGTGGTGAAGAATTGTCAAATATAACAAATTGTTTTGTGTTCACAAGTAACTGTAAAATGTTGTTCCATACACAAAATAGGTGCCAGGCACAGGTGCTCAAATTCAACACCATATAAATACGATGGAGCATAAGCCTTGAATGACTAATTAATTAGAACCTAAATGCAGTTACATATTTCTTACAAAAATACTGGAGTTGGCTTACAGTCCAAACAGAAACTTAACAAAGAGTGTCAATAGCACAACTTCTACCATTTTGGTATATTTCAAAACCCATAATAATGCAATTACAGAATAAGACACAATATTTGAAACTTGAAATTTTTCTTACAACAAAACTATGTATAAGTTCACATACTTTAATAAATGTGTTCCCACATTAATGAAACTCCAATACAGTAAAAGAAAAAGTGCACAGTAAAGAGAAAACGTAGGCATACATACCCATCAGTATTTGCAACATTCCTAGTGATCTTCATCTTCCTTTTTGTTCCATTATACAATTCCTCAAGAGTGCACAGTAAGGTTTTCTCAATAGCTGGTGGTTTTTCTAGTTGACTTGTACTGGTACTGCTTTCCTTATGTGAAGCAGAAGATGCTTCACCTCTAGTGTTCCCTGCTGTCCACTGTGATCGTGGTTGGAACCGCGTTCGTTCTTGGTCGAAGGAGTAAGGTTTGTTGCTTGCCATGAACTCAGCAAAGAAATCATCAGGGTCGCTCGGATTGTACCGGAAATTACTAGGACCACTTGAGCCAGCAGCTGCGGAAGTCCGGCTCTGTGAACCAGGTGGAGGCATTCCCTTTAAGCCTTCTTCACCATATCGGTCATAGATTGCACGTTTTTCTGGATCACTTAGTACCTACAAAATCAGCCAGAGTTAATTAGAAAATAAGATATTGAAGTGAGTACACTACACCATGACCCAATATTGCATCAGAATAGGTTACATCATGCAGTATTATTATGCGTTTGACATAGTTGCAATCAGAATACAAATGAACATACACTTTTCCCTCACTTCCGTCCGTATTTTACTAGTTCAAATTTCAGATCGATGTTATGATAAACTAATTATAAGTTAGGGAAATGAACTTATGAGATGCTGGAGTAGTATAGCGCTATAGCTTGCTACTTTTCAACTGAAGTACATCCACACTTCCACAGAATTGAAACAGTCTTCTTTTGCGGTAGTACTTTGTCAGCCACTTGAATTGTCAAAAGTTACTCTTTTCCTCATGTTTCAAACAAGAGCTGGACCAAAGGTCTCATGTTGCAAATTAAAAATTTATCAAGATGGATCATAAGCACAGCAGTAAATAAAAGAAGGGCCCCTTGTAAACATGGAATGAATATTCCAAATGGGGTATCTGAGTACACTTGGAGATCCAGGTTACAACAAGCTTGAGATTAAAAGCTTTGTATAACACATTATCCACCCAAAGCTATGGTCACAGTCTTTTAGTACCACTGAACGGTTTATCTCCTTAATTACACTACGAAAAGGCAGGTATTAAGATACCATTTTGAGGATACAAATAAAAGGAAGGTCCATCATATCTCTACTATAAATGCTCAGCTGTCCTCCTCCTACGGTCCTACTCACGCACGCCCCAGACAAACCACCCCCCACAAAAAACCGCCCCCATAGAAAACCAAAGAACGCTATGGACAACCATTGGTCCATAGAAAACTCAAACCGTAAAATCATTGGCCCATCTTCTCCTAGATCCTGTTAAGATGCATGGGCATGTCCCTAGTCATCATTTATTAAAACCGTTAACGCTCCATAGCCGCCTTCTGACATCAATATGGCACCACCATAGTTGCACCAAATGGTAAGTAGCTATGTTTTCTTATCAAACTTGGGGAGCATACCCCAAAGCACATCATATCACAAGGAAAATGGATGCACAAAATCCACTTGCCTCATAGGCCTCAGTTATCTGCTTGAACTTGGCCTCAGCCTCCGCGCCGCCAGTTGGATTCTTGTCGGGGTGCCACGTCCTCGCGAGCCGCCGGTATGACTTCTTGAGGTCCTCTAATGTCGCATTGCGGTTCACCTTGAGGATGTTGTAGTAGTCCATTCCCATCCTTACTCTAACAAACTAGCAAACAAGCAATGAAAACCTATGCCCCTAGAGCTTCATATCTTCAGACCTAAATCCAGTGGAGGCCCAACAGATTCTGACAAGAAAGGAAAATTTTATCAATCGACCCTTCCAAAATTTACTCCAGCATGGCTGCCGAAGAATCGCAACGAGAGCTACCGAATCAGTGAAACCAATGTAAAATACCGAGATGCTCCAAACCCAGAATCAATGTCGAGCCGGATTTATGCGGTAGCGTCGAGAAATCGATGAAATCCACCAAAGCCACACCGAATTGCTCCTTCTCCGGATGGCCCTGAAACGCAGACACAACGATGAGGCGCCTTGTTACCCTGCGGTTTCGAAATGCCCACACGCGATTCAGCCGTCCAACGCAATCACGCACCAACCCCAATCGTAGATCTCACCTCGGGTTTGGCGGCGGCGCGGCAGGTCGTGCAGGGTGGGGTTAGGGGGTGGGGGAGCCTGCCTCGCGCCGGCGACCTCCGCCTCGATGCGCCTCGCCGACGCCGCGGACGCGGGATGGCTCGGTGGTGGTGGTGCGACGAGGGGCGCAGAGGTGAGGTCTCCCGCTCCGCCGCCGCCGCCGCCGCCGGCCTCAGACCGGTTTGATTATACGTAATTAATTGGTTTTTTTTTTTCAGATGGTTTTTGGTTTGTTTGAGGGAGCAACAAGGTGTTTGTGGGATTCTCCGTACTGATCGCTTTGTCGCTTGGAAACTGGAGCTTTCTTTCTGGCCTTGTGGCCTTGTGGGTGTTGGGAAATTTTTAGGTTTTATTTATTTATTTATTTTGCTTCTACTAGGTGTGATTTGTTTTGATCTAAAATGTAGAAGTAATGGTTATGATGTTAAGTAGTAGTAGTAGCTTCTTGGGATGGTAAAAGTAAATTTGTGTTCTGTGTGGTTTTTAATAGAGCTACAGTTCGAGACACCTAATCATATTTGTTTTGTAGAGTAATATGTTTAAATACTTCCTTAAAACATAAGATTAAGAAAATATAGGCATAAGAAAAATGTAGGCTTTAATAAGAAAGTATTTTATTGGAGAATTGTAAACACGTAGGAATAATGATTATTTAGGTATATCATAGGAAAATGTAGAAGTTGGGTGAGAGATAACAACTCAAATGAAAGTTCCACCATGCTATTTTTTCCCTAAAAAACGAAATCTTCTTGTCTCTAGTTACTCTATAAAATATTATAGGAGTTTTGATATTCTGGCCCTTTGTTCAAAGGATCGATAGAAAAAAAATTATATAAGCTTGATATATTCTAGAATGGAAGGATAAAAAAAATATTACTCCATCGTGGCTTCATCACTAAAGTAAACAAATAATACATTATTATTACTTCTATTGGTAGGGGATATAGCGTTGTTGAGGCTACGCTACAGCCAAGCAAGACACATATCACTGTTATTAGCTTGTTGCTGCATCCGCGCAGTTGCACTAAAAGGCAACCGGACATGCCCTTAGTCCATTTACTCTTTTAAACCATTACAATAAAACAATTTCGTACTCTGATCTATCAAATTATAGTTATAAACTACCTTTCTACTACATTTGCATTATGTGAGTATTTTTCATAGTAAGTGGATGCTTCAATGTATTACCGTAATGATTTCAAAATACTATTCTCGCAAATATAAATTAGGATGCAGAGTAAACCATAGTTTTCTTATACCATATATACGTAGATATATACGTAGAGTTAAAACAACAATTTATATTGGGTGTGTTCGGAGTGTATTTTTTACAGCAACAACTTTTGCTATAGTTACTCGATGTTTGGAACTAATAAAACTAATATATATCGATTTCATACTAAACTGACTAGTAAAAGTATTTAGGTTCTAGATTAAACTAGTTCTAGAAGTGTTTCAAACCAAACGGAGGAAAGAAAAACCATCAAAGCAGCAAAAAAAAAAAGCATTCCATTCTGCATTTCTGCAACCGTGTGTGCCTCTTGTCTTTTCCTGGGTCTCGTGCCAGAAAAACCAAACTACTCAAGAAAAAGAAAAAAAAACACAGAGAATACTTGCGAGCTCCGATCTCCTCCTCTTCTTCTTCTTCGTGAGCTCTCACCAAACCAACCCCAACCACTGCCCTCCTCCTGCCGCGATCCACTCCTGCTCTCCAGCTCAGGGAATCCACCTCCACCCGCAGAGAGACCAACCAGCAGCTGTCCGTCCTCTGCGGCGGCGGCGGCGGCGAGAAATGGGGCAAGCTCTGCGCCGGCTCTTCGACGCCTTCTTCTCCACCAGGGAGATGCGGGTACCGTGCGATCCTCACCCACATCCTCTCTCCGCGGTGCTCCTTTGCTTCGTGTGGGGTTCTTGGCCGGAATGGGCGATTGATTCCTCCTGCCGCCCTGCCCCTGTGGCATGGGATTGTTGCCTTTTGCTTCGTGTGGGGTTCTTGGCCGGAATGGGCGATTGATTCCTCCTGCCGCCCTGCCCCTGTGGCATGGGATTGTTGCCTAGGGTTTTCTTGTTGAACTTATTTATTATTATACCTAGGAGCTGAAATCTCGACTGTGCAAGAAATAGGTTGAATTTTCAGTGGTAGGTAATTAAATCGTGCTAGTAGTGAATTGGGCAACTTTTGAGTTCAAGTGGGTAGAGAAATACTAGCAGCCTAGCAGTGTACATTGGCAATGGAAGGGTTTAATTAGTCTTGCCAACTCGGTTAATTTTGCAAAGGATGATTATGACATCGGCGAATTTGTTATGTGATCAATTTTAAGAGAATGGGGCTTTTGCCTTACAAGTTCTTCTAATCCACAGCACTTAGGAAATTCAGAAAATGGACCGGTTACTCGGCTTCTTAACTAAACCTATGGTAACCAGGATGCACCATCTCATCAAGTGTATCCGTAGCATTAGGCTCCGCATCCCTGTCTATTTAACTCGTGAAGTTGGAGATTATTTGACTGTTACATGTTTTTCGCTGATAGTGTGATTGACCTCTTGAAGGTTGTGATGCTTGGTTTGGATGCAGCTGGCAAGACAACAATTTTGTATAGGCTGCACATGGGAGAAGTTCTTTCAACGGTTCCTACAGTAGGTACGAGGCTCAATGACTAATCTAACATATCATTTTTAATGTACTTATTTATGTCTCATATTAAATGATCGTAGATTGCCATGCAGACTATTGCAGTGCTTGACACTTAGCTTCAGTTTATATGGCCAATAAAAGTACATGTCCCTTTTTTGGGTGGTTGAAGGGATCCATGATATGATTTTCCTGCTAAGTACAGGTTCAACACTCAACAGTCAGAAATAAACTGAAACACATGACCGATAATATTTGGTTAATCAGTGTACAGGGCATGCTTGAAAGGCATAACTGTTCTTATGGAATTGATTTGGAAACTTTAAGCTTACAATTGATTGTTTAAAAAATCAATTACTTCAAATCATGTATATTTCCAAGAAAGAAAGTACAATATGATAGAAGCTGGAAACTGGCTTGACGTTTCTTGATAGTTTGTAGTACCTCCTGGTGCCTTGGCATAGAAGATACTGAGAGGTACCAAAGATTTACACTAAAAAGTATCATATACATCCTTGAGGATTGTAAAAAAACAAGGTTATAAAAGCCTATGTATTGTTATTTTAATGAGAAGCCTTGCTATGATTTTGGACATATCAAACTTGATACAATAAATATGGTCACTCTATGTAATTATCAGACAACCTTATATGTACCTTTCCTCTACAGTTTGGGCTTTGGGCAGTAAAGATGGAAAACTTATGTAACAAAAATACATTGTTGGATTTGGTTTCCTCATTTTTTGGGTGGTACTTATTTTCCTTTCAAATCACGTATCACTCGAGACAGCTTTTCCTCAATCCAATTGAGGAAGTAGCACAGATTTGTTTCCTTTTTTTCAGTCGTTTATAATAAATTCTATAATTCTATACCTTGTAATTCATTGCTGTGCTCGACTTTTTTCCAATCATTGATCTCATGTCTATATCCAATAATACCATGTACCCTCTGCAGGTTTTAACGTAGAGAAGGTTCAGTACAAGAATGTGGTATTTACTGTGTGGGATGTTGGCGGACAAGAAAAGCTCAGGCCATTATGGAAGATGTACCTCAGCAATTCTGATGCACTGGTAATAACTAGTAGATTGAATTATATACACATGTTGATATTTAGCTTGGCACCTTGTCATTCCACCCTGTTATAGTGCCTTTAGTACTTTCCCAAATCTTGGTTTGATATTGTCATACACATATCGTTTGTTTTCAGTTAAGGTTGATATCATATATTAGTACCTTGTGCAAATTTTTTTCTTTCTGTTGAATGTGTCCCTAAAGCCTTTCAGTTTTTAGGTGAAGTTTGTAAATCGATATGAATGACGTAAGTGAGGAGCGTCAAGTCTTCTTTATAAGGACATCTCTTTAGCTAATCCGATTAGGTGTTTCATGACAGTTCCAATTGCTATATGCATATCTTTTGCTGCCGAAGTTAAGGATGTCTTTCTGCTTTCAATTTGTTGTTTTTTTAGATACATTATTGAAGACATACATTTCTGTCATATTTATGAAATTTGTTGCTTTCAATTTTTTGTAGATCTATGTTGTTGATTCATTGGACAGAGAAAGGATTATAGACGCCAGACAAGAATTCCAGGTTAGAATTATATTATCGCTGTCATTGTAGTAGTTCCTGTCTCCCCAAATTATGTTGGCTGAGAATGTGGGATCCTACTAACTTGGTATTCCTTTTCCCTTTTCAGACCATTATCAAGGACCCACTGATGGCAAACAGCATAATCTTAGTATTTGCAAACAAACAGGACCTGGTAAGTTAAACCAAGAATTTGGATAACTAATGATTAATTGCTTGCCTGTTCATGACCTCATTTACATACCTTCTAAAATTACTTTGTCGCATGCTCATTCTTTTTACCAGCTTGTCTGTTATTATGTTCAGTATCGTCTTTGTTGATCATATGCAGGCTTTTTTATTATATATAGTTCTCCTTACAAAATACTCCATTTCTTTTTGTATGATGTTGGTTAGTTCAATTTACATTATGAGATGAGGGTAGTATGACTCTATCTGCTACATATTGGACTAAAGATCTGAGGTTATTTCCAACAATACACGGTGTTGATCGTGCTGTCAGGGATTTTGTACTCTGATGAGGCTTTAGCTTAGAAATATCAATTCTTTATGTTCCAAATTGCTAACTGGAAATCAATGTGTAGATCTGTTCCACTGTTGAAGCCATACATTTCCGTCAGATTTATGAAATTGTCAAATATAAGAGTGGTACTTGTAGACTAAAATATTCTCTTCACACAGAGAGGTGCGATGAGCCCAGATGAGGTGAGCGAGGGGCTAGGCCTGCACGACCTCAGGAACAGGATATGGCATATACAAGGGACATGCGCTCTCCGTGGTGAGGGACTCTACGATGGACTTGATTGGCTCGCATCCACCCTGAAGCAATTGCAAGAGACAGGCCATGCAACTTCAGTCGCCGGCCCTTCCATCTGATTTCGCTAGAGAAGGTTTTGTCTCACTTTGAGTGCTGACCTTTTTTTTTTCCTCATGTTCTCTTTCTTGCACCTGACATAGTTACCACTTACACTACCTGTTCTGTTCCCCCCAGAGATGCCAATGCCTCAACTAGTCAACCAATCTGATGCTCCTGGGCAGTCATCCTTCTGTTCATCCAATGAGAATGTTGAGTTCCTTGGTGCATACGTGATCTTCGCTATCGGCTTTCTTGGTGTGGCTGCTCGCAGAGGAGGGCATTCAATCGCTGTGTTCATATGAGCAAACTCATTTGACAGTAACTTGCGGCATAATTTTCTCCTAAAATGTTTGTAAAGTGTTTGGACGTCTGTGTACTTTGTTGTAGTGAACAAGAGCTGAGTAGTTTGCACGGACCGTGCTTGTGTATACTTGATGGCACGTCCACATGATTGTTTGCTGATTGCCTATCAATAAGAAGGTTGGATGATGGATGTTGTTTGGTGATATATAAACTGGGCTTTGGCTGAATGTTCCTCCTTATGATTGTTCACAAGTTCAGAGATTGTTACGTTGGTAGAAAATATGCAAAGAAAAGAAAAGAAAAGAGGGTGATGTAGGTAGCCTTTGCAGCATGGGCAGTAATGTTCAGAATTTGTTACATTTAGTAATGTTCCGCAGAAAATATAACATACAAAAAGAAAAGAAAAAAAAGGAGCGGTGTAGTAGGCTACTAGCCTTTATAACATGGGTAGATGCAGTTTGAGAAATGGTAGGGAGAAAAAAAAAAGAAAATATAACATACAAAAAGAAAAAAAAGAAAAAGGAGCGGTGTAGTAGGCTACTAGCCTTTATAACATGGGTAGATGCAGTTTGAGAAATGGTAGGGAGAAAAAAACAAAAAAATCTAAACGACGCCTGAGAGATTCGAACTCTCGCGGGGAAACCCCATGTACTTAGCAGGCACACGCCTTAACCACTCGGCCAAAGCGTCGTTGTTGAATACAGCTACAGTGTAGAAACACTTATACTTTCTTGTCAGAACCTTTCATACTCCAAAAATGCCTGCGTCAGCGTTGGGACCCACTGTCATCCTCACTATTTAGCGGTAGTACAACTTTTTGTCTGCCTTGGTTTCATTGGTAGCCACGTGGCTTACTCGCTATAGGCCGAAAGGCCCACATACGATTGGGCCTCTTAGTCCACGGCCCACCTCGAGACCATGCTTGTCTGCCAACAGACATCTCCACAGAATTCAGAACAAAAAAAAAAAAAAATCATGCCTTAGTAAAGATTTCTCCTTCCCTTCCGTAAGTTCATTTCCATTGTGTTAATAAATCAGGTTCCAAGTTCCAACACATGCTAGGCTACAGATGTGTCCTAGCTAGTCCACCATGCCACAAAGTGTATTTGTACATCAATGCACAACAAGTCTCCCCATTTTTCTCCTCTCCCAGCACAGCACAATGTGTTATCAGCGTGGAATCATCAATGGGGAGATCTTGGCATTTGCTATCAGTCCCAGTAGCACTGCTGCTGCTGCTGCCGTTGCATCGTCCACGTCATTGCTCCTTCCAGATGCGGCCGGTCACCCGCAGCTTGAGCTCCTGCCTGTTGCCGCCGGAGAAGAAGAGGGCCATGTTACGGTGGATGATGAGGCCGTCGAAGCTGTCCCGGACCTTCTTGTGGCTGTCCCTGATGCTCCGGGGGATGCCCTGCCATGTCAGCTTCCGCCCGTTCCCGCCCACCTCCAGGCTGTAGCAGAAGTTCCGGGCCTCGCTGTCCTCGCCCATGAACCGCAGGAACGCCATGTACACTGGTGCCATCCCCAGCAGGAATGCCTCAAAATGCAGGCAGAAGTGCTGTCCAAAACACTTGAAAACCTGCATGGCAATAGATCATAGGGGAAAAACACATCAATATAACTGATACAGACTTAACCGAGAACCAATAATAGCTGATTTCAAACAGATGGTAATATAATCACACCTAGAATGAAAAAAGAATATATGCAGATTGCTTGTTATGCAAATTCTATCCTAACCAGCATGACACCTATGTTTGAGAATGAATGGCTGGACAAATTCTCTTTACATATCTAAAAAAGTGCATTGGGATACCACTTACCGTCAACATCCAAGTAGCGTTTTCCACTTCGTAAGGGTTGGACTTCACATAACGGTGGTTAAAGGTGCAGCCTTCATGCAAGTCCACCTTATGGTCGTTTATGAGATGAGAGACAAGCATCGGAACATCGCCAGCAATCAGGCATTCTGAACCTGCATATGGACAACTGTATGGCCTGAACCTGCAGAGCTCCTCATGCTTAAGTTTGTTTTGGTAAGGATGAATCTCAGTACAGCCTAGGCTTTGATATTTGCATGGAAGCTGAAGTGACTCAGCCACCTTCTCAAGAGCCAAACATCTGATATTACCCAGTTCTTGGCGACAAGTAGGACAATGATTCTCCACCCTATGCTTGCAGTTAGAGCATATTGTGTGACCATTTGGGCACTGCAAGAGGAACACAAATGAATCAATTGATTATTACATTTCTTACTCTGCGCGTTCACTTTTCAGTTCACAGAAGCCGTTCCAAATACCATGATCCAAGAAATATAACACCAGTGCTACAAATGTTATGCAATAACGCCTACAGTTCATTCAATTTGAATGAAAGACCAGAGGTGGAGGCATTTACAAGGTTGAATTGAATGATCACAACAAACTTACACAGCTCATCTGTTAAAGAAAGGTAAAAATGCAAAATGAAGTACAAACAACATTATATAGTACACAGGTGGAGGGAGCTTGCATACAAGAAAAACTAATAATTGCTTTCATGCAAACACAGAAAAGTCGTGCAACTGTTGAGAGTAGACAACATGCCAATGTTACTGAATGAATTGCTATTCTTTCCTGAACAGATTTTTTTTTAATCAAAAGGGTGGTACCCCTCCATTTCTATTAGCAGAAATGTGAAAGTTTCCTTGACAGATGGAGTCTTGAACATTCACAGATCACTTTGAAGATCATGAACCCAGCATTTTAAGGACATGAACAATAAGCACAAAACAATTGAGTTACATGTGCAATGTAAAACTTGTCAATGATTAGAACATAGAAATTAAAGAACATGCACTAGTATACTAACAAACGGCTGAGTTTATTGTGAAAACAGGACAAAGCAATCAGTACTTGTCTTCGAATGAAAGAACAGGTAAACTTCACCAACACAATATTCAAATAACAACAAATCCAATGACAACTTACATGTCCTAAATTGGTGTATGTGCAACACATATACCTTATATACAAAATATTATTCAAAGTAAAATGTCAAAAGTGGTCCCAAAACTTTCTAGACTGATCCCACTTAAATATCCAACAGAGCTAGATGAAAACTAGCTACTGCATTTTTCCCAGGATGAAATGTGCAATTATATAGATGGAAATAATCAAATAATCAGCTGCCTCTGAAGGATCATATAGAGAAGAAGATATCATCAGTACGCAAACCTGCAGTATAGGTGGGCGCATTGAATTTGTGCAGACTGGACACTCAAGCAAATCATTCAAGCCCGTCAGCGATGATAGCCCAACTGTGACAAGTGATGTAGACCAGGGCTTGCATGTAGAATCTCCATCAAGCCTAATGCTAGTGAGTGCCTCAGAGAGCCCATCAGATACACAATCCGACTCAGGGATATCGGTCACAATGCTACTTCCTGGGGCCATTGCAAAAGCTTCTTTCACATTGGGAAACACTAAAAATATCACCACACCCACCACTCCATCCTTCCTTGTAATTAGCTGCATTGTTCAGTTAGAGGTCTATTAGTTGAGATTATGGAGAAAGTACTTCGTTTTTTATACAAAGAAGGCAGTTACACATGACAAAATTAAGATGCTGCACGAATGAATTGACGATTTTCAATTTAAGAGCTTCATGAAGCTTACATCATAGTTCTTCATCGCATATTAAGGTAAAATTTACTGTCTAACTACTACTAAGCTAACTGCCATCACCAACAGCACAATCCAACTACACACATAACTCTGTTCAGAGCAAAAGTACAACTAAACTCGGTCAAATAAAGATCACCTATTTTGGTGAACCTGATCCACAAAACTACATAGCTGTAGAACATGAACACATATTAATGCTAGCTACTTAGTGCAATCTAACATTTGGACGCACAGAAACAATCAACATTCTCAAGAAACAGTAGAACGGCTCACTTGCTCAGTTCGTTTCCCCAAGCATCTCATCTCTGCTTCAAGATTCACTGACTTAGTGCATAGAAGTTACTAAATCCTATCAGAAATCAAATTCACTCTCAATCAAACAACTTGCTGCCCCCTTACTGTCACCCAACCTCAAAATTGGGCTCGGAATTTTCCCCTGGACCGGGCAAAAAAATTGCCCCTCTCACTCCCTTTACAACAAGAAAAACAAGAGTCCCTTTTCTCCCTTGAAGACTTGCATCTGCAACATGGTCGAATCTGCATAAACAAACGGCTCTCGGCGGGATCCTACCGTTACCAGAACTGGAATCTACATCAGTTCATCCCTCGAATCAAATCCTTCCAACGAAATGCCGGTTGCACAGCAGCTCGACCAAACCGCGCAAACGCTTCCTCTTTTGCATCAGATCATCTCCAGTTCTCCTCGCAGCGTCAGCTATGAATCGCCTCACAAAAAAATAATAAAAAAAAAACGAAAATCCAGCGAGCGAAATCGCTCCATTTCACCCCCAATTACTTCCCCCATTCCCCATCAATCTCGCCCATGCGCCACCGGATCACCGAAACGGGGGAACACACACCCACCCTCCTCCAAAATCAACCACGAATTGGCGAATTCAAACCGCAATAGAACGCCTCAAAATCCCCGTCTCGAACAAACGGGGTGCGACCAATTCAAACCAAATCACACACCCAAAAAAATATTAAAAAAACAATCTAACACGCGTCTCCATCGAATACACGAAACATTCCGTCGGTCCGGTCAAGCCGCTCACCTGGAGACCGGAGACGCCGCCGCCGCCGCGAATCGGAGAGGAGAGAGACGACGACGCAGACACAGTAGCAGAGTGGAGTAGAGAGAGAGTACTACTAGTATTCTTTTTTTTCTTTTCTTTTATTTATTTATTTACTCCTTTTATTTTTTTTTATTCCGCGTTTTCTTCTTTTGGTGTCTTCGCGGAGGCAGGGGGATCTGGAATTTTCCGCCTTCCACGGCGGCCGGCCCACATTCCCACACGCCCGGTGCACGGTGGACCTAATGGGCCGGTGGCCCAGTGGGGCCCAAGAGTCAGGGGTGGGTGGGTCTATGGACGCGGTGTATGGAGTGGGGTGAGGAGGTGTGTGAGAGAGAAAGAGGCCGTGGTGGGCCCGAGATGGCGGTGGTCCAGTCGGGTCGGGGTGAGGCCTGTCGGGAGGTGGGCCCGGATAGGCGTGGCAGAGGCCGGAAGTCCGGAACGCCATCAAGACGTTGCATGTATGTACAGTACAGCTTGTCTGCTTTCGTATATAGAGAAATTTTAAGGTGTTCGAAAAAGTTTTTGGAGGTATCTAAATTTTCCACTAATATTTTTTGTGTCTTAAGCTACATAGGACATGGAGTTATTAAATTTTACACTAGAAAATATAGCATCTCCTGATATCTTCTCAATACTGATAAAATTTGATCACCATGGACACATTTGACATTTCCTTCGTTTTTATCCAGTTAGTTGAGTGCGCAGGTAATAAGTTGTACCCGAAAATCTCCATCGTCGATTTTGGTCATTACTCCATCCGTTTCATATTGTAAGTTATTATAGCATTTCTCACATTCATATTGATGTTAATGAATTTAGACATATATATCCATTTAGATTTAGATTCATTAACATCAATATAAATGTGGAAAATGCTAGAATGACTTACATTGTGAAACAGAGAAAGTATATTATAGCTCGATTATACTCCAATCAAAATTAGTTATATAGAGGCCTGTTCAGATTGTAGCCAAAATAAACCTTACCAAATTTTGGCAAGTCACCAATATTGTTAAAATTTTGGCAGGATTTTTTATGTATTCACCAAAATTTGATATCAAACTAAACGTAGGCATTTTTTTGGTAACTTTGCTAAAAAATAATATGGTTAAAAATGACATCAATTTGAACGGCCCTATAAATTCCAGTCGGAGTACATCGAGTTATTCCAATTGCACGAGTACGTGCTAGCCTGCTACTGCTAGGGCTTGAGACAGGAAATTTGACACGTACAAATACCGTTGGCAACTGTTCCATATTTCTACGCTGTGGCATATTTCTACCACCTTTGCTTGTGCTCTACTTGTGCAGTTGTAACCGGTGGCAAATTGATTTCTCCAATCCAATACTCTACTCTATATGTTTAATGAATACTGTTATATGTACATCTTAATTGTATAACTCATATACAAATAGAGACATGTAACTATATAGATCAATTGAAGGAAAACATGCCCATATGCACTCGTTTACAACCGTAGATCAAATTCAGTCATACGTAAATTGGATAGTTTGGTCGTATGCATAGCAATTTCCATTCCAAATTCCAAGTGTGCTGGGCTTAGGAGACATGCGTGGGCCGTCCACTGAGCAATGCCATTGTTTTATTTGGGCCATATAGACATTGCATGTACAATATCAATGGCTAGACTACAGGGGCTACACTAGCAGTTGTCCCTGTACTTTGCACATGCCATGGTCCTATATATACATACAGCACGATGGTCATATAATGGACAATTTTTATTCATTTTCAACCTAATATATAGAGTGTGGTAGCATAAGCTATAAACTGAATCCCCGTCATGATCGAGTGGCAGCTGAGCTTGACAGGATATTACCTTTCTATTATACTCCAGTAAACATTATGTATAAATGCCGATCGATGATAATATTAATTCATCAAAATTCCCCTAATTTCACCATATGCTAGGGCTTAGGAGGCACAGGGAATATGACATGCACATATACGGTAGGTAGTTCTTCCATCTTGTACCATTTTCGCCTCCTTTATTGCCCACCGCATGCATCTCTCACTCCTATGGGTACTAAACTTGTCATCTTCTCAACGTGTCTGAAGAGTGACACAGCTTCAATTTTCCAGTGTACTGTTTATCTTTCTTTGTGTTTAATCGAGGGATCATTTGCGAGGAAGATATGCATGTGAGAAACGTTAAAGGTTTTTCGGCTAGCTCCACAAGCTCAGTCTTGTTGTGTACGATGAGCAGTATGTACGTGCGGACACGTTAAGAGATTGAGCCACTCGCACGTGAAAATGACGATCTTTGTAGACACCTATGGATAGATGGACCAGCCAACCGCATACGAAGATGTATTTTGGCCACCTAAAAAAAATCCCTTTTTTGAGGTTTTTGTAGTAGCGTCCTTGTATAAATTTAGAACGATAAGTAATTTAAAATGAAGGAAGTATATATACTTGTCCTTAATGTAGAATAATTAAGTGAACCGACAAAATAGTAGTAACCCCTAACTCTCATTTTTAATTTCTGCTAAAAAGAAAAGGGTCTGACAAGCACAAGCCTCATGCATCATGCAATTTATCTAGTACTCCGACCATAAAAAAAAAAGGAATTCTAGATGATAGGACATACCATAGTATTACGAATATGGAAAAAAAACATGTCTAGATTATAATAATACTATAATAGGATGAGTTATATCCATCCAAAATTTCTTATATTTTAGGAGGATGTAGTACTATTACTGTCTCTTCAGAAAATTTAAGACCAAAGAGGCATGCAGTTGATCAAATTTAACTACCAACTACCTACTGCTAGCTCATAAACACACCACACATACTCCCTCCATCCCAAAATATAAGGCGCCCATGCACTTTAAGATTTCACCTTCAAAACATTTTGACCAACATTTAGTATAATATGAATTTAATTTTACTTGCTAAAAATCATATCATTGGATTGACATTTGAATTTCCTCTCATATGATTATAATTTTCCTACTACAAACCTTGTAATATATGAGTTATTATAAGATAAACAGACCGTGTCAAAATTTGACCATGCTTGTATTATGGGATAGGTGGAGTATATATGTAGCTACGTTGAGAGAGATATCATCGAGATGAACGTTACAGTAGATTGTTGGAGGTGCAAACAAGCAGTGAGACCGGCCACTACTGCACATACATTACATGTGTCGGCACTAACACACAAGTTCAGGCATGCACTTTCCATGTAATCTTGGTAGGCTTCGGAGGCATCAGGAATCGATGATGCGTGGAATTCTGTCGTTGGGGTTAGAGCCTACGCTCGATCGACACTGACATTTTGAACATATGCGCGGACATCAATGATAAGTTGATAACAGAATCTCTACCTAGGCTGTGTCTATATCGTTGCAAAGTTTGGAAAAGGATTGAAATTGGAGATGATGTGATTGAAAAATTGTGTGTGTATGACAGGTTGATGTGATGGAAAAGAACTGAAGTTTGAATCCAAACTTTGGATCTAAACACAGCCCCTAGTCTTAACGGACCTGTTGAAAATGACACGGTGAATTACCGTGTGATATTAATTCTTCCCTAGCCTCCGTGGTCGTGTGTCCGCGAGCATTAGAGGCCGGCGTGCTGCTTTTGATTTACCGTTGAAGCTAGCCAGATTACCGGCTGCAGGGTATGTGTTACTCCATCTGTTTCATAATATAAGATTTTCTAGCATAACATCTAAATGAATATGGGTAATGCTAGAAAGTCTTACATTGTGAAACGGAGGAAGTGGTTGATATCGTGGAGTCGGTGACCAATTACTCAGATCATGTTTGCGAGTTGAGAAGGGCGAACTAACGGTTAATTAGGAAATGTTACTATCTTTTTCTTGACAAAAATACTTCTGATCTTTTCTTAAAATCTTTGATGATCGTGGGTACTCTGGCCAGGTTGCGTGGATCAATGATGATCGTGACAGTGTTCATCGTTGTGTAGTGATCGCAGTGATTGTAATTTCGGTTCGACATTTCGGACCCTACCTGCAAATTAATATATCTACTGAATTTTTCAGATTTTCTTAATTTTTTGTGAATTTAATCAAAGTTTATTCAAATCCAATCAATACCTGTTAAAATTTTAAAAAATTTCAGTCCGAAAAGTGCCAACAATCACGAAATTTCATAAATTTTGGTCCTACCAAAAGCACCGAAATCGAGGTTTCACCATATATAATTTGATGTTTCACTCAATGGTCAACTAGGAACATTTGACCAACCAATTTTTTTTGGGACATGAGACGTTAGATGGGAAGATTCATCATGATTGTGGAGTGAAAAATGAAGTGCAGCAACATGCACATGCACATACGCTCAGAGCTTGACAAAGCAGCACGGCAAGCATGCACATGCACATGCACGCACGAAACAGCAGGGCAGGCGTCCGATATTTGGTGCACTATCGGACGTCCGGGCCGTAGTGCTATCCTAAATTTTCCACTAATATTTTTTTGTGTCTTAAGCTACATAGGATCTGGAGTTATCAAATTTTAAATTAGAAAATATAGCATCTCCTGAGATCTTCTCAATAGTGATAAAATTTGATCACCATGGACACATTTGACATTTCCTTTGTTTTTATACAGTTAGTTGAGTGCGCAGGTAATAAGTTATACCCGAAAATCTCCATCGTCGATTTTGGTCATTACTCTCTCCGTTTCACAATGTAAGTCATTTTAGCATTTCTCACATTCATATTGATGTTAATGAATATGTCTTCATTAACATCAATATGAATGTGAGAAATGCTAGAATGACTTACAATGTGAAACGGAACAAGTATATTATAGCTCGATTATACTCCAATCAAAATTAGTTATATAGGGGCATGTTCAGATTGTATCCAAAATAAACTTTACCAAATTTTGGCAAGTTGCCAATATTGTTAAAATTTTGGCAGGATTTCTTATGTACTCACCAAAATTTGGCAACAAACTAAACATAGGTACTTTTTTAGTAACTTTACCAAAAAAAATAATATGGTTGAAAATGACATCAACTTGAACCGCCCCTATAAAATCCAGTCGGAGTACATCGAGTTATTCCAATTGCACTACGTGCAGACAGGAAATTTGACACGTACAAATACCGTTGGCAACTGTTCCATATTTCTAAGCTGTGGCATATTTCTACCACCTTTGCTTGTGCTATACTTGTGCAGTTGTAACCGGTGGCAAATTGATTTCTCCAATCCAATACTCTACTCTATATATATGTTTAATGAATACTGTTATATGTACATCTTAATTGTATAACTCATATACAAATAGAGACATGTAACTATATAGATCAATTGAAGGAAAACATGTCCATATGCACTCGTTTATAACCGTTGATCAAATTCAGTCATAAGTAAATCGGATAGTTTGGTCGTATGCATAGCAATTTCCATTCCAAATTCAAGTGTACTGGGCTTAGGAGACATGCATGGGCCGTCCACTGAGCAATGCCATTGTTTTATTTGGGCCATATAGACATTGCATGTACAATATCAATGGCTAGACTACAGGGGCTACACTAGCAGTTGTCCCTGTACTTTGCACATGCCATGGTCCTATATATACATACAGCACGATGGTCATATAATGGACAATTTTTATTCATTTTCAACCTAATATATAGAGTGTGGTAGCATAAGCTATAAACTGAATCCCCGTCATGATCGAGTGGCAGCTGAGCTTGACAGGATATTACCTTTCTATTATACTCCAGTAAACATTATGTATAAATGCCGATCGATGATAATATTAATTCATCAAAATTCCCCTAATTTCACCATATGCTAGGGCTTAGGAGGCACAGGGAATATGACATGCACATATACGGTAGGTAGTTCTTCCATCTTGTACCATTTTCGCCTCCTTTACTGCCCACTGCATGCATCTCTCACTCCTATGGGTACTAAACTTGTCATCTTCTCAACGTGTCTGAAGAGTGACACAGCTTCAATTTTCCAGTGTACTGTTTATCTTTCTTTGTGTTTAATCGAGGGATCATTTGCGAGGAAGACATGCATGTGAGAAACGTTAAGGGTTTTTCGGCTAGTTCCACAAGCTCAGTCTTGTTGTGTACGATGAGCAGTATGTACGTGCGGACGCGTTAAGAGATTGAGCCACTCGCACGTGAAAATGACGATCTTTGTAGACACCTATGGACAGATGGAACGGCCAACCGCATACGAAGATGTATTTTGGCCACCTAAAAAAAACCCTTTTTTGAGGTTTTTAGTAGCGTTCTTGTACAAATTTAGAACGATAAGTAATTTAAAATGAAGGAAGTATATATACTTGTACTTAATGCTGAATAATTAAGTGAACCGACAAAATAGTAGTAACCCCTAACTCTCATTTTTAATTTCTGCTAAAAAGAAAAGGGTCTGACAAGCACAAGCCTCATGCATCATGCAATTTATCTAGTACTCCGACCATAAAAAAAAAAGGAATTCTAGATGATAGGACATACCATAGTATTACGAATATGGAAAAAAAACATGTCTAGATTATAATAATACTATAATAGGATGAGTTATATCCATCCAAAATTTCTTATATTTTAGGAGGATGTAGTACTATTACTGTCTCTTCAGAAAATTTAAGACCAAAGAGGCATGCAGTTGATCAAATTTAACTACCAACTACCTACTGCTAGCTCATAAACACACCACACATACTCCCTCCATCCCAAAATATAAGGCGCCCATGCACTTTAAGATTTCACCTTCAAAACATTTTGACCAACATTTAGTATAATATGAATTTAATTTTACTTGCTAAAAATCATATCATTGGATTGACATTTGAATTTCCTCTCATATGATTATAATTTTCCTACTACAAACCTTGTAATATATGAGTTATTATAAGATAAACAGACCGTGTCAAAATTTGACCATGCTTGTATTATGGGATAGGTGGAGTATATATGTAGCTACGTTGAGAGAGATATCATCGAGATGAACGTTACAGTAGATTGTTGGAGGTGCAAACAAGCAGTGAGACCGGCCACTACTGCACATACATTACATGTGTCGGCACTAACACACAAGTTCAGGCATGCACTTTCCATGTAATCTTGGTAGGCTTCGGAGGCATCAGGAATCGATGATGCGTGGAATTCTGTCGTTGGGGTTAGAGCCTACGCTCGATCGACACTGACATTTTGAACATATGCGCGGACATCAATGATAAGTTGATAACAGAATCTCTACCTAGGCTGTGTCTATATCGTTGCAAAGTTTGGAAAAGGATTGAAATTGGAGATGATGTGATTGAAAAATTGTGTGTGTATGACAGGTTGATGTGATGGAAAAGAACTGAAGTTTGAATCCAAACTTTGGATCTAAACACAGCCCCTAGTCTTAACGGACCTGTTGAAAATGACACGGTGAATTACCGTGTGATATTAATTCTTCCCTAGCCTCCGTGGTCGTGTGTCCGCGAGCATTAGAGGCCGGCGTGCTGCTTTTGATTTACCGTTGAAGCTAGCCAGATTACCGGCTGCAGGGTATGTGTTACTCCATCTGTTTCATAATATAAGATTTTCTAGCATAACATCTAAATGAATATGGGTAATGCTAGAAAGTCTTACATTGTGAAACGGAGGAAGTGGTTGATATCGTGGAGTCGGTGACCAATTACTCAGATCATGTTTGCGAGTTGAGAAGGGCGAACTAACGGTTAATTAGGAAATGTTACTATCTTTTTCTTGACAAAAATACTTCTGATCTTTTCTTAAAATCTTTGATGATCGTGGGTACTCTGGCCAGGTTGCGTGGATCAATGATGATCGTGACAGTGTTCATCGTTGTGTAGTGATCGCAGTGATTGTAATTTCGGTTCGACATTTCGGACCCTACCTGCAAATTAATATATCTACTGAATTTTTCAGATTTTCTTAATTTTTTGTGAATTTAATCAAAGTTTATTCAAATCCAATCAATACCTGTTAAAATTTTAAAAAATTTCAGTCCGAAAAGTGCCAACAATCACGAAATTTCATAAATTTTGGTCCTACCAAAAGCACCGAAATCGAGAGTGAAAACCCAAGTAGTGACTGGTGAGAGCCTTGGGGCCGGCCGGGTGTGCCAACAGCTGCGGATCATGACAGTGTTCATCAGTTGTCCATTAATTGCCCGTATCTTGGACCACCGGCATTATGGGTTCTTTAGTCAAGGTTCCCAAAGTCACCTTACTCATTTTAAGTATGCACATTTGTCAAACTACTAAAAACAACACGTTAATTTGTTATAAAAATTATATATATAAAAACTGTTTTTAAAAAAAATCATGTTGACCTATTTTTAAGTTTTTCTAATCTAATACTTTAATTAATTATACGTAAATCCGTTTTGCGTGTGGAAGGGAAGGGTTCTCAACCCCACCAAAAGAACACCATTAAGGCGAAATGCTCAGGTGAGGTAGATGAACGTCGTCACGACATTGCTCCATTGATACTCCCTCCGTTTCACAATGTAAGACTTTTTAGCATTGTCCACATTCATTAGATGTTAATGAATCTAGACATATCCGTTTCACAATGTAAGACTTTCTAGTATTGTCCACATTCATTAGATGTATATGTCTAGATTCATTAACAGGTAAAATGGACTATTAGCCTTACTCTAATTAACGAGGTAGTGCATATATAACATATTTTTGGGAAGAATCAATTGAAGAGGTTAGCTGACCGGTCATACACATGTACTAGTACATTACTTGCTGCTGACCTCTACAAATACAAGTTATATACTCGTAGTCTCCTAATTAATATTGTTGTGCTGCTAGTATACACAACATCTAGCTAGCTATATATATGCATGAATGCAAAGCTAATGCTGAGGCACATCTCGGCCTAGCTCCATCCATCCATCCATCGATTCCATATCTCGGCCTGGGAGGCATTGGGAAGCGTTGATGGACGAAGGATAGTCTCTGAGGTTGGCGTCTGCCAGTTGCCGCCGCTGTAAACTCTGCCGTGGCGCCGCGCGCCGAAGCAGGCCTTGCGGTTTGCAATGCTGACAGCGTACGCCTCTAACCGATCGACGTGCCTACTCGCATGTACAGTGGACACAAGGGGCCTGTTCGTTGTGCCTACAGCTGGCACAGGGGCGGAGCTACTCTATAGTAGGGGGTGTCCAGGAACCCGGTCAAGAAAATTTTTTAAACTATACATCATCTATTTTCACCATGTATACACTCCCCTCGATACAAACTTAGACACCCGTATCAGCTTAAACTCGATCTAAAGTAGAATAAATTAAGCAAGTGACACCACCCTCTGTTTCGCTCTGGCTCCGCCCAGCTGCCACCATATATCTTCGTTGTATTTTACTTTAGCAGCTGGTTATCAACTAGCAGCATCGAAGAACAGACCAAAGGACAATACGTGAAACTGGATTTGGAGTTCTGGAGTTGGACACAGCTGATTCGGTGCACTGCTAATTGTGTACCCACCTGATCGCTCGCAAAGATAGGGTTCACAGATCGATAAAGATGAAACTTTTGACAATTTGCTGGACAATTTGCCAACATTCCTTCTCTAATGAAATGCATATGTTTCCCTTTTTATCCTAGCCTTTTAGTAGTTATTCTCTTGATGGATAGAGAAGCAAGTTCTGTAAAATAATGCGAAAATGTATATATGTGTAATTAGTATCACTGACTACCGGTCAAATAATTAATCTTACACGGAGCCTCGGTTGGTATATATATATATATATAGTATTCTCTCCATCTATTTTTGATAGTCATATGTCCTTTTGATAGTAGATGGAGGGAGTAATATGTCCATTTACTCCAATGCACAAATAACGAATAGATTTAATGAATGAACACAAATATATAGATCATTTAGAAATAACCTAAAAAAAACTATATGTAGATTAATTTGGAATGGAGGGAGTACTCCCTCCGCATTGGTAAACGACTTCCTTTAGGACAATTTAAGTCAAACCTTGGGAACATAAATCATGAATAACTCTCAAGTTGTTAAGTTTGAAAATGTAAAAATTATATGAATAGATTTGTCTTGAAAAATACTTTCATAAAAGTATACATATATCACTTTTCAATAAATATTTTTTGTAGAAATAAGAAGTCAAAGTTGTGTTTTGGAGACCGTGACGCTGTCCTAAACGACTTCCTTTACGAGTATGGAGTCTTGCACTACATATTTTCCCTCGGTTTGGAAATGACTAATTTGGACATTCTTCTACATACTATATGTTGTCTCACTCATCATGTATGTATGTTTCCGTTTTAATTTTCTATACAAAATTAAAGTGTTGCTTCTAACTACTCCCAACAAGTACTACTCACTGGTAGGTGTCCTCATATAATACATTGACTACTCCCAGTCCTAGTTGTGATATATATTCAGTACCACATCTAGACAAGAAAGCAGAGATCGAGCTGATCACAATCGAGACGAATGTTGGGGTTTCAAAAATCAAACACACACACAGCACAAGGCCATCCATCATTGCGCGCGTTGTGGGTTACTGTACTACCAAGTAGATCTAGTGTTCTAGCTAGGTACTCACATTGCTCATCTTTGGGTAACTACCAATCTAGGCTTGAGAGGCACCAGGAATGTTCAATGCATGATATCAACTTAAGAAAGATAGCGCCTGCTTGCGAACACCGTTGTGTTCGCTCTCCTTCGAGAGAGGAGTTGTTGGTGTTCATAGGCATCGGTTACATCTCTACTCTCTACACAATGTGCCGACGGGCAGCTCCGATGGGTGTGTTGTGCTAGAGCGGCCGGCTGTAGGTGATGTCGCATTCCTTGAACCACATCAACGTTTGACGCTTGTTACGGATGATCGGAGGTAGAAGCACTGACCAGTCGACCACGCACCGAATATCTTGTATTTTGTCTGGCAGTACTAGCATAGCGATACCTAGTTGTGAACCCAAAGTGAAAACTAGTATGAATCCTTACATTTTTCGGAGATGGAGGATTTTCAAAGGTATTTTCGAGAATTTAACTTCCTTTTTTTATGGAGCCCTTTGATTCATATGAAAGGATTGAAGTTTCTATATTATGTTTCTGTTGCTCAATATAGTAGGAAAATAAGCAAGAGCTCAAATTTCTTGAAAACTTTCTTTGCGTTTTTTTTCTTTATTGTGATGCTATGGGCTTCTCTTCTTCTTTCCTGTAGAAGTTCAGAAACATGTCACTTATTGTGTTTTTCTTAGTCAGGCTTTTCGTCTATCCTACGTTTTAAGAGAAATTTTAAAAGATATTAATTTTTACACTTAAAAAAATATGGTATCTTCCCGTACATCTTGAAGTACGATAAAATCACTCAAGTTTTAAACATCTAATAGTGTAATTATTTAATGGTAAGTGTTAGACTTTTGGATGGAGAGATTACTAGTTAGCCTGGCTTAAAATAGCTACAAAAATAACTAGTGTGCTATAGCCAACGGGTGGGTCCGGATAGGAGGTGCAGCTGGAATGCATGGGTGAAAGGCAAAAAAATGCGTACGAAAGACGTTGCAAGTACGGTATATCTATGTCGTTCTCTTATATATACAAGTCAGGGAAATTATTTTGATCCCTCGAGAGGATATTCCCTCGTTGTGTGCATGTCACTTAAATAGAGTTATGGAAAAATATGAAAAAAATTAAGAAGATGTATTAACCTATGATATATCACTCCACAAATATGTAAGTTCAAATTCAACTTCTACATCTCGCAACGAAAAAAACAAACTTGACTGTGAATATACGTTAACTAGTTGTAGTTTAATTTGTTTTTTCGTTGCGAGATGTAGAAGTTGAATTTGAACTTGCATGCTTGTGGAGTGATATATCACATATTAATACATCTTCCTAATTTTTTTCATAACCATTTAAGTGACATGCACACAACAAGGGATATCCCCTCGCGGGATCAAAATCCACTACAAGTCATATAAATAATGGACACACTTTATTCATTTCTACCTCACCATGCATAGTGTAATTAGATACAAGCTCCCATTAATTGTGAATTTTGAGTACATGTGTGGTTCACTCTTCAGAAAATTTGAGACGGAAGAGAGGGAAGAAGCAAGCCGCTCATTTAATTTAACTGCTCCCATCCAGCTGCCCAACTAGTTGAAACTAGGCTCTACTAGCTCACAAACACATTACATCAAGAGAGATATATACCGACGATATAATAAACAGTAAGCTAAGGCATTGTCCATCCTGGAGCTAGCTATATAGGTACTCCTATATGCTTGGAAGGCATCAGGAATCGATCGGTGATGCGCACAAGCGTGCTATCAAGTTAGTGTTTATGCTCCGCCGCGCCACTGCCTGCTTCGTGAGGACACATCACATGTTGTTGACCGACGATCATGCAGACAAGTGACAAGTGTTCCACCCAAGCTAGCGTGACACAGCGAACGTGATCCTCGGCAGATCGTATCACATGTGCCTGTCAGCCTGTGCATATGTCGCTCGCATCACGTACAGTCGTACAGACATACCGACCGGCCGCCGTGACGCCAATCTGATGAGTTTAGTTTCCTGCTTCTCTATGTAGCTGTCGGGCGTACGTGTAATTAAGCAGGAACGTCGACCCTATTGACTTGATTATATCAGATGAAAAAGATCAACTGATGTACGGCTGTATATGCTAAACACAACAGGCGCCGTTTTCCAGTCGTCTAAAGAAAAAACACTTTGTAATAAACACCTTGGTTATATTAGGGGATTCAGGTTGTCCACACGGTCTCTTGCTATATGCACTAAAAGGGTCTCTCCTAATATAAAATAGACCAGCTTCTGGAGAAATTTGGTTGTCATGGCTCATCCCAAAGGGATTATAAAAAAACTGTCGTCACAAGTTTTTAAGTAGAAATTAAACTTTCGAATGTAATTATAGTCCGTTGGTATATGCAAGAACATTAGTCCTCTAAGATTTGTTGGAACATGCGAGTGCAACAGGCGTCAATCGAGAAGATAACTCCCGTACAGCGGCGACATGCCTCTCTGTCTGTGGGTTCAATCCAAACGAATCGGAATCAAACCGTGCCCGTGGAAATGTAGAATTAAGCTGCGGTTGGTGAGGTTGCTGAGTAGGAGCCGTGAGGAGGCAGCTAGCAGAGTCTTTACCTTGGATCAGGATTCTCTACAGTCCACTACACCGTTCCTTTATCACTAACATGTGGGCTCGGATATCATCGGACTCACATGTCAGTAACAAGGACATAGTGTAGTGATTGCAGATGATCTCAATCCCTCTACTCTTGCTTTACGTGCGTAATCGAGTCCTAGAAGTTCATATGCACAGACGAGAGTCATTCAGGGTTTGCAATTTCGAATCACTGGTTTTTGCTTGTGGGCGTCGAAAGAACCGAAATCACACCGATATGGTGAGTGCGGCAGCCTCAGATCTATCCATGGAGCACATATAACTACACCATAAATTAATATTATATACAAATTATAATATAATTATATCATAATTGTACTATATTAATATCTATTAAATTTTTATGAAAAAAATTGTCGACAAATATCTCGATAGTCCCACTACACCCTAGCTAGCAAATCAAATCTCCATCATTTATATATAGCAAATCCCCAAATCATAATTAACAAATAAAGCGGTCAATACTTGTGTCTTAAATATAAGGGCACCCACAATGGTTATCTATAGGCTCTCTACAAGAGATTCATGTCAGCATATTTTCCTACATGGAAGATATTAAATGAAGAGAGAGAGCAAAGCTATCTACTAACTTATAGATAGTCTATAGAGAAAAACGAGGCAATGCATGAGAGAGCTATAGATACCCATGTAGACATACTATGTAGGTGGTTTACTATTAATCTAGTCTATTGCTGAGATGTATATGTTTTATAGAGAGCACCTTACTTTACCATTGCGGGTGCTCTAAGAATAAAGCTTACATTAATTCGTGATTGTGCCATCAAAGATAGACGCGTCACATGTGACATTATCAATGGCTACTAGCTAGGTAGCTCTAAGGCAACAAGCCAAGAGTACCAGATGATGCACATGCTCTATATAAATATTGGGGGATGAAATAATGGGCCCAATTTATTTATTTATCCCCAGTCAGAGTGTAATAAAACTACGAAGAACTGAATCTCAGCTCCACACTAATTTCGAAGTATATATAAATGGCATTCTTATTGATTATTCATACATAGTTTATGTGATGGCCGGGGTATGTGTATATATGGATCCAAATTGAATTACAAGCTACCTAGAAGTTTATAGGATACGTAGGAAGAATTAGGACAAAAGCTAATGACATTAATTTAATTCTTTCAGGCTTTGCAACTATTTATACAATGTTGGTGCTTTATGCGATTATGTGAGTGTGCGCTTATTCGAATTCGGGCTTAGGAGGCATTGGGAATTCGATATGCGTAGACATGGTAGGCAGTGCTCCTGCTAGATTGTTGGTACGCGCCTTCGATTGGATGCTGCCTTCGGTGCTTGTTCTAAGTAGGATGGATATATTTGTTAGTCTCTGTCTAAGATGGACGATATGCTTTGTCCGGGCTTATTCTTTTCCTTGCACTTAATAATAGACATCGGCTTGAGGTTGAGTGCAGGCGCAGGGCAAAATTGAAGCTGCCGTTGTGATTGTCAGACGTACATCCATGTCTAGAGACTCTAGACTCATGTATTTGTAATTTGTGCAGTTTTCATGTCAGCATCTGTGCTCTTTCGTCCTCTTGCTCTTCAGAAATTAGTACCGGTTCCAATTTAGACTGTACACATATCACCGCAGCGGGTGACTTAATTTAGGGTTAATTGGATCCATACCTAGTTTTGAAAAATACAATAAATTACTATTAATCTATTTGTAAGCATTCTATTATTGCAAGCATCTCAAAATTGTATACATACCATATCCTGTACAGTACTTGGTACACGTTTTGAATCGCTTTTTATGTACTTTATTTTTATATCACTACACCAGATCAGCCCATCTGTGACGGCCTATCTGTGACGGACCAAAATATCTCGTCACAGATACTATCACCTTTGACGGGTTAAAATAAATCTCGTCATAGATGAGGCTAAAAAAAATGACCCGTCACAGGTAAATACTCACCTGTGACGGGTATATATAAGGACCCGACACATAATGATTGTGACGTGTCCACATATAAACCCGTCACTGATGAGTACTTACCTGTGACGGGTTTTAAGTTTACACCCGTCAAAGGTGAGTAACCTCACCTCATATATTCAATCAATTTTCACTTATAAAAAAGGAAACCCCAACCCTCCCCCACCGCTCACCACCCCAACCCACCCCGACCGCCCACAGCCCACAAATCTTTTCTCTCTTCTTTCTCTCTTCTC
>CM020179.1:4410950-4457543 GCA_009805545.1 Oryza longistaminata
GGGTTGGTCTTGCCCTCTACAGGCCCTCCTCCACGTCCAACTCGGGATAGAAACCAAAGGAAACCCGAAACATACCTTCCCGAGCAAGGAAACCTCGAAACCCGACGAAACAGGGTCGGACTCGGACCTGCCGGTCAGACCGGCCACACACCGCCGGTCTGACCGGCCCTCAACCGGCGGTCTGACCGCCCAACACATGGCGGTCAGACCGGCCCACTCGGAGGAAACCGGTAGATTTCCAAATTTTGGCAATCTTTCCTATTTTAATCCTAGGTGCCAAATTTGGGTGTAAACAGAAGTTTTGCGTTCTTATAGCAAGAACAAAATTAAATATATTAGAAGAATAGTACATGTACCTCAGAAGAGATCGATCAGCATGAATGGGAGGTCTAACAGGAACTATAATTATTTT
Organism: Oryza longistaminata; assembly: GCA_009805545.1. Taxonomy (NCBI): domain Eukaryota; kingdom Viridiplantae; phylum Streptophyta; class Magnoliopsida; order Poales; family Poaceae; genus Oryza; species Oryza longistaminata. Next base: position 4,411,363 of record CM020179.1, read on the forward strand.
TAGCCAGGGCTAGACAATAATTTTAGATGTTAAATATTTTCTTCGTCCCAAAATATAGCATCTCTTAGGTTGTGTTCAGCACCCCTAGCTTGTTCCCAACCTCTCTTCCTTGTTTTTCGCGCACACGCTTTTCAAACTGGTAAACAGTGTGTTTTTTGCAAAAAAAAATATATATATACAAAAGTTGTTTTAAAAAAACATATTAATCTATTTTTCAAAAAAAATACTTAATTAATCATGCTGTAATACATGCATCGTTTTGCGTGCCGGGGACCCTTCTCCCAAACACAGCCTTAGTGTTCAAAATATGTCCCAGAACATAGTAACTTCTCCACCTACTCTCTTATCTCAACCATATCTCATATAATATCTCCATATATATATTTCCTCATCTCTACCCGTCCGAATATTCTTCATTTAATTTTTACCTCAATTTTAATTTCCACTGAAAACTCCTGGAAATACTTATTTTTTGGAAACTCAGATTGTATATGGAGGCACTATAACATAAAAGTTAGCACGTGAACTGATCACAGAAGTGTGCAAGGTCAGCATGCAAAAGGCCAATATATTCAAAGGTTTCAAAGCATGCATATATGCACATGGCTTAAAAAACATTTGTGATTTGGGTTGGGCTTAGGGGGCATGGGGAATTCAATGTATACGTTCCATATTGATCTAGTTTCCACCTCATCGTAGCGATGGGCCTTTGCTTGTATGCGGCTTCCAGCTAGTGTTATCTTGATTGCGAGCTGATTGTGCTCTATAACGTAGGTGCAGAGGGTAGTATTGCCGTTAGTAAGATATGTGATGTTTCTTCATCGTAATTGAACGGAGTGTCTTTATGTGGCATTACTCAACATTAATCATTGAGCAGGAATGCTTTGAATGCGTGAAGCATCTGTGAGATTCAGCTCTGCTTGATCGGATTCTAGGGTAACAATGAACAATATCTGCACAACATTGGAGGAACAAACAACAAGCAGTGTCTCTCGTTCAATGTAGTGTTTTGGAGTAAGACATTAAACTGTTCCGTAGAAATCGTGAGGGGCCGGGGGGGAGGGGGGTTGTATGTTTGTGTGTTTGTATGCCATTCCACATTGTGTTGTTAACTTCATTTTTTGGGGGTGTGTTTGTATGCCTTTTCATATTTTGTTGTTAATTGTAGATTAGTGAATCCATGTTTGATGTGTACGTATGTCATTTCATATTGTGAATAACTTTTTTAAAAAATAAATCGGTATTTGGAGTGTACCAATTTCATTGAATATAGCAAGAGTAAAATTAAAATGTAATATTAAAAATTTCTTTTATTGCAATAACCTACCAATATTGCAGGTGAGAGATATAGGAAGGCAAAGTTGCATGATCGCAACATACAACTTCCATCATATGCCAATTGTGACGCTCTGTAAAATCTCCCTCGTTAACTCTCAATGAAAATATATAGAAGACAAAAGCCTCTACTCATTTTGTTCAAGCATACATAGATGCATGCTCGATCAGTGAGACATCGTGACTTGCGTTGGTGCCTATGAATGGGGATTAGGAGGCATTGGGATTAATACTGCGATGTTCACCGATTGATCGAGCTGATCAAGTTGCAGCGTCATGAGAGCATTCTGCCTTTTGCTTCAATGCATGCAGCTTCAGGCCAGAGCCTACTTCTGTCATCGATCGTGGGTGCCAACACTATCTTATCTCACCATATTGCAAATTGCCTCCTAAGAAGTAGTAGAGTTCTTAATATCCCAACTATGTGTGTTTAGTGACCATTGTCGACAAATGGATCACATGCTACTGACCAAGTTGGTGTAACCATTTCAAGCGGTCATTTCTAAAAAAAAAAAATGTAAAATGTGTTTTTTTTATACGAAGTTATAAAAAAAATGTAAAATGTGGAAATTTATACGAAGTTATGCCCTATATTATATTAGACTCTCAATTTAGTATTCTTTCTAATTTTAAGAAATTTAGACGATAAAAGAAAAACTATTGCCCAAATGGATGCTCGTGAAAGCATCAAGGCAGGAGGCCAGAGAGAGGGCTAGGTATCTGGAGGCGAAACAAGTGAAAATTAAGGCAGAGGCAGCATGCATGAGGGGACATATCCGGTGAAAACGAGTTAAGTATTAAAAACTCATAAAAATCATACCTAAAAGTTTTGTAAATTCATGAAAAAATTACTAGAGATAGGTATAGATATGAAATACATTCTCACCACATCTTAACTCCAAACTCAACTTCGTTTAGGAGAAAAAAAAACGAGAAATTTCGGGTGAATAGCGTTTTCACTTGTCGCGTCTCCGAATCGACCGACCGATTGACCTTCTCCTATCGGGGCTCTCCCCCGCGTCGCTCTCGCGCGGGCGGCTCGGGGGGCGAAAAACCCTAGCCGCCTGCGCCTCCCCTCTTCCCCCCACCTCGCCGCCGCCGGAGCTCGCCGGCGGCGAAGCCGCGCGACAGGGATGGCGGCGGTGAGGCCCTTCTTCTTGGCGTCTTCTTCTCGGCGCGACGTGGACGGGACGAACGACGAAGACCCACCCACGGTGGAGTTGGCGACGTCGACGTCGGGGCGGTGCGGGGAGGGGGGATCGGAGTCCCCAAGTCCGGATCCGGCCATCCTCGCCTGAATCTCGCGCGAGGCGGCTAGGGGCGGCGGTGGCGGCTGCGCGGCGCTGTCGCGGCTCGGCGACGGTGGCAGCTCGGCGGGTGGCGCTCCGGTTGCGTGGCGGCGGCGCGGCGGCGGCGGCAGCTCGGGGGGTGGCCGCCGCCCATGCTGGCGGCGGTGCTGGCGCTGGTCAATGCCCTGCCACCTCCCCGCCCGCCTCCGCCTTCGCTGCCGTCGGGCCCTATGGCGTGGCTAGGCCTTGACAGTCGGCAGCGGGCTGCGCGTTGCCCTTAGCGGCCAGGTCGGCGCAGCGCGACTAGGTGGGGCAAGGAGGCCGGACAAGGGGCCGCGAGTGGCGGCGAGCCGGAGCGGCAGCGTTTTCCGGCATTGGTGCAGGCCCAGATGCAGTGCAAAGGGATTGGCGGCGGTTGGTCGTTTTCCTCGTTGTCGATTGGACCCTCGCCCTTACTAGAGCTCTCCCCTTCTTTGTGGGAGTTTCTAGGCTGGATTGAGGCGGCAGCTTGTCAGTGGGGGAAGCTCAGGCTGCTGAAGTAATGCCACCTAGTCCCGGGTTCTCCTTCGGCCAGATCTAGCGAGAGGCCGGCGGTGGTTGAACGGAAGGTCCTAGGTTCAGCTCCTCAGGGATGGTGGTTCGATGAAGTCGGCCGACGGAGGGCGTCGGTTCGGGTGTGGCGGAAGCCATGTGCCGCCGATGTTTAGATGGTGGATTTGGATTGGGTAACGGACCACGGCGGTATGGGTTCGAGCGAAAGCTTAGCCCAATTTCTTGGGCCAACAGTGACTTCGCCTTCGGGCGTGGTAACCCTCCTGAGGGCACTGTTGAGGTACCCTTCCTCCTCCGAAGGAGCTCTGAGTGAAAACCTTGTCCAGTTTTTGGACGGATGACGACGACGTCTTTTAGCGTCGCGACCTCTGTGAGGCGTCGTTTTAGAGTCTCGTGTCGTGGTGGTGTTGCTGGCGCCGGTGGCGATCGGTCTCGTTAGCGATGGCCGGTTCGGTGCTTGGCTTCCCTCTGTAGCGTGGTTTTAGGCGGTTGGCACATGGTTCGGGGCGTGTGCTCTGGGCAATCATCCTTCTCGACAGCCAGCTATCGATGTAAAACTTTTCTTGTAATCCTTTCTTCCATCTTAATTACATTGAATGACCTCCTTCGGTCATTCCGGCAAAAAATTGACCTTCTCCTCCGAAATCCGAATCCGAAGAGGAGTCGATCAGCGTACTTGTGATCTCTATAATATTAGGCACACGCTTTGTCCATCATGCTACGTACGTGTCTGGCCTGCATGCTGCAATGGACGTCGACGACGACGACGCGAGGCCGACGAAAAGGCGGCGCGCCGCCGCCGCCGCTGCGCCGCCGCGGGGTCGCGATCATGGTCGGACCTCCCGGTGGAGATCGCCGGCGAGATCCTCGGCCGAGTCCCGTCCTTCGCCGACCGCGCCCGGTTCAGCTCCGCCTGCCGCCAGTGGCGCCTGCGCCGCGCCGAGCTCCACGGCGGCGCCCTCCCCCCCGCTCCGTGGCTGGTCTCCTGCTACAAGGGCGCCTTCGACTCCCTCCCCTACGGCGACGCCACTACTCGCCTCGACTCGCCGGCCTGCCTCGCCTGCGACGGCGGCTGGCTCCTCTTCGATCGCCGCGCCGCCGCCGCCGGCGGCTACCTCCTCAAGAACCCCATCTCCAAAGCCGCCATGGAGCTCCGGGCTCCTTGTCCGGCGCCCTCCCGCCGCCACGGCGGAGATGAAGATCTGCAAGCTCGTCGTGATGTCACGCGACCTCGTCGCCGCCATTGTCAGCACAGCGGCGGCGGCGGCGGCCGCGCGTTGCCCTGCTGCCGGCCGGGCACGTCGCCGTCGTGGTCGGCGCATCACCCGCCGGGAGGAGCTGACCACCAGCTAGGTGATCTCAGGACATCGCCGTCCACGGCGGGAAGCTCTACGCGTTGCACGGCCACGGCAACCCTCTGCTCCTACGACCTCACCAGCGGCGGCGCGCGGCGCGACGGCGAGCCCAAGGTGTCGTCGTGCGTCCACCACATAGCCGGCGACGCGCTGCCGCCGAACAAGCTACCGGAGGAGCACGACGCGGGCACACCTCGTCCGTCGGCCACCGGCGGCGAGCTGCTGCTGGTCCGGCAGCTGACAGCAGGTTCGGGGCAGGCCACTTCACCGTGTTCGTGGCGGCGAGTGGGCGGCTGGGCGGTGGTCGGAGGCGGCGGCGTCGAGCCTGCGCGACCAGCTCATCTTCGTCGGCACGGGCTGCTCCAGGGCGCTCACGGCGTCGCACTACGGCGGCGCCATGGGAGGAGGAAGCCGCGTCCTGTACACGAACGACGTCGAGGCGTACAGTAGCACGCACAGCTATCTTGTCTACGACATGATCATGCGGTCAAATGGCCCGGTTTTTCCAATATATGATGATGATTATTTACACGAGGGGAAGAGGAGATACAGATACGAGGACACGCGATACCGCTCCTGGTTCTTTCCTTCTTCCGTATAATTCAATTCAGTAATGACTGATTAATTTCATTCATATGTTGTACTTCTACATTAATTAACTATAGTTAAGTGTATTTTCAGTTGTCATAAGAATTACTAATAGCATGTTGAAAGTTGTCATAACTTGTTAACTATGGGCTTGTTTGGTTGGGAACCAATTTCTACCCTACCTACCAAAACCTGACAAATTTTTGCACTACCAAATTCAAATTAGGTAGTATTGAATTTGAACTATTGTGGCAAAATTTGGTAGCAAATCAAATATACACTTGCTACTATTGAAGTTATCAAAATTTTAGTAGGGCAATAAGTTGGTATTAGACTAAACAGACCCTCTATTTTCAGTTGTCGTAAGAAATACTCCCTTCATTTTAACAAGAATTTTATTGTCCTTAAAGAATATCTTGAGGTACCTAAGTTTTATAATTAAAATTTTTGATAACTTGAGAGAGTATGTAAAGATCAAATTTTATATTAAAAATATGTTACTTATACCCTTATTTTAAAATATACTCCCTCCGTTTTATATTAAAGGTATCTTGCTTCTCGTACACTTTGCGTTATTGGTAGGAGAAATCTTGATCGCCACCAACAACCATGCATGCATTCACTTGCATTGCACGTGGTGAGCTCGGCGTTCGGCGCGACGAATTGACTCATTATTGTACCTGTCTCAGCTGATCAATGAACAATGTCAGTGAAATCATGTACATAATTTCCCTCCTTAAATCAATTTCACATGAAAAAAAATGAAAACATACGACAGTTACATTTTTTTCCCCAAACTTTAATATACCTAACATCCAGTTGATTTATTTTTGTAGTGAAGAAAAGATGACGAAGTTATAACAGCCTCGATATATGTAAGCTGAGACCATATAGGTTCATGCTAGCAGGCATATGCAAAGGGTAGCTCGATCTACTTCTGCTCTAGCTCGCTCGCTCTTCATGCTCATTGCTCAGGTCCTATTTAGATTTCAACTTTTTTTTCTTCAAACTTCTAACTTTTCTATCACATCGAACTTTTCTACGCAGATAAACTTTCAACTTTTTCGTCTCATTGTTTTAATTTCTTCAAACTTCCAGTTTTAACGTGGAACTAAACACAGCCTCAGTGTATTGGCGTCTGCTTAATGCTAAGTTAGGCCTAGGAGACATCGGGAACTCAACTTGCACATCTGCGCAGTACAAAGCTTAATTTCACTGTGGCCTAGCCTCGCGCATAATCCTCCAATCCGCTTCCTTTCAAACGGCCTTACCATTGCACACGGTGGATGTCCCACCCAGCGTGCAACGAGGTGTACATGGAAATTGGAAAATTTTGCCTCTGCTTCTGCTCTCTGCTCGTGTTGAACTCTGCAGCAGCGCAAGCATAGCATCAGTGCAGTAGTAGTGCACATGGTGATCGTCTACACAAGCGAGTTCCTAATGGATGCACTCGTTCGACATGTGTCTGCCGCTGAATGAATGTGCATAGCTGAGACTAAAGTCTTTTTTCGCGAACGCATAAAATAATTACGTATTAATTTATTTAAAGAAAGTGAGGTTTTTTTACACAACCCAACCGACCAGATGGCAAATGCCTGTGGCAAGGAAACAAAATGGATTGCTAGTGTGAAAAGAAAAACGATGCTCCTACATAGAGGGAGGAGGTGGCGGCAGAGCTCCACTATTTATACAGCGAGACAGTTAGAGCTCCACTAACCCCCCCCCCCCGCAACTTCAATCTGGGCCCTTGCATCGAAGCGAGATCGATTGCGGCGCGCAGGGTTGTCCCCTCTCTTCTCTAGGATTCGTGGTCCTCCGCCAGTCGCCGCCGCTGCCTGGTCGTCAACTCCACCGCCACCGCCGCTTCCTGGACGTCAACTCCACCGCTGCTGTGAACGATCGAACGCTGCATCCCTTGCTCATCTTTTCTCTCCCGATCCTACCCATCCTGGATTCAACGGTTATATGTGTTTTGGTACCGAGCAGTATCAGTACCGACCGATACAACCTGCTGGACCGTAAAGACGCAAAAAAAAAAACTAAAAATGAGATAAACAGGAAAAAAGCCCGCTAACTCGTCCCAGTTTATACATTAACAGACATCACAAGGGTATATAGCTCCATGCCAACATTCAGGCATGTTGAATGCAAGGCTATAGCTCTGCTTGATCTCTGCTCTAGCTTGTCGATGCTTGTTGCTCTGCATCTTGGCTCTTGTGCTTAGTGAGTGGTTAGTTAGGGATTAGTAGTCATCGGGAACTCGACATGTACATGTAACCCTTCAAATACTTTCACTTAGGCCTAGTGTTGCACAGTCGCTTGAACACTGTTTCCTCCGATTTTTCCAACCCGTGCTCCGTGTTGGACTCGATCAGGGCAGGAAAACATTGTGCAGAGCTGGATCACGCAGCGTCTGGCGGGTGGATGCGCATCGGCGTTTGTCTTCTTGCAATGGCTCGTTTCTTTCCTGATTACAATCTGGTCGACCATATTCGACCAGCCCGGATAATTCAACTGCAACTATCCGAAGGACGAGAAATTTTACGGTTTTTGAGAGAGGTATAAAAAAATTATTGTAAATTTTTGTACCTTCTAACATTGAGAGGTACTGAATTTTGCATTTATCTCCTTAAGAGCTGTAAAATCGCTTTTCTGGGAAATATCACCATTGTTATTTGAGACTTTCTTCCATCATTAAAAAGGTATATGTCAAGTGGTAAACTCAATTTTAATAGAGCACTGACAGTGAATGGAGAGAAACTCGTAACCATTCACATCTTATTAAGACAAGAAAAGTACGTTGAGAGACCATATCTAAGTGAAAGTTGAAACCTAAAGTTCAATTACATTGAGCCACGTCATCGTAAAAATATGGGCCAACTAATATAACAAATGATACAATACCTGTCGTTGGATCGTAGATAAGTCTCGGTAAAAAAAATGATGAAAGATCAAGATTCTTCAAGAAGCTTCTAAAAGATGGCTGAGAAAGAGGGCAAGAGAACCAAGAGATGGCATCTTCATCCCTAACAATAAATACTTCTTAACCTAAGCTCCCAATAAATAAGGGTATGTTCACTTTGATGCCATTTTCAACATTACCAAATTTTAGTAAAGTTGGCAAAAAAAAAGTGGCTATATTTAGTTTGCTACCAAATTTTGGTAACTATATAAGAAATCTTACCAAAATTTTGGCATAGTTGCCAAAATTTGGTAAGGATTTTTTTTGGCATCAAAGTAAACAGGCCCTAAAATATACTGGAGAAAGTATTACTCTAATGGCCAATTCTCACGCGAGGCACACAATTGGATACTTAGTTGAATGACGGGCATGGTCTGGATAGAGTTCCAAGACCGCATCCACCCAACTCTTGATCATCTACAGCTGAGCTTAGCTTACCTGCATAATTGTGCAGGGTATGAACCGTTTGTTTGATCTATTCTAAGTAGTTTAATTCTTGTCGTTGTTCTATTTCAAAGGCAGTTAAAATAATTGGGGCAGATCCAGGATAATAAACCATCGGTCTGTCACCTCCATTCAGTGAAGTAGTAGTGCACATGATGATCAGCTTGGCATTTACAGTCACGAATTCTACTTAATTGCCTGCGCTGAATGTCTGCATGTAGGCAGCTGATCGATGAATAATGTGACTGAAATAAAGCGTGTCAAATCTCCCCTCCTTAAATTTCACTGGAAAAGATGAACGTGGTAGCAATGCCATACCAACAACAGTTAACTCTAGCTCCTACTAGTACAAATAAACAAGACATCACAGGGGAGTATACATTTATTTATAGCTACATGCCAACAGGCAAGCATGTTGAATGCAAGGCTAAGCTCTACTTCTGCTCAAGGCTCTAGCTTGTTGATGCTCATTGCTCTGTATTGTATCTTAGTGCTTGTGCTTAGTTAGAGAGTAATTAGAGCTTAGGAGGCGTCAGGAACTCGGCATGCGCATCTCTGGATTGTGAGTCTTTCACTTAGGCTTAGCGTTGCACAATAGCTTGCATTCTGCTTCCATTATTCGCAATATCAGCGCTCCAGGATGAGCTCCATAGTGGCATAGAAACATTGTGAGGAGCTGGATCACGAGGAAGGGAAGTAAGCAGCGTCCGGCACGCTAATGCCTCCGTTGCAAAATGAGACATGGGATTTAGATCAATTGTTAACTTGTTCTTAGTGGTATCGTTCTTCTAAAGACAAGCAATTTGCAACACTTCGATCTCAATTAACAAAAAGGGAAGGTCGGTTCTTCCTTTTGATGTCTTTATCAGAGGACTTTTACGGTACATTCTACTGCTAGTATATACTACCAGTATATTTGATCTAACGGTGTAAATTCATCTGATCTTTCTTCCAAATTTCCTGCAGTATAAATTGTTTAGGGTATATTTGTCTTTTTATCTATTTACGTGGGGTAATTTTGTAAATTCGTGTTTCCTCACTTGAACAGATCCGGTCGATAGCCGCCCGCGCAGTCAAAGCCCTTTTTTTCTCGATGCCGCGCGCATGGGCGATCATCGCCGCTAATTTCAAGTTTTCAACCTAGTGTTAGGGATTAAGGACTTGGTATGTGTTAGGGATTCAGACATTTAGAAACTGATCGAACCAAGAATGTATGAGATAATCCACTTCATTGCTGTGAACAGATCAAATCTATTTACAGTACTATTATGTGGTTTTATCCCTGACCAGTTTTTTACCTAGTGTTCTTGTGCAAATCATGCCATTGCAAACTCGATCTACTAGATTAAATCCAACCGTCGAAGGAATCGCTACGCCTCCACTCGCGCCATCGCCACTCGCGATGGGAGCACTGCAATGCCCGGACGACGAGATCCAGGAACTCCCGATTGAATTAAATCGCAAGAAATAAATCTCAATTTCAAATTACTAAACAGCCCTTTTCAGAGTTTTAACAAATACCAAATCTACCCTTATACTGGCAGTATATACTAGCAGTAGAATGTACTGTAAAAGTCCTTAATAATTAATACTGACCTTGAAGAACATGGCCAGCAGTTAGCAGCTCGATCAGTCAAAGACGGAGAGGATCTTATTTATCTATTTCCATCGAGTCACCGGCCCCCGTGCTCCCAGGTGTTTTAGGCCTCTCGGTCGCAGTATACTTTATCTTACTTGTGCCAACCCTTTTAAAGAACAAAACCTTGGGTCTTTTGGGGTGCTTCTGAGCTTCATTTTCCCAAGTATTTATGGTTTCCATGCTGACAGCTGAATCAAGAGCAACTTCCTGGAGCTTTGTATGGTTTTTAATATTAATACCAGCAAGACCATGAAGATGCTTACAAAGCAGCTGAAGCGAAACAAGTTTTGGCAAAGCTCCTTCTTCGATTTCAGGTACAGCATATAGAAAGCTTGGCATCAATAGGCATAGGAACTCAAGGGATGGGAAAGTCCCTATTTTTATGACAAAGCCCCCAAGGTAATTTTCGACCAGTTTGAGATATTTCAAGCAAATCAGCTTACCCAGGTCTGAATAATGATGCCCACTTAGATTAGTTGATGAAAGGCACAACTTTGTGATGCCATTCAGCGATGTATCAAAGTTAGGCAATTGGTTCAGCTTGCCTTGCAGCTTCAAAGAGCTCACAAAACCATTTAGTTCAACTTTAATATTGTCACCAAGTTCGGGAAATCTCTCCAAGCCATCCCCGAGATATAGTGATAGAGAACGTTCACCAACAGCTGTGTCCATTTCAGACTTAACAAAATTTTCAATAGCCTTCTTGAGCTTCATCCAATCAGTTGTTCCTTCACCGGTGGAATCACACCATACCTTGACCTTTCTTAGTCTTTTCATATGAACCATAAGTTGAGGAATTATAGAGTCTTTGTCTATAACAAATCCTGAAAGAGTCTGCAGCTTACTCTTTTCTGCAATACTTTCTTTGTTTGAGATGATATCATCTATTACCTGCACTGCATGAATACTCCTCTTTTTCCTGAGCTTGACCTTTCCAAACAGGTGAACTAGATGGGGCAGCTTTATGACTTCTATAGGCAGTGCCACTACATTTGTCTTGCTTAATTCGAGTGTATGTAAACAATGTAGCTTCTCAATCGCCTTTGGAAGTTTCGTAGTAGCGCTTCCGAGGCTCAGATATTTTAGACGACTGAGATTGTCCTTCATGATGCCCTTGACAAGATTATCATCAAAATCATTGCATTCTTTTAGATCTAAGGCCTGCAACAGTTCACACTCGGCAATACAAGAAACAGCTGCTCCTCCTCCACTCCCAAAGATTGTCAGAGAACGGGCACGAAGTTTCTTCTTGGCCAACCTGAGGATGTTGATATTTGTGCAGTTCTGGATGAAGAGATGACGAAAGGTACTTGGGTCATCTGACTCTGACAATGTATCAAGAGACCCGATGAAGTGATCACATAAGGATCTGTGCAGCATGAACTCGCGCATGACAGAATGAGTTCTGCATGTCTTCACTCTTGCATTGTCGCATGCACCCATCGGCTCAATGATATTCTGGTCAAGCAGGTTCTCGAAGTTTTCATGTGCGGCCGTTTCGTCGCTGTCTCCATATTCAGACTGTATATACCCTTCAGCTACCCATCGCCTGATTAGACTTTTTCTCCTGATTTGGAAACCCTTTGGGAATATACTCATGTATAGTAGGCAGGTCTTGATAAGAGGGCCAGACAAATTGCCGTAATTACGCATAAGAACTTCTCGCAATTCATGGAATGCAGATTGTTTTTCCACATAAGAACCTAGGAGCCTGCAAACTTTTTCACAGCTTTTTGAGCGACTGTTACCGGTAGCACTTTGCAAAAATTTAGTTTGCTACCAAATTTTGGTAACTATATAAGAAATCTTACCAAAATTTTGGCAAGTTGCCAAAATTTTGTCATAGTTGCCAAAATTTCGGCAATGCCAAAATTTGGTAAGGATTTATTTGGCATCAAAGTAAACAGGCCCTAAAATATACTGGAGAAAGTATTACTCTAATGGCCAATTCTCACACCTATTGGAGTATGAACTTAGTACAAGAATATACAGCACAGTGAATCTTTGTTTTGGTTTGGCACAAAAAAATACCTTTGAATTACCAAAAATTGTATTGGACTACACTTGAAATTTTGAAAAAAAAACAAATTTAGCACACTTTATAATGTAAATGACTTAAACTTTTTTTTTTATTTTAAGTGTTTGGCACATCTTCGAAATTCAGCTTGACCTATAAATTAATCTGTATTAGCCTCATTCGGCTAGAGGATGATGGGCTGGACTATAGCACACTACGCCTTAGCATCACCACACACGTTAAAAAGATCGAAAGGCCAACGGTCTAACTCTAAATTTATGTCATTCCGAAAACAAAATGTATATCGACACTAAATTGCAAAACGATACAACAGATATTAATTATTCGTTTTAACTGGATAGTCAAAATAACTTATTATCTTACATTTTACATGTAGATGTATATGGACGGGCTATATGGCCAGAGCGCCAACGAAATATAAGGGTGCGATAAGAGGGCCATGCAGTGGTGAATATGATGGGAAGGCAGCGGCAATGATGAGCATGTGTTAGGAGGGATACAAGTATAGTGTGTGTGAGTAATGATGTGTGAGTTTTGAAAAAAAATAGTGATATATGTGTGTTCGTCTTTTTCATGCATGTAATTGGAATAAAAAAAATATGTTTGTATTATCACTAGACTGCTGTTAATTTCACTCTACCATTGACTTTTTGATTTTCATTACCTGTAATTCGTCATTTACTTTGTTATCACAAATTTCAGCTACTCCATCCGTCCCATAATATAAGGGATTTTGAGTTTTTGCTTGCACTGTTTGACCACTCGTCTTATTCAAAAAATTTTGGAATTATTATTTATTTTTTTTGACTTACTTTATTATCCAAAGTACTTTAAACACAACTTTTCATTTTTTTTATTTGCACAATTTTTTTTTAATAAAACGAGTGGTCAAACAATGCAAGCAAAAACTCAAAATCCCTTATATTATGTGACAGAGGGAGTAATTACTACCAATAAACACATTTTAAATAGAGAGGTTATAGTCGCGCGAATGCGTGACATAATATGCTAGGATATATATATGGGCCAATTGTAGAAGGCAGGCATACCGCATCTGCAAGCGACCATGCAATAAGAGTATAGTTCTACTAATTATGCTCTATCTATCTTGTTCATGCTCATTATACTGCTCAGTATCTTGACGCCAGTGTTTAGTGCTAAGTTAGGGATTAGAAGGCATCGGGAACTCGACATGCAAATCTATGTTGTGCAATGCTTCAACTGTGGCCTAGCCTCGCGCATTGGCCTGCACTTTGCTTACTAGGATCAGTAGCCTCATCATCGTAGCAGATCTCCCCACCCAGCATGCAGAGTTTCAGACTTGAGAAGCGAGGCACACAATTGGATACTTAGTTGAATGACGGGCATGGTCTGGATAGAGTTCCAAGACCGCATCCACCCAACTCTTGATCATCTACAGCTGAGCTTAGCTTACCTGCATAATTGTGCAGGGTATGAACCGTTTGTTTGATCTATTCTAAGTAGTTTAATTCTTGTCGTTGTTCTATTTCAAAGGCAGTTAAAATAATTGGGGCAGATCCAGGATAATAAACCATCGGTCTGTCACCTCCATTCAGTGAAGTAGTAGTGCACATGATGATCAGCTTGGCATTTACAGTCACGAATTCTACTTAATTGCCTGCGCTGAATGTCTGCATGTAGGCAGCTGATCGATGAATAATGTGACTGAAATAAAGCGTGTCAAATCTCCCCTCCTTAAATTTCACTGGAAAAGATGAACGTGGTAGCAATGCCATACCAACAACAGTTAACTCTAGCTCCTACTAGTACAAATAAACAAGACATCACAGGGGAGTATACATTTATTTATAGCTCCATGCCAACAGGCAAGCATGTTGAATGCAAGGCTAAGCTCTACTTCTGCTCAAGGCTCTAGCTTGTTGATGCTCATTGCTCTGTATTGTATCTTAGTGCTTGTGCTTAGTTAGAGAGTAATTAGAGCTTAGGAGGCGTCAGGAACTCGGCATGCGCATCTCTGGATTGTGAGTCTTTCACTTAGGCTTAGCGTTGCACAATAGCTTGCATTCTGCTTCCATTATTCGCAATATCAGCGCTCCAGGATGAGCTCCATAGTGGCATAGAAACATTGTGAGGAGCTGGATCACGAGGAAGGGAAGTAAGCAGCGTCCGGCACGCTAATGCCTCCGTTGCAAAATGAGACATGGGATTTAGATCAATTGTTAACTTGTTCTTAGTGGTATCGTTCTTCTAAAGACAAGCAATTTGCAACACTTCGATCTCAATTAACAAAAAGGGAAGGTCGGTTCTTCCTTTTGATGTCTTTATCAGAGGACTTTTACGGTACATTCTACTGCTAGTATATACTACCAGTATATTTGATCTAACGGTGTAAATTCATCTGATCTTTCTTCCAAATTTCCTGCAGTATAAATTGTTTAGGGTATATTTGTCTTTTTATCTATTTACGTGGGGTAATTTTGTAAATTCGTGTTTCCTCACTTGAACAGATCCGGTCGATAGCCGCCCGCGCAGTCAAAGCCCTTTTTTTCTCGATGCCGCGCGCATGGGCGATCATCGCCGCTAATTTCAAGTTTTCAACCTAGTGTTACGGATTAAGGACTTGGTATGTGTTAGGGATTCAGACATTTAGAAACTGATCGAACCAAGAATGTATGAGATAATCCACTTCATTGCTGTGAACAGATCAAATCTATTTACAGTACTATTATGTGGTTTTATCCCTGACCAGTTTTTTACCTAGTGTTCTTGTGCAAATCATGCCATTGCAAACTCGATCTACTAGATTAAATCCAACCGTCGAAGGAATCGCTACGCCTCCACTCGCGCCATCGCCACTCGCGATGGGAGCACTACAATGCCCGGACGACGAGATCCAGGAACTCCCGATTGAATTAAATCGCAAGAAATAAATCTCAATTTCAAATTACTAAACAGCCCTTTTCAGAGTTTTAACAAATACCAAATCTACCCTTCCACATACTGGTAGTATATACTAGCAGTAGAATATACTGTAAAAGTCCTCTTTTATCCTGGCCAAAATACTCAAATTTGCATAAATCCTGAGCTGTCCATTATCCAATCTCTCTTACACACTAGCATTTCAGTTTACCCAACGGATCCTTGCTTCTCATACACTGGGCTGGTGGTATCAGAGTTGGCGGGCGACGGACCACGACGACGGGGGTAGAGGATCCCAGGCAAAAGCCTAGCCTAGTGTTTCACTGGACCGGCAGCGGCTACGCCTTCAGACGCGGTAACAAAACACTGGGCCGGCAGCAGCTACACCTTCAGGCGCGGTAACCCTCTTGGGGGCATTGTCGAGGTACCCTCCTCCCTCGACGAGGATCTCTAGGCGAAAACCATATCCAGTCTCTTTGGACGGACAATGGCGGCGTCTTTTGACGTCGCTACCTTCGTGAAGGCATTGTCTTTTTTAGAACATCCGTTCTGTGGTGTTGTTGTAAGCCTGACGGCAACCGGCCTCGCATAGCAGCGGCCGGTTCGGTGTTCGGCTCTCCTCTTTGTAGCTTGTGTTTATGCGGTTGGTATGTAGTGTCGGGGAGTGCATTTTGGTGCACATCCTTCCTCGACAACTTGCTGTCGATAAAAAACCTTCTTGTAACTTTTTTTTTCTCCACTATCTTAATAATATTGGACCTCCATTGGTCGTCCCGACAAAAAAAAAAGTCTTAATTTTTGGCAGGAGAAATATTGATCGCCATCAAGGCACCAACCATGCATTCACTTTGATGCACAAATGCATGTACACATCACAGCAATACATCCCTTCCTACCTCTCCTTATGTACAACGAAAGTTCATCAACATATAGGGAGAAATAACCGGTAGTCTTTTATGCTTTTTCCCTTCTCCATTTTCTTGGCTTATGCTTGGAATGACTCATGAAAGGTTCTAGGCAGAAGGAAGGATGTCGAGGGCCACTTCCTTCAGTGATGGCATCTCTTCTTGCTCATGCAAGCAGAAGAAACTGCCACCTATGTTTCTCAGAACCTTCCAAGGCCCAGGATAACACCTGCCAGACAACAAAGTTTCGGCAAAATCACACGTTTGATCTCCACAGTTTGTTCCATAAAGGTTCTGAATGCAATCATGTTCTTCTGCTGATGAGATAAACATACTGCAACTTACACCAAACTAAATTTCTGCAACTACATCTTGGTATGGTGAGTTGATGGTAACAACAAGCTGAATATATTTGTTTCAAAGCATTACATGTCAAGAAACAATAGCCATGCTGGCGATGGTGACAATAATAACAATAAAGGATAGAACGCAACATTCAAGTTGTCATGTTAACTAGAGCATCATTCAAACTGGGTAACAGACAAAATCAACTAGGGTTATTGGAGTGTAAGTAAGTTAATTATCTTGCCAAACACAGTAAATCGGATCCTCCAAAAAGTATGGCAGCTGAAGGCATCTAATTTGGGTGCCATAGCATTGGTACATTGATTCAAGAATGATTGGCCAACATAAAACTGTATAATCAGTCAATGAATTAATTAATTATAGCTAGTCCAAAACTTGCTCATGCAAAAGCATAGACATGAGTCAGCAGTGCTAATTTTGGAGAGCTCAATACAACAGAAGAAGGCTGGAATATGCAAACCTGAAAAGTGTTCCTCCTTTGAGTCCCTTAAAATTGTGAATATAATAAACTGTCTCCAGCTTTGGAAGAAACGTTTTGGAAAGTTCCGCTAGCTTTGGGTAGAAGAAAGGAGGGTAGTCTTTGATTGTCAAGGAAATGAACCAACACAAATGATAGCTAACTAGAATTTCACAAGTATACTATTTTCAAACATCATCAGCGCAGCATCTCTTTTTGTTGAGGAAAGTCACTAGCACTGCAAAATTTACACATCATTTGTGATGCAGGAAAACAGGTTTGATTTAAAAATAAATTTAATAACTTGTTTGGCATAATATATGCACTAGAATTAGCGGTTTAGCACAGAATAATTAGCAGTTTTGTCATCATATGAAATACAAACTCTAAATTAAAAACAAGGATACACCCACTTCTTATTCGATCTAGTTCCCCGTTGAATATTATCAGTTTTCGGTCTGTGCTAACAATTGCTTCCTTGTAAAGCTCTTCAACCACAAGCATTTCTGGAAAACATCATCATCATACTATTGAAGTGGTAAACTCAACTTCGATAGAGCAATAATAATAAACAGAAACACATACCATTGACATTGAAATAGGGATAAGCCACGAGGAATATCTCGTCTTCTGGACGCACACGGTCTGACATTTTGACCTTTGTTGTAAAACCAAAATCTTCAAATAGGGATGGTTTTGTTAGATAATCTAGCTTCAGGGAACATCCTTCAAAGGCAGATTGTCTTGCAAATGAAACTTCATTTGCCTCAGGGAAGAACTGAAACATGTCAGATAATAAAAATGGAATCAAGCAGGACAATTCAAGTTTAATTTCAGCACACCGGTTTGTGCTTCAATCACTGGTAGAAAACTGCCAGTGATTATCCATGTACAACTTTGTCTTTTTGCTGTTTATAAATGAGAGTCAAGAATACATTTACAGATAAGCCTGTAGTACTAGTTATTAGAAAATTGTCAGAACATACGATTCTGGTTCTTGTAGCTTTCTCTGCAGGGACAAAGCGATCACAGAATTCTCTTATGAGAAGCATGCTTCCAGTCATCTCAATTCCACCTTCACCGTCACCTAAAAGTAAAAATAGAATCTTATATGGTATCCTTTCCACCTGAGTCCTGACCAAATATCTTATAACAAGGTTATATACAGAAAGGTTAGCTATGAGTCCTGACCAATATCTTATAACAAGGTACTCCGTCCGTCCCAAAAGAACCTAGGAGGGGTCACATCCCCTCCTAGGTTGCTATATTTTGGGACGGAGGGAGTAATATACAGAAAGGTTAGCTATGTAGAACCTGGTACAGATTGTAGTCCTGCTGTAGGGAACTCAATTTCCTGAAATACATTACATCACAATTTCTTGATGCAAAAAAAGAACAAAACACATAAGTCAGACAGTGGACAGATTAAGGCTCACCAATAGCTGCTTCCCATCCTTAAAAGCTGACTCAGCAGCTTCTTTTGCCTGAAATCACTACAAGTATAGTGAATTAGTCATTCGATTATTCTACTCCCTCCATCCCTAAATAAGTGCATAGTTTCTGGTTATTACAGAAATACAGTTTCCAACTTCAGAATATTGGATATCCCAGTACAAAATTCCACATAAACCCTTCCTATGTTATTTTTGGACATCTATCCACAACAATGACTTCACAATATAAAAGGGCTAGTTCAGTAGAGTGCAAAAAATGAGACATCTAAATGTGATGCCTTTGATTATACACCTATGGCGCTCCATCGAAACAGGTAACACGGAAAAGTTCAGTCTTTATGATCTAGGTAATTTCAGTAAAGCAACCCATCAAGATTCTTTTCACAAGGTGAGATCTCACAAAATTTGACCAAAATGTACATGAACCACCCATATTTCAGTAATATCACCACTTAAACAAACAGCTGGCATTGTTATATTGATTCAGTAATGCTGCCACTATCTGAATTTTTTAAGTGGGTTAACTGGATTATCATAATCGTGCAGTGGCAAATAGCGAGCTACATGCTTATATATACTCAAATAAAGAGACTAAGATAGGCATGCTTTATGATTATCAACTATCAATGAATAAGTTCACACACTGACATTAAGTACCTGCACTAGAAGTTCAGTGTAATCACTTGGGAACTCTGCGCCAGACACATTGCGAGTGCCCTGACCTCCAGTGACAGCACGAACATGGAACCCAGTTCTTAAATTCCTCTTTGTTGTAGTATAAATACCACCAGTGTAGTTGCCCTTGCCTTTGCTGATTGCACGAAGTACCCAACCTGGGACCTTGAAAAAAAATCCAAGACAATGCATGAGCAGAAATGCTGATAATAAATACAACATTAAGAGCAAAAGATGATGTAGCTTGTTTGTGATACCATACCTGTTTATTGAGAAAGGAAGTTTTGGATAATGGAGGATTGGAGATGGAGCAATAACTGGTTGCCATGGTCACTGAATACTGGGGATGGGATTGGTGTGTTGGAGAGGGAGGGAGGGAGGAAGAAACAAAGAAGGCTATGTGGTAATGTAGAAATGTTTGAGCAGCAATCTGTTTGTGGGGCCTTACTGTGTGCCTGTGTGGTCTCCAATTGGAGAGAGATGGGGGAAAATATCTTGTCTGTTATGACAGTTCTGTGCATATGCTGCCATTGGGTGATAAGATGGAGACGTTTTCTCTGCCAGTTTTGTTTTAAAAATTTTAAGATGGTGGACAACTATACAGAGAAAATCTAGTGTTTTGCATATAGCAGCTTAAAATCTTGGTAGAGAAATGAGCTGCCTGAACAAAAGCTGAGTAAAACATGCGGTTTAATGCTCCAGTACTTCACCTTACCTTTGCTTCTGTCAGCCATGGACACCGAGGATACCAACCAATTGGCAAAATGTTGTTTTGAGCTTCTCGATGTTAGCCTTGTAAGGAACCCTCAGAAGAGAACAGAGTGAGGTCCAGCATAGTGAATACTTTCAGGAAGCAATTTCCATCTGGGCATATCCTGGCCTCCACCAAAAATCAGTGTCTGAACTCTGAAGCCATGAAGATCGTCGAAAATAGTAGAAAGATCACACATATATATGAAGCCACTCAGGTCCGGCTGGATGCTTGTCCAAACTGGAAGTTCGTGTGGCATAACAAGGCACCGCTCAAAGCTCAATTCTTCGCATGGCTCCTGGCTAAGGAAAGGCTACCGACAAAGCATAATCTGGTAAAGAAGACAATTGTAGCCTCAGATTTGTGCGATATTTGCGGAGCTGCATCTGAAACTGCAAGCCACATCTGCTTCCTTTGCCCCTTTGCCCGGCAATTCTGGATGACGATCAGCATTGACCCGCTTATTCAGGATGTTCGTCAACTCGGACGCCTGCGCCCCAATGGAAACCTGCGCGAGCTGCACCACCAGGTCTTCTATCTTCTCTGCTTATGGGCACTATGGAACCACAGACACGACGTTGTTTTCCTCAACCTGGATGCTTCAGTTCCGGCAGCAATTAGTAAATGTGTGGACGAATGTTCTCTCTGGTCTGAACGTCTTAAGCCTCCTGATAGAGCTGTAGTTTCAATTTGGAAAGGGATCTTCTCCTCCCCCTTGCAATCTCTTCATGTTGTGTAATCTCAGTTGTAACCCTTACTCTATTTATTTAGTGCAATTCAGGTGGGGAACCTCTCCCCTCCGGTGACTTATCTAAAAAAAGATCACAGAAACTTTCCGAATCCATTCTGACGACCATAGCACCAAAGCGTTTTCTGCCTCTTCTACTTCGGCATATCTGCTCAATCTAAGTATCTGCTAGAGCTCGACAAAACTTGACAGCAATACAGTACAGCGT
The DNA here is from genome assembly GCA_009805545.1 of Oryza longistaminata. NCBI lineage: Eukaryota > Viridiplantae > Streptophyta > Magnoliopsida > Poales > Poaceae > Oryza > Oryza longistaminata. Next base: position 4,432,030 of record CM020179.1, read on the forward strand.
CACACACCGAAGCCGTAGTCAGAAAGCTCCCCCCGCTCTGCAGACTGCAGATATGCTTCCTCTTGATTTAGCTAGAAGGTCATTTGTCAGCCACAACAAGCCATTCAACCCGATGGCATCATGTCAAACCAAAGAGTTCCCTGGCCTCGGCGCCCCTCCTGCGCCGCGTGGGGGCTCTGGCCACGAGCGGAATCCCTCGTCGGCATTGCGTCGAACACCACGCGGGCATCGGCGAGCGAGCATCCGATTCTAGATGAACCCCAGAGTCCTGCAGCTTGCAGCATTGCAGGCTTGCAAGCTCCACGCGAACGCGCGGCGGGGACTACTCCGCTCCGCTAGCCGGGCAGAGGGTGGTGATGCCGCGATGCCTGAGGTCTACCGGAGGATATCGCCGGCGGCGTGCTCCGACGGCGGCGGAGGAGAGGAGCCGCGGTGGCGTCTGCTTCGGGTAGCGTGATGCGCCACGTGTACGAATCTCGGAATGTTTCCAGGCGCATCCAACGGCTTGGTACAGTTTCTTAAAGCTTACTAAGGAAAGATACTACAGAATTCTTGCATCCAAACATATTACTCCCTCCGTCCCTAAATATAAGGGATTTTGGTTGGACGTAACACATCCTATTACAGCGAATCTAGACAAGCTTCATATCTAGATTCATTGTAATAAGATATATCACATCCAATCAAAATCCTTTATATTTAGAGACGGATGGAGTATATGAGAGCAAGTTTAATAGTATAGCCAACTGCTGCTTTTAAATCATCTATAGTCAATTTATACAATAGTTACCTATAAACATATACTACATAATTAATATCTAGTCCCATATGTCATACACACATGCACTTTAGAGTCTGTGCTAGAGCTAGCTACAAATCTATTAACTGCTGCCCTTCTCTCTCTTCTTTTATCTCCTCAAAATTTGTTTATAGCTGGCTTATAGCATGCTATTGTACCTGCTCTGAAGTAAGTATAATACATTTCACATTCATCGATGAATACTACTTCCATCGTTTCAAGTTATAAGATTTTCTAGCATTGCTCATATTCATGTATATGTGCCTAGATTCATTAGCATATACATGAATTTGGGCAATCCTAGAAAGTCTTATAATATAAAACGGAGGAGGTATATCTTTTCTGCAAATGTAGGTGTAGAAATGGAAAAGAAAAACAATAAGTGTTTTGCAAAAGCAAGCTTAATCATAATGATTCAACTATAAAAACTTCAACATCCTCATTGCAAATAAATCAACCTGCTACTTGCAACCCAAACCAGGAGATGAATTAAATCTATGGAAAAAAATGAATTTAACAAGCAATATTATAGTTTAACACTAAAGGATACATATCCTCGAAGAGGTGACTATGTAACACCAACAATCAAACTAAATGGTGGTTCTTCCTAACAAACATCACCAAGAACTCTATTACCGAACAAATATGATTTTCACCATGACTAATTTAACTTCAGAAAAATCCCGCAAAATCCGCTCCTTCCAAGAGATTTCTAAAAACCCTGAAACAAACTTGCTACAAAAAAAATCACATGGCTCCTGGCGGTGCACCTCGATGGGGAGCTGGGAGAGATGCATTGCGGAGGACCGACATGAGCAGGTGGTTGTGCAACCGGATGTTCTCACTACCGATTGTCTGAACAACCACCCTATCGAACATCGACTTCTCCATCCTTGAACCCAAGAACATCTTCAAGTATCTGAAGTATCGCTCGGATCTCTCATGCCCAAGCCTTGTCTGGATCAACTGCTTGATCTCCATGGTGTTGATGCGACCTGGGTAGGGAGGGATTCTTGGTATGGTGAGCGGTGTGTTGTTGTTGCTGGTGTTTGTATTAGATTGTTCTTGAGCATTATCGGGACTGCAAAACATTCAGAGTCAATGATGAGCAACCATGTTTAGGCATGTTTAGATAGTAAGTACAAGGCTATGCAAATAAGAGGGGCATGTTCAGTTTGAAATGTTCACTTTTTAGCCAATTTGAGCTTAAAAGTTTGTAACAACCATGTAACTTACAAGAAACTCTCTGTGATGGACTAGGATCCTCCAATGAATGGAGGAAAAATAGAGAATTCCTACAAGAATTGAACTACTCCATGCAAAAGACCCACAAAATTCACACATTATAATAAAGGAGTACTGAATGTTTGTTTGAGTAAAACAATTGTGACCAATGCACGTTGATTTTCTTTTTATACACATAGAAGATTTTACTTTTATTTCTCTTGGAAAAAAAACTATATCTCATATGGCTTTGATTCCGAAGATCTCCCCGACTCTTTTCAGATTATTCATCAGATTATGTACTATATCTTAAAAAAATACATCTTCTAAAAAAATCTTCTACTGTATTATTAAATCATTTAATTTTAGCTATTGTTTTTATTTATTAAAATATTGAATTTATCTCTTTAGTCAAATAGACTATTAATAATATTTCTCTTAATAATCTACATCTAAGGATGTGTTCGATATATTTGGTTGGAAACTAATCCCTCGGACATGTTAAACGGAGTAACTCATATAATAATTAATCAAGTACTGGTTTAAAAGACTTGAAAATAAATTAACATGATTTTTTAAAAAAACAACTTTCCTACAAAAAAATTGTTATAAAACATACTTATTTAGTAGTTCGGAAACATAAGCGCGAAAAACGAGAAGGTGAAGTTGAGAAAGGGAATTATAGGAGGGCCTGTTTAGATTGGTGTCATTTTAAACCATCCCATCTGTTTGTTAAAATTGATAAATATATAGCTGCATTTATTTTGTTATCAAATTTTAGTAATGCATAGGAAATTTTGGTGCACATATTTTTCTCATCTACCATACTTTAGTAATTCTGTCAACTTATCAAAAATTTAGTATTATCAAATTTTGGTTAGGTTAATTTTAGCAGTAATCTGAACACGCCCGAAGTCAACTTTAGTAAACAACCTATAGTTGGCAGCTTTGGCGCCACGCCAGCAATTTCTGCCTGTGGAGAGCTCTGGTCCACTCTTCAGTCTTCGGATTCTCCACTCTTCTCTCCTCCCCCGCGCCCGCAGATCGGCGCGACGGCGACCGCGGCGGCGGCGCGCGATGAGCCTGAAGCACCCGCACTCTCCGGTGCTGGACGGGGACACACACCCGCCGCACCGCCGCCCGCGGGGCCTCGTCTACCCACACCCCCACCCGCCGTCGCGGCCGACCCCTCCCCCTCCCCTCCCCCGCGGCGCCTCCGCCTCGCGCGGCGCGGCGGCGGCGGAGGTGGGCGAGAGGGGAGAGGAGAGGGAGGGAGAAGGAGCGGACGAAGCTGAGGGAGCGGCACCGCCGGGCCATCACCAGCCGCATGCTGTCCGGGCTGCGGCAGCACGGCAACTTCCCGCTCCCCGCCCGCGCCGACATGAACGACGTCCTCGCCGCCCTCGCCCGCGCCGCCGGCTGGACCGTGCATCCCGACGGCACCACCTTCCGCGCCTCGTCGCAACCCCTCCACACTCCCACTCCCCAATTGGTCCGTGCATCTTCACCAATCTCGGGCTTCTCCCTCTACTTGTTTATTATCATTTCAATTTATTCAGTTCAGTTTACTTTGCCTTCTTACTTACCAGTGCATGTTTACTGTTACTGTAACGATAGTTTGCGTTTATCTCTTAGTGTACAATGATATGATTGGATTTTGTGAGAAAAAACTCGTCGTCTTCTAACACATTGTTGTTTTTAATGTTATTTGCAGCCAGGGATTTTTCATGTTAATTCTGTTGAGACCCCATCTTTTACTAGTGTTCTCAACAGCTACGCCATCGGGACACCATTAGACTCGCAGGCTTCTATGCTACAAACAGATGATAGTTTATCGCCGTCATCGTTGGACTCTGTTGTGGTGGCAGAGCAAAGCATAAAAAATGAGAAATATGGGAATTCAGATTCTGTCAGCTCTCTGAATTGTTTGGAAAATCACCAGGTAAGAAAAACAATGTCATTTGTTTGGCTTAGCTAGTTTTTGATATTCCAACTTGTGTAATCCCTCACAGGTTTTCTTTTGCCTACTACAATACCTAAGATCAAAATTGTTTGAAACACTTTCAAGTTCATTCTGAAAAAGAAAAGGAAAGGGTGCCCCTACATAGACTTGAATAATGGGTAATAGATATGTGATATATGAAAAATCAACTTGTAGATAATAGTATGAATGTAGTTGGGAAAAGTGATCCTTCTATTTTTTTGTCACTACAAAACTTGTATAAAAGGAATTGAACCTCCTCCATTGCACTCGACTCATAGGTTTGTAAAACTTCACATAAATTGGATTCATGCCATTATTAATTTGCCAGTTTAGAAAAATACCATTATAATTCTTATAATTGGAACGATACAACTACAACTATCCTCAAATTGAAACCATGCCATGCTATACGCCTTTTTTTTCTAATGTATTTTTGTATGGACCAATATACCCCTATCTTCTTCCTTCCTCCTCCTCTCCTTTTTGTTCATCTTCTCTCTCCATCTCTTCCTCCATCGATGCAGCCGGTGGAGCTTGAGGTCGTATTGCCTCCTCCTCTTGTGGCGCTGCTCGTGCGTGGTTTCATGGTGGTCCAGCTCATGGGCGGTTCCACGGCATGGTCGGCTGATGGACACCCAGAAGAGGAGCAGTGAGAGAGGAGCGGTGACAACAGGGTCGGGGCGTGCGCCGGCGCCGCCGCTGGGGCTGAGCCAGTCCCCGCAGCCGTTCACTCTTCCTCCTCTCATGTCGTTTCTGCTGCTGTTGCCGCCATTGGTTCTGTATGGATCCATGCCGCCGCGACGAGCTTGTTGACGTAGCTCACAGCCAGATCTGCTCGCCGCCGCGCAGCTTCTTGTCGTTGCCGGGTCAGCTCTCTGCCACGCCGAGCTGCTGTAGGACCAGCCGTCTCCGAGACTTTGCCGCCGCTGCGACGAGCTCGCCGCCACTGCCGGGAGTAGTGGTCTTGTGTACCAGTTAGTCGCTAGAGGAGAGGGGGATGCGGACAGGGTAGAGCGACGAGTGCTGCCAAATCCTAGCCCCTCGCCTCCATCGTCGCCGGATCCGTGCCCCCTCGCCTGCGTTGTCGTCGGATCTGCGTCGCCTGCCCCCTTGCCTGGACGCGGTCGGATCCACGAGCCCGATCTGCCGAAAACCGCCGCCGGAGAGAGGAGCGCTAGCCGAGTCCTGGAGCAACGCCTGACGCCGATGAGAGGGACGCAGAGCTCCGCCACCGGGGAGAGCTCCTGCTCACCAAGAGTGAGAGAGAGAGCATGCTCATGCTGTTCTACTGAGGAAGATAGGAAGGTTGAAGATGAGGGCATTTACGTCAAATTTATGTAAAATATGTATATCAATGGCATCATTAAAATTACAAATGAACAGCAGTGGCACAGTTCCAATTAACTGAATTATAATGGTAAATTTTCAAACAGGCAAATTTATAATGGCATGAATCCAATTAACCCATGACCTAAAGAAATCTAACAAGTTCTTTTCATTCTGAACTGTAAAATTAATTGCTATCTATAGGGGGTAGAAAGTTCTACTTCTGTATTGCAGTAGTGTTTTTATTGTATTATGTAACAGTCTTTGAATGGATTTATATCATGCAAATATTGGAAGCTAGAATAGACTGAAGACCTCTGCAGAATTGCTGTGCAAAACCCACAAATTCTTAAAATTTACACCTCAGCTTTTCCTTAAAGATTTCTGGTTTATTATATTTTTGTTGGATGATTTCCTTATGTTTTCCTTCTATTTTTGAGTTTTAATAGCTGACGAGAGCATCAGCAGCGCTGGCAGGTGATTACACCAGAACTCCATATATACCAGTCTATGCTTCTCTGCCTGTAAGTTCCTGGCAAACTTCTTGATTGAATATTTGATATGCTAATATGGTATCCTCAAGTTCTTCATTTGACACATGATTCAGATTTTATAAATGGCTTGAACTGAGTATTCATTTTGTTACTAAACTTCTGAATTTTGTACCTCGGAAATTTACATCCTTGGTTTTTTTAGTTTTTATCTATTGTCCCTAGATCTTGTGCTTAATTTGTTTCTTTTGACTTGTTTGGTCATTTAGCTTTTTTTTTTTTTTCCAATAAACATGGTGGTGTGGCTACAGCATATTGTTGGTTGGCTACAAATGCCATCAACACATGGTTATAAGAATACGAGGACCGTAGTGTCATATAACAAATTCTATGTAACCCCAATTAAGGGCAGTCACACATCACCAATCAACCAAAGTTAATACAGTACCAGGTTTCGCAAATTTATATAAACCTATTAAGTTGATCTAAACATTCCAATGCAGTATATCTTAGGTAAGCATGATGTTTGGATAAAAGAACATGTCACCTTTCCCAGTTAGCAGTCTATCATGAAAAACTTCTCTGCTTTACGAAAATGAAGTAACAACGAATGTTCTAATAGGATATAATAGAAATTTGCAATATTGCATGCCCACAAACTCACCGTGTACTGGAGGCCCATTGCAATCTCTCCGCGGCCGAGATGCTGTCGGTCTTCGCAACTGACGCCCTCTGGTCATCGCCGCCATCCTTCATTTGCTGCTGCTGCTGCTGCTGCTTCCCTGAACTCTGGCCCTCTGGCTGTGCTAGGTCTTTACCTCTCTGGGAACGTGTCATGGGCGCCATGGAGCAGAACACTACTGCTGCCTTGTCCAGTTGCTGTAGCCCTTCTGTGTCGCCTGCACTCTGCTCGCGGCGCCGGCTGATATAAGAGGACGAGGACATGTGTTTGAGCAGGCACTACTTTTTATCTTCATTTTAGCACTATATTAATCACGTGACAGCTACGTGCTTTGCTGGAATGGATTGTATGCCATGTAATTACCATAAAAAACAATTTCCTTTTTTTGTTGTTTTTCCTTTGATGGATTTGGGTAGGGGGAGGTGCAAGTTGCACAAATTATGGTTGCGTCTTTATGGTTTTCTTTTTTACTGGATTTACTCCTGGTTGCTATTCCTCGAATGACCTGATGGATGCAATCCTTTAACTTCTATCATAGCAACAAAATTGGCATACGATCTATTTAGCTGACTAATAACTACTATGCCATGTTTATATCTTCTTTACCCTTGTTAAAATCACATTCTCTTATGATAGAGAGAAAGTTTCCATTTCTGTGATCTATACGTCATATCATACTATACTTGAGCAGTGCTTCTGTTGCTGCAGATGGGCATTATCAATAGCCATTGCCAATTGATTGATCCAGAGGGCATACGTGCAGAACTGATGCATCTGAAGTCTTTGAATGTTGATGGAGTTATCGTTGACTGTTGGTGGGGGATAGTGGAAGCCTGGATTCCTCACAAGTACGAGTGGTCTGGTTACAGGGATCTTTTCGGTATCATTAAAGAGTTCAAGCTAAAAGTTCAGGTTAGGCATGTTATCATTTGTCTACTTCTTGGATACAAATATTCAGAGACATTTTTGGGATGTTAGTAATCACATATTTGCTACTCATCATATTTATTTAATACTGTGCACAATAACCATTACGTGAATGTGAATTATAGTATGTTGTGGACAGTGATTTCTATAGATATTGAGGCACTAAATAGAATGTCTACGCAGAAGACATCCATACCAGTCAGAAACTCAGAATTGGATTATTTCATTTTCGAAATATTATATGATTAAGTTTTGTGCATAACTTGCCAGCATCTTGTAACAGTGTGAAATATTTAACTTAGATGAGCTTTTCCTTTTTACCATTTTTATCACAATTTATCTTAGCAAGTTTCCTTCAATAAACTTCTCAAGGTTGTATTGTCATTCCATGGGTCTGGGGAGACTGGATCTGGTGGTGTGTCTCTCCCAAAGTGGGTCATGGAAATTGCACAAGAGAACCAGGATGTATTTTTTACTGATCGTGAAGGTAGGAGAAATATGGAATGTCTTTCCTGGGGAATTGACAAAGAACGAGTCCTTCGCGGGAGAACTGGCATCGAGGTATTGGGTCATCCTTGGTAAATTTTCTTCTCTCTTGCTTAAACTTGCCTTTAGCTTCTGTGTCTATTACAAGATATAGAAATTGTTAGTTTCCTTAGATGAGCACTATTTATTTATGCCTAGTGTTGTTTTTAGTGCATTTAATTGTCCGTCCATCTTTATGCACTGTGCTAATTGTAGTATATATTGCAGATCATAATGTTAGAGTCCTGGTATTGAAAACATAGAACATGTATGCTATCTTCTTTAATATCGTTTCATATTGCACCCTGATTGATAATAACTAGTGTTCTGATACTTAATGGGATTATATGCAGGCATATTTTGATTTCATGAGGAGCTTTCATATGGAATTCAGAAACCTGACCGAAGAGGGCCTTATTTCTGCTATCGAAATTGGATTGGGTGTTTCTGGAGAGCTAAAATACCCTTCATGTCCAGAAAGAATGGGCTGGAGATATCCTGGTATTGGTGAGTTTCAGGTATTTACTTAAAATTCAAACTTGTATCAAAATAGGGATAAATAAGGCATTTTTCTTGACAGTCCTTTCCACTAGATTAATTTAAATATGATAGAATTACAATCATGCACTGTTTTGCATTTAAATATGTAGAATCATGAGTACTCAAAAGCATGTCACTGCTTGTTCATATTTGTAGGTTATATACTGCCTGGGCTTTTGGATTACAATACATATCTGAGTTGTATGCTACATCTATGATGCATAATGCTAGCTTGCATAAAATTTTCAACATTGCGGAATTGCCTAAAAATATACTGGATGCATTTCTTTTCTTTTATTGATTTGCATTGTCGACAGTGTTACGACAGGTATATGCAAAAGAACCTTAGACAAGCAGCATTGTCACGGGGACATCTGTTTTGGGCCCGTGGACCTGATAATGCGGGCTATTATAATTCAAGACCTCATGAAACTGGCTTTTTTTGTGACGGAGGTGACTATGACAGCTACTATGGACGCTTTTTCCTTAACTGGTATTCTGGAATCCTCATAGATCATGTGGACCAGGTGCTATCACTTGCTACTCTTGCATTTGATGGAGTCGAAACTGTTGTGAAGGTATGCACTGTTGTTCTGTAAAGTTTTATTTTTAACATTGCACCGGATCTTCTCTTTCTAAGTTCTTTAGAGAACTTCTGCATATATCCCATGTTATTTTCCCTTTGCCTAGCTATTTATCAATATTACGGTTTGATAAACTGAGCACAAAATGGGTATTCCTCTTAAACTAGGCACAAAAAAAAAATCAATATTTCTTGTCTTACGCATAAAAAGAACTTCAATCTTAGTATGGATTGTGCTCTTGTACCCAAAGCAGCTGAAGATTACTCAAAACCTTGTACATAGTTGATTGATTGAAAATCATTACCTGCAGCCTAGATCTAGACAGTTTGGTTGTAAGTCTATTTGCTACTGGATAATATATCACTCTGTTATTAATAATAGGAAATTAAGGTCCTATGCTCTGATGAATCTGAATTTGAGGATCATATGAGCTTGCAAAATTATGTTGGTATGTGTTAACCAGATCATTTACCTGCTAGCACAAAACATTCACATAATTGATGTAGAATGTGCTGCAGTGAGAAGTCCATGGCAGTTCCACATATTTTGCAACCTTTGCCTGCCTTTTTGTCTATTCCATGACAAAATAATTTCTTTCAGATTCCATCTATCTATTGGTGGTATAGAACTGCAAGCCATGCTGCGGAACTTACGGCAGGATTCTACAACCCTACAAATAGAGATGGATACTCTCCAGTGTTCAGAATGCTCAAGAAGCATTCCGTAATTCTAAAGTTTGTTTGTTATGGACCAGAATTTACAATTCAAGAGAATAATGAAGCATTTGCTGATCCAGAAGGTTTAACATGGCAGGTGAGAAGCTCGACCAACTTGACCTTATTGCATGCACTAAATACTGGAATTTTATCAGGCTATGCTCATCCATTCAAATCTATCTCCGGGGTGGTGGTCAGATATTTACTATATTCTACGACAGCTTTTCAGAACATGTTCTCCTGAAGGCTGTCACTGGCGCGTTTATTGCTGCCTTCCCTCATCTGCAAATAACAAATTGGTTGAAAGAAACGAGTTCAGAATTGCAAATGGAGTTAGGTTGAACCGTCACTTTCCTGTGATTTAATTAGTACGGTGTACTTATACATAAGATGTTGCCAAAATGTGGCAATTGCGTAGGGAGGATGTTGACAAGAACATGGCGGCTTGGCTATACGAAGATGCTGACTACTTTGTTCATAGTTTAATCATCCGCAACGTGAATCAGGCCTGCGAATCTGAGACTTGTTTAACTCAAACTCCTCCAGATTCGCTGTATTAGAACCGTTGAATTGAATCAAAATAATATGTACCAGAGCTTATTCTTTTTTATGTCTTTTCAGTGCTAAACTAGGTTGTAGTGGAGTAGTAGGATGCCAAGTTCGTTTAAATTTAGATTATTGGGAGAGTATAATGCCCTTTTACTCATCATTTGGGTTTTCTGAACTTCTGATACCAATCCAGATTTGTGAGGGTAAAATTGGATTACCAAACATTTCCTGGGTTTATATGGTTATAGATTGTGAGCAACTCCATTTAGAATTTGTAGCTTCTTATTTCAAAGTGAGGAGATTGAATGATTGATTGCGGTAACAACTTGTTTCTCATATAGAATAGAAATATTGTCCTTATTTAGGTCACAAATGTTAATCCCTTTCTGGGATGTAATTTTCTGATGGTTCTGTGTGAAATACCCGCGGAATTTTGGAATTGGTCTGTTCGATATGGTCCTGAACTGGACCTAGTTAGAAACACAGATCAAATTAACCTCGTATTTTAGATTTAGCCCATTAAGGCCCAACTGTAGAGCCCAGACCACTCGCCTGCCTCAGTTCATGGCTCATCTCTACCAATTTCTGGTGGGCCAAAGGTAGGCCGTTTATGGTGAGCCAAATGGAGGCCCACATTTGCGCGGAGAAACGAACCGTCGGCAACCACGCAGTTGGGCTCGGCCCGTCTCAGGCGATCGGTTGGTGGGCCCAAAATGCGGCCCAGTTTTGTTCGGTGGGATCGTGGGGAAAGGGCCAGAAATCCCGATGCGGCCCGCGTGTTTGGAATCGGTTCGGAATTTTTCAAACAGGTCCCTGATCTTAGGATTGCTATAATTGGTGTTGGTACTAATGATCCTCATATTTTTCAGATGGATCCTTGATTAAGATCGTTGTTAGAGTACGCATCATTATTGCTCATCAATCGGGATCCTCTGCATTGGACGTTCTAATGCAGAGGTTGACAGTACTGTGTATTAGAGGAGTTAGCACCTATCCGATCAAGATCATAAGGTCCCGATATCTTACTACAGTAATTGCACTGTAGTAGTGCATTACAATATTTTTGTTACTGTGATTTTTACCATTATATTGATGGAGAGGATCCGCATCCCTCATAAATGGGATCCTCATCCATTACTCGTTATTTATTCCATAAAAAAAAAACTCAACCTGTAAAATCATATGATAACAAATATATACAAGACTTTGTTCAAATTCATTGTTTTAGAATATAATATCACAACCATATGAGTTTTTTTTACCGAGAGATTACTTCATTAGCCACTTATTTCAAATATGACCCTTAATTTTACATATAGATCCCTAATTATGATCAAGATTATTGCAGACAGGTCGCCCACCGAGGTTGATAGTGTGAGAGAGACATGGCCCCACTTGGCTCGCGCTCGCCGCCGATGAGCTCGCCATGGCGCGCCGCGCCGCATCAGACCTCGGAGGCGGCTCGCACGCGCCGCTCCGTCTCCTCCCACCCCGACCACCACCTCCTCCTCGTCGTCCTCCTCCACCGCCGTCTCTCCGCTTTCCCCCGCCAAAATCCACCGAATCCCAGAGGCGGCAGCCGGGACTGGACGATTTGAGCCGAACGCGCTCGAGGTGACGCCCCCCACACCCTTCCCCGATCCCCTCTCCTGCTCCATGGTTTGCTTCGACCAGATTCGAGATTACCTGGTGTTTTACCCATGATTAGCGTTTGATGATTTGCTGCTGCAGTTGTTTCAAACGGTGACGAAAAAAAAAAAAAGATGATGAGCACATGATTGGGATCTCGTCTGTGGTTCAGCTGATCAGTTCCTTCCATATATTGGGGGGAAATGTGGTAAGCAATCAATCATGAACTGCTTTATTTATCTTTTTTTTCTCGAATTATTAGCTGCAATTTGAACTTTGTGCTCTTTTTTGAAATTATCTCATGCGTTTATTGCTGCCTTCCCTCATCTGCAAATAACAAATTGGTTGAAAGAAACGAGTTCAGAATTGCAAATGGAATTAGGTTGAACCGTCACTTTCCTGTGATTTAATTAGTACGGTGTACTTATACATAAGATGTTGCCAAAATGCGGCAATTGCGTAGGGAAGATGTTGACAATAACATGGCGGCTGGCTATACGAAGATGCTGACTACTTTGTTCATAGTTTAATCATCCGCAACGTGAATCAGGCCTGCGAATCTGAGCTTGTTTAACTCAAAACTTCTCCAGATTCGATGTATTAGAACGTTGAATTGAATCAAAATAATGTACCAGAGCTTATTCTTTTTTATGTCTTTTCAGTGCTAAACTAGGTTGTAGTGGAGTAGTAGGATGCCAAGTTCGTTTAAATTTAGATTATTGGGAGAGTATAATGCCCTTTTACTCACATTTGGGTTTTCTGACTTCTGATACCAATCCAGATTTGTGAGGGTAAAATTGGATTACCAAACATTTCCTGGGTTTATATGGTTAATAGATTGTGAGCAACTCCATTTAAATTTGGTAGCTTCTTAATTTCAAAGTGAGGAGATTGAATGATTGATTGCGGTAACAACTTGTTTCTCGCCAGGTGAGGAGCCGGTCTGAAAGGAAATATGAAGTAGCCAATGATAATCTCTATGAGTATATCCTTTCTTCAGATTAAGTATGTATAATGCCATTGAAATGCTTAGCGTGACACTTGAGATTAAGGCTGTTTAGTTCACACTGAGTTTGGAAGTTGATGTAACTTTGCACGGGTCGAAAAGGCAGCAGAACACATGCAGCAGAGATGACTGGGCTGCACCTCCTGCACAGCTGCACTGCCAGAACGGACACACTATCCTCACTGCGCCGGGACAGAAGAACAGCACGCAATCTCTCAAGATAATTTCCCAGAGACACGCACCCCCACACCCAGCCCAACCTTGCAGAAGATTCCCAATTCCACCAGAGAAGTTGCAGCTCCCCTCTCTCAGCATGAATGAATGAATGAATGAATTGGAGAGCAGCAGCAGCACAGAGGCCAAAGGAGAATGGGACCATTGCCTGACCAACACCAGCAGCAGCAGCAGCAGAGCTCAGGCTTTTCATGTGCTGGAGCCTGCCTGGAACAGCACAAGCGACAGCAGCTACCATCAACCAGCTCCATCACAGGAGCCCACCATGTTTTTGATCTGCCACACAAATCACTCAAAGATCAAAGTACCCTGCATCCTCCCCAGTATTCCAATCCAGCTGATCTGTGTGTGATCTTGTACACTGGTACTTACCCCCAGAATAATTCAACTGTAAACCACACAGTTGGCACATGAAATAGTAGATGCGAAATCGACGGCTTGCGATCCCAATACCATGTGACAATAAATATTCTTCTTTATGTTTGGACAAAAGAAAAACACTATATATGTACTGCTGTTCAACCATGTTAGTATCATCATAACAGTGATGGAACTAGAATAGTTTACCACCTCCATGTTTGATCATGGTACAGGTATGGAGCTAAAATATTTTAAAGCCACCATGTTAGAACATGATTAAATAAGATGAAACAAAATACTACAGTATATATTGTACAACCACCACACCAACTTGACCTTATTGCATGCACTAAATACTGGAATTTTATCAGGCTATGCTCATCCATTCAAATCTATCTCCGGGGTGGTGGTCAGATATTTATATTCTACGACAGCTTTTCAGAACATGTTCTCCTGAAGGCTGTCACTGGCTTTTAGCAGAATATTCTAACCACTAAAAATTTACACCTCACTGATCAGGGCATCCAGCTCAAAATGTAGGGAATCCACTTTTCATGGAACAAGTTCAAATGTCCAGCTAGTGCCAATCGGCTACTTTGTCTCTTCCTTATCTATCTCTGATGGAAAAAGAATCTTGATCTCGCAGCATATATCCCCACAACAGGTTACAGGTTTTCTTTTCTTTTTCTTTTTATAAACAAAAGGAACCCAATTCCAACTTTGGTTATGAGTCACCGAATGTGATATGCGTCAAATCATAGGAACGGTGATGCGATGCTTCTTGGAGACTTTGAATATTTGTACAGTGAGAAAAGTGTCTTGCCTGTGAAAATGATATGATTGATAAAAAGAAGTCCAGATCTTACCAAAATTATGGATGAATTATGCATAAATAGCACTCTGCACTGTTACTGAAATCCTGAAGCAATACTTGAAACCAGGAATTTTTACTTCCATAACTTCCATTTAAAGCAGTATAAGAGGAGCACGCGAATTGTAGACAACAAATAAAGCTGAATAAAACCATTGTTAGTTTATGGGAAAGCTGGATCTATCAAGATACCCACAAAACTAGACCAATCAATGGCCTGACATTTGAACTAAGACTAGGTCTTGTTTAATTTATCAATGATTTGTACTGTGTTTACTTTTCAGGCACGGCAGCCAGCATCAATCCAGAGGAAAAGCACATCCCTACAAATAGATACATATGCAAATATACTACTCCAGTACTAGCATGGATGCAAAACCGTTGAGCATCAAAGAAGCCCATTGGTTCAAAGTTGTACACTGTACAGGAATTTAAAATTATCTCCAGAACAAGATTAATGCATTTTGGCCCAGCAAAAGATCGATGTTTTTTTTTCAAAAAAAGCAGCTGCTTTTTGATGTAGTAAATCTATCTTCCCTCCGTTGAATCAATCCATGAATTAAATACTTCGACAGGCCATTAAAGAAAAGAGTTAAACCTGTAAACTTAAAGAAGTAAGTTTGAAAGTTTACCTCAAAACAATTTACAATTACAGCATAACTTGAATTAGTCATCTTCATAACATAGAAGTAGTTTTATTGCACTATTAATTAAATTACTCAGCTATATAGCACAATAATTCACTTACCTAGGTCAGTAGATAAACTAGTAAGCCCCAAAGTTGTCTGAAACACTAAGTCTTTTTTCGCATCACTAATTATCTCCGGTCTATTAGCTTTATCCTCGGAATTAGGTCTTAAAATACGAGAAAGGCAAACTTGCAACTAGTAACCTGTTTGTTTGACCATGGCTAAGGTCTATATTAGCGATAAGCTATGCCTCTGTTAGCCAAAGGACATGTAGAAACTTGTAGCCACACACACCCTCTAACAAATAGCATGCATTTAGAATCAAAGTTCATAATTTCGACAACTGAACAGAGCAAGGGCAAGGCCACACCTTATTGGTGGCACTACCAGAATTAGCATATGCCATGAAGACCACTATGCAGACTACAGCAGATGTGCTAAATTAAGCATATATAGGATTCAGCATGAACTCATGGTCACAGATCATTATACAAAATGAATTCACCATAATTTCAACCTTCATCTTAATTAGCAACCCTGATAGACCCGTACTAGAGTGGTAGATAGATAATAAATGATACCACAGTTCAATCAAAGCATAGATCGCAAATAAACATCATCTACCCATGAACGTAACAAGATTCAGATCTTTTTCCCGCTAATTCTAGGCGTCCTTGCCAGATACGAACTCAGGAAAGCCACCAAAAATTAGGGAAATTCCAACTTGATAACGCCGACACGAATTATAGATCGAATAAGTAATCGAGAATTAGGCACCAGATCTAGATCTGAAAAAAAAAATCTAATCCAAAAGCGTGCCCCCCCCCCCCCCCCCCCCCTCCCCCAACCTACGAACAAAGGGAGGATCGCATCTCAACAACAATTCGATCCGATTCATCGCTATCCCCATCCCGATCCAGACCCAGCAACGAAGGAGAGAAAATAAAAACAACCAAGCAACAGCAGCGGCGGTAGGCGGCGAAGGATCAGCAGCAGAGAGCGGAGAGGAGCGCTACGCCGGCTCCGATTCACTTGGTGCAAGGCGGGATCCGGCCCCGCAGCGGCGGCGGCGGGTCCCGATCTGCACCAACGAGCCCGGGCGGCGGCGCCATGAGACGAGACGAGACGCGCTGTCTCTCTCCGAGAGAGAGGGAGATGGAGGAGGCGTGGCTGCTACGGCGACCGCGTCTTCCTCGCGGTGGCGTGGAGGTGGAGATGAGGAGGAGACGGGGTTTTATAGCAGGAGAAGAGGGGAGCGTGGTTAGGGATTGATGCGATGAGAAGGTGGGCCCACCCCACCAAGAAAAAAAAAAGCGGGTTTTACTTGTGTGTTGTGTTGGGATCTTCTGGATTGAGATCGGGTGCAGTCGTAGTTGCGACTGCACCTTAGGACTGCATGCATTTCCAGCCATTTCATTTTGTGATCAACAGTCTAGATCAATTGCTACAGTGTTCGGCTACAGTATCCAGCAATATTTTATGGCACAGTACTTTCCTACAGTAACCGACTGATCCTTACCGTTGGATTTAGATCAATGTAGCAGCTACAACTGCTTAAGTTGCAGTCCATACTACTACTGCATTTGATCCGGATCCGTTGTGTTGTGTTGTGTGCGCCCGCGGCGGCAGCGCACCGGCTTGTGTGTTCCTACCGCACCGGCTTCTGTTGCGGTAGAAAGGTACTTCCTCCGTTTCACAATGTAAGTCATTCTAATATTTTTCATATTCATATTAAGTTATAAATTTAGATATATATATATATATTCATTAACATTGATATGACTATGGGAAATACTAGAATAACTTACATTGTAAAACGGAGGGAGTAGAATACTGGTTTTTACTCTATCAAGTTTCAAGTTTAATAAATAGTGGAGTATAAAATAAATTGAATTTTAAAATTTTTAGAAACATTATTAGGGTTTTATCGGTTTTCTTACAATAAACTGGTTTCCTCGTTCCTTCCCTCTTTGCCTCATCATCACCATAGTGATTTTTTTTTTGGTGTTCTTTCCTCTCTCTCTCTCTCTCTTTTTAAAAACTTTTCCAAGGCTTTGTACTTTCTCCCTCACTTTCGTTTCGTTTTAAAATATAATAACCTAGTATATACATGATAACGTGTATCTCGATAGTACGAATTCCCATTATTTAGACTTGTAGTATTATGATATATCTCATCTGGTATTAGGATGAAAAAACTCATTTTGCTTTAAGTCTTTTCAATTACTTATTTTATCTTTTCATATTTATTTATATATTTTTGTTTATAATTGTCAGGTAGTAAAGAAGAAGATGATCTAACATAGGTCCGTCAGTAGGATGTTGTTCATTACTCGAATAAGGTGATGGTGATGTGTCCATGAGAAGATATGCTCGAATAAGAATGGGCTAATGGCATCATAGCAAAGAATATTGGAATGGTCGTATGGCGATTGTCATAATCACATCAGTTAGGGCTCCTTTAAACCACATATGAAAAAAAAGAAGAAGAATTATAAAAAAAAATGGAAAAAAAGATGTCAGGCCATACGAAATCATGCATGAATTGAAAACACATGAATTTATCCTATTGGTGGTCCGGATGTTCCAGAAGAAATCCACATCAATTTTAGAGAAAAAAAAATCATTGAAGTAAAGTTAAAGGGAGAGAGAGATGGAGAGATGGAGAGATGGTGTCTTTAAATTCTCAAAGTTAAAAGGTAAGTTTTGAACTCAGTCTCAAAATTCTCCAAAAAATGAAGGAATGGAAGGATTTTTTTCAAGTAAATCCTACAAACTTGGGTACGTAGGAAATAATCCTATAGAATTTGAATCCTTTAAATAACCTATGAAAATCACTCTTTTTTAGAGAAAAGGCTTATAGCCTAGCTTTATAGAAAGCATAACGGAGAGGTCTAATTACATGGAAAATTCCTCGTTTCAAAGGAGCCCTTAAGTTTAGTGAGAAACGATGGAGGCACTCTGCTAGTTTTCTAGCCGTCTTCATATCTGGTGAAAACTTTGTGGCGACCGGTCTTGCTCTTCTATAATGAGATGTTGGAGCTTGCTTAAATTGGAGTATGTATCATAATTCATATGATCCAAGTACGAGCTGTTCGATAGAACAATCTTGCTATGCTAGTGAAATGTGACCCGGGTAGCTATTTCTAATTATCTCATCCTTTATGAGTGTGTTTTGGTTAGAATTTAGCCCTGACCTTAGCTAGGATAGCTGCGCAAGTTTGATTACTTTTTAAAACCGTCAAATTGGGTAATTTGAACTTTGAAGAAAGAGGAAGACTACAGTGATTGATGCCAAAGGGCGAGGCAACATGGAGTGGTACACAATTGGGTGAGATTGCCAGTGATTTTCAACTTATACTAGGAAAGAAACTGATAATGTTTAAGGCTCATTTACACATACAACGTACATAAGAATTATATAGAAATTTCATATGAATTAGTTGAACTTCTAAGAAAACCATCCAAAACTCCTTTTATCTAAAGAAGCCCTTGTACTTTTTAAGTACATCAGCAAGCCCATACCATTTGTTCCTTTGAAGTCTATTATTGTGTCTGGCCTAACTTGAAAAGGATTTTTGTACTGCAAAGTATGATTTTGTAGGCCGATAGGACTTCTAGTTCTAGAAGCCGAATAGGTCTCGCATGCCAATGAAATGTCTAGTGGCAAATTCCTCTGTTTTATGGCGAGTAGTCTAGCGTCGAATTCTAGACCAACAATTCTCTAGTAATTAGTACTAACTTAAAATAATTCCTCGGCATGAAATTCATCAAAAAAACAAATATCTCTATTTTTTTCACTCTATTCAATGAATCATCGTGCCGTTAAAAAAAGTAGGACGTGTTCAAAAAAGTCAAAAACCCAAAATGTTTATGGAAGAAAAAGGAGAAAACCAAAAGAAAGTATTCTAGATTTGGTGCATGAAAAAATCATACTAGTAATCTAGATGCAGGGAATAGCATTGTGTTGTGGAGAGAAATGTTTGTGAGGTAGAAGGGGCAGCATTGAGGAGAATCTTGTTCACATGGGAGATACAGGAATTCCTTGTGGGCACCTCACATTGAGAGATTGGACCAAAGAATAAAGATGGAGAGGAAAGTGGGATGCTTACGCCTACCAGCCCTTGCTTTCTGCCATCTGTGGACTCATCTGCCTCTCTCACATGAATGGAGCAAAAGAAAATGTCATAGATTACACATGGTTTCCTTTGGTTTGGTCTTTGGACACATGTAACCTAAATATTTTATTTTCAGAAAAAATAAGTGAGCACTCTTGATTCTTTGTGTGATTCGTGGCAATAATTTCTTGGATGTATTGTAAGCTTGGACGTGTTCGCCGCCACTGCAAACAGGGAATATCTCCTCTCTTTTTTCCTTATTTCTTTCTTTCTATTATTATATTTGTATTGAAAAAAAATGTGCAAGAATATATTTTTTCCCTAATATATTTTGACAAAAAAGATGTTTTATTTCATTAGTAAGTACTTTTGTAGGTAATGAATAAAACCTCTATAAAAAATCACTTTTATACATGAATATAAATAAGTGGAAATGTTTTTAGGAAAATTGTATCACCTTGATGTAATTGACTGAATTTAATAAAAGTTTATATTATCATAAAAAGGGGGGTTTGTGCCTAAAGGTGAACTTTTAAGATGGAGGTGGTACACACAACCAGTAAAATATACAATAGAACTTAGACTTAACACCTTGCAACGAAAAGCATAAATAAGCATATAAAGGGTTGAGCTGAAGCACTAGAAGAAGACTGCTTCAATCCTGTTTCTAAAATTCGAATCAAAATACTGAAAGTATTAGATGGCACCTGAAAAATACTGACTGTATAATTCTATGTGAAGGGTTAACTTCACTTCATACGTATATGTCCACTTTCTTTTGTGTTGCCCTCAATTTTCCATGACAGCTTTTGTTTTTTTTAAAAAATAAAAGTGTAGTCCAGTTTAGATGGATCGATCATGTACAGAACAGTGTGCATGTGATTGTAGTTGAGTCCCTCTTTCATACATGTGAGTGAATTTATTATCTGAAAAAAATCATGTGAGTATGACTACCTTATATCGAGTTTTTTTTAGAGAGAAGGCTTTACAGCCCAGCTTCTATTGAAAGCAAAGAGTCTTAACAAGGGCTGTGTTTAGTTTACACCAAAATTGAAAGTTTAATTGAAATTGGAACAATGTGGTGAAAAAGTTAGAAGTTTGTGTGTGTAGAAAAGTTTTGATGCGATGGAAAAATTGGAAGTTTGAAGAAAAACTTTGTAACTAAACACGGCCAAGGTTAGGATTCCCATTTTACATGAGCAAGCACAGCACACATAGCTAGAACAACACAAAAACACCCATCTCCATGAGGATCTACCAACAGAACTCCAAAAGCGGGAAAAACTACCGTCTAAACACAAAATCAGCAATCTATATCGAGTAATTTAAGCATAAAAACGGCCGTTCTAATCACAAAAGGGCAAACCAGAAAAATAAATGCCATTGCTAGACATTTCGGGTAGCCCATATTCTGGCCCTTCCTGAGAATGCTTGGAGAGGCAGAGAAAGCAACAGCTAAAGAGGCCTGAAACTTTATTGGGCCAATAACATCCCCAAGGTCCATGTTCTGCTGCGAATTCTAGCCCATGCAGGATAAGAAAATACTACTCCCTCTTGCCCATAATATTTGACTGTGTACATCTTTCCGATTTCTTTTATTCATTTTTCACATACGCTTTCTAAACAGCTAAACGTTTTGTCTTTAAAAAAATACTTCCTCCGTTTCACTATGTTTAGATTCACTAATATCAATATGAATGTGGGAAATGCTAGAATGACTTACATTGTGAAACGGAGGGAGTATATAATAAAATTGTTTTTATCTGTTTTCCGTTTTATGTGTCGGAAGGAAAGTTTGCTAACACATGAACACAGGCACAGCCATGTTTAAAGCACTGTACTCACCAAGTTAAATATTATACTAGTACTTGTATACTTGTATCTTGCCAATGGTATGTCCAACTACAGAGGCTGTAGAGTGCAGACTAATACTAGTAGATCACTTGCGATAGAGAAGAACTATTTCAAATCATCAGTTGAATTTGAAAATGGAATATCATTTGTCCAAAGCACAAAAGCAAACCATGATTTTGAGTAGAATAAACAACATGTAAGTAATGAATCCACCAAAGCAAGCCATGAAGCCATGATTTCGAGTAGAATAAACAACATGTAAGTAATGTAAGTAATGAATCACCTCAACTAGCAATCTCCCAAAAAAAACTCAAAAGTCAAACACACATATAATTAGGTGAACAGGGATGTTACAATGTCAAGGATTACAGCGCCACAAGACAGTAATCCAAATCCAGAGTTAAAATTCACCTCAATTCTACACAGATCTCTCTCTTTTCAAAAGGTCTTCTTACCTCAATTCTACATAGATCTCTCTCTCTTTTCAAAAGGATAAATTCTACACAGATCTTCTTACTGTTCTAACTACAACAAGCGACATTTCAATGTCTCCGCGAGAGGTGAAAGAGGGAAAAAAAATCATTAACACCAAGAATCAAGCAACAATCTACTAGCTTGTTCTCTTCTCATGGCGATGGGGATGAGACGAGCAGTCTGGCGGCGGCGAGCTCCCGGGCGAGGTCGTGGACGCGGCACTGGTACTCCCGCGCGAGCTCCAGCGCCTCCACCTCCGCCTCGCCCAGCTGCACGCACAGCCGCTCCTCGGCCTCCTCCGCCGTCTCCGCGCGTTCCGCCGCCGCAGCTCCTCTGCCTCCTCCTTCGCCCCTCCCTTCTTCCCTCCGGCGGCGGCGATTCCGACGAACATTGCCGGCGCCATGGGCAGCTTAGCTAGCTTAGCTCGAGCTGGCAAGATCGAATTCGCGCCGCAGCTAATCAAATCAAATCAAAGCTTGTTCTCCGATTGGTTGATCTGGAAGGGGAGGCGGTCCATGGTTGTATTTAAGGACGGGTTCAGGGACGGGAAGGCGTCCAGGTTCAATGAACCTGGGGGGGTGAGGACGGGAGAGGCGACGCATCAGCAGTGGCCCCACCACCCATCGTGTCCTGCTGGTGACTTGTGAGGTGATGAAACTGTGAAGACACGGATGGGGTGAGGTCACGGTGATCGTGTGGACGACGTGGAATTTTTTTTTCTTCTCTGGGGATTTGAATGGTTTGGAGCTTTGGACTCGGCAACTCGCCGGTGCTTTGCTTCCAAGCAATTCAAAAACAGCGACAAGCAGTGGTGGGTTCACAAAGCGGACGAAAACCGGTCGGTTTTCGCGGTTTTTCGACATAGCTCGCAATTAATTTTTGATTGGAATTTCGAAGGTAAAACAGTAAATTTGGTTGAAATTCAGTCAAAATTTATCGAAAACCGGTTGAAATTTACCGAAAACCATGATACTGATGGGGCTCGAAATTTAGTGGTCAACCGGTAATGTAAACCCTGTAAGGCACAACCGCACAAGGAAAATGAAGGGAAGTACAATTGTATTTGGATGGAAGCCAATGTTGAAAGTTCGGAGTAATTTTCAATCGTAGGGAAAAACGATATCTGGACGTTTATATATTTCGGAATGGAAGAGTAATAGGGGTAGACTTTATCTTATGAGGAAAGAAAATTATTGTTAAAGAAAAAAAGCTGTAAGACTTATTCGGTTTAGAAGAAACTTATTCCGTGAATGAACGCTTTTCTCGACATCAGGATCATTGACGCTAATCTTTCTACATCTTGACTCCTAGGGAAGCGAGGGTATTGGTGGTAGCATTGGTGGCACCGAGACATTGGACCTCGACGCCTTCTAAATAAATTTGTTTAGGGGTCAATTTATAAAATAAGTTTTTTTAAAAAAAAACTAAATGTAAAAAATAACTAGTAAGAATATATGTCCACACCAAGGACCGTATTTTTTCACCTGATCCAAAGACATTTGTTTTTTCTTTAAACCAAAACTAAATGTTTCAAACTTGCAATTAAAGTGGTGTTAAAACTAAAATGAATTTCACAAAACTACGTATACTTAAATCAAACTATCACAAAACCACAAATTTAAGGACGTGTATCACAACACTACATATTTAGCATCAAACTTTTCACAAAACTACATATTTAATGTATCGTATCACAAAAATAAAGATTTAGTTATGAAGTTATTAAAGAACTATAGAATTTAGAGTTTATATCCATAGCACTATTATGTATATAAGCTGTAGTTTTGAGATAAAATTGTTGTTAAATTTGTAGTTTTGTGATAGGACAACTTACATCTATAGTTTCGTGATAAATTTGGCACTAAATCTGCACTTTTTTTATATGCATCCTTATAAACATGTATTTTTTTTATCGATGTAGTTTTGTGAAATTTACTATTAAAAGGGAAAAGTACACGCAAGGTCCCTCAACTTGTTAGCCAGATACAAAATCGTCCCTCAACCGCAAAACCGGACATCCGGCGTCCCCCAACTTACAAAACCGGTCACAATAGGTCCCTCGGCAGTTTTCACCCTGGTTTTGTCCCACGTGACTCTGGGGATTTGAATGGTTTGGAGCTTTGGACTCGGCGACTCGCCGGTGCTTTGCTTCCAAGCAATTCAAAAACAGCGACAAGGCACAACTGCACAAGGAAAATGAAGGGAGGTACTAGTATGATTGTATCAGGATGGAAGCCAATATTGAAAGTTCTGAGTAATTTTCAATCGTAGGAAAAACGATATCTGAACGTTTATATATTTCGGAATAGAAGAGTAGTAGGGGTAGACTTCATCTTATGAGAAAAGAAAATTATTGGTAAAGTGAGTACTTTTCAATCGTAGGAAAAAATATATCTGAACGTTTATATATTTCGGAATGGAAGAGTAGTAGGGGTAGACTTCATCTTATGAGGAAAGAAAATTATTGGTAAAATGAGTACTTTTCAATCCTAGGAAAAAATATATCTGAACGTTTATATATTTCGGAATGGAAGAGTGGTAGGGGTAGACTTTATCTTACGAGGAAAGAAAATTATTGGTAAAGAAAAAAACTATAAGACCTATTTTATTTTAGAAAAAACTTATTCCATGAATGAACACCTTTCTTGACATCAGGATCTTGGACGCTAATATTTCTACATCTCAAACGCTAGGGAAGCGAGGGTATTAGTGGTAGCATTGGTGGCACCGAGACATTGAACCTCGACGCCAACGTCGCGCCAAGAAATAGAGTCTATTTCTAAAATAAATTTGTCTAGGGATCAATTTATAAAATAAGCTTTTTTTATAAAAATAGCCAAAATGTTAAAATAACTAGTAAGAATGTATGTACACTCCAAAGACCGTATTTTTTTCACCTGATCCAAAACATTTGATTTTTCTTTAAACAAAAACTAAATGTTTCAAACTTGCAATTAAAGTGGTGTTAAAACAAAAATGAATTTCGCAAAACTACGTATACTTAGAGCAAACTATCGCAAAACTACAAATTTAAGGACGTGTATCACAAAACTACAAATTTAGCACTAAACTTTTCACAGAACTATATTTTTAATGTACCGTATCACAAAACTAAAGATTTAGTTATGAAGTTATCAAAGAACTATAGAATTCAGATTTTATATCCATAGCACTATGTGTATATAAGATGTAGTTTTGAGATAAAATTATTGTTGAATTTGTAGTTTTGTGTGATAGGATACCTTACATCTATAGTTTCATGATAAATTTAGCCCTAAATCTCTACTTTTTTTTTTAATGATAGTTTGATCGATGTAGTTTTGTGAAATTAAAAATTAAATAACAAGACCCCACCAAGACCCATGCACCAACATTAGCCCATTTACGGCCCAACTTGTGCCCCGGCCTGCATGCTCTCCATCGTGGCGTAGGCCGTGACGGCGTGTCGTCCGCGTGTGCGCGATATCGCTTCAAGGCGCACGCCGCGCCACGGCGAGCCAGTCGCTCCGCCCACCCCACCACCACCCGCCGCCGCCGCCGCAAGGCTCGCCGGCGATCATGCTCTCCCTCCTCCTCCCGCCCGCGCGCCGCGAGCCGCCGTCTCCCCCGACGTCACCGCCTCCTCGCCGCGCCGCCCGGCCGTCATCCTCCAGTTGCCCGTTTCTCTCTCTCTCCCTTCCGCTCGCGCTCGGGGTTGCGTTTCTCCTTCCATCCGTGACGAGCGCGTGTCGTAGTGGCGCAGGGGCTCGGGAACAACACGGCGGACTACGCGCGGCTCGCGGCGGCGCTGCGGGACGCCCAGGGGTGCCGGCCGTCGCCGTCGCGCGGGTGTCGAGGCCCGACTGGCTCCGCAACGCCGCCGGCCTCGTCGACCCCAGCTACTGGCGATGCACCCTCCGCCCGCGCCCCGTGCTTGACTGGTAAACGCGCCT
>CM020179.1:4457568-4472820 GCA_009805545.1 Oryza longistaminata
AGGATTAAATTACCATCCTCCCATCCTTTAATGAGTTGTGTTTTTGGTTAGAATTTAGCCCTGACCTTAGCTAATAGCTGCGCAAGTTTGATTACTTTTTAAAACCGTCAAATTGGGTAATTTGAACTTTGAAGAAAGAGGAAGACTACAGTGATTGATGCCAAAGGGCGAGGCACCATGGAGTGGTACACAATTGGGTGAGATTGCCAGTGATTTTTCAACTTATACTAGAAAGAAACTGATAATGTTTAAGGCTCATTTACACATACAACGTACATAAGAATTATATAGAAATTTCATATGAATTAGTTGAACTTCTAAGAAAACCATCCAAAACTCCTTTTCTAAAGAACCCTTGTACTTTTTAAGTACATCAGCAAGCCCATACCATTTGTTCCTTTGAAGTCTATTATTGTGTCTGGCCTAACTTGAAAAGGATTTTTGTACTGCAAAGTATGATTTTGTAGGCCGATAGGACTTCTAGTTCTAGAAGCCGAATAGGTCTCGCATGCCAATGAAATGTCTAGTGGCAAATTCCTCTGTTTTATGGCGAGTAGTCTAGCGTCGAATTCTAGACCAACAATTCTCTAGTAATTAGTACTAACTTAAAATAATTCCTCGGCATGAAATTCATCAAAAAAACAAATATCTCTATTTTTTCACTCTATTCAATGAATCATCGTGCCGTTAAAAAAAAGTAGGACGTGTTCAAAAAAGTCAAAAACCCAAAATGTTTATGGAAGAAAAAGGAGAAAACCAAAAGAAGTATTCTAGATTTGGTGCATGAAAAAATCATACTAGTAATCTAGATGCAGGGAATAGCATTGTGTTTGTGAGAAGAAATGTTTGTGAGGTAGAAGGGGCAGCATTGAGGAGAATCTTGTTCACATGGGAGATACGGAATTCCTTGTGGGCACCTCACATTGAGAGATTGGACCAAAGATAAAAGATGGAGAGGAAAGTGGGATGCTTACGCCTACCAGCCCTTGCTTTCTGCACTCTGTGGACTCATCTGCCTCTCTCACATGAATGGAGCAAAAGAAAATGTCATAGATTACACATGGTTTCCTTTGGTTTGGTTCTTTGGACACATGTAACCTAAATATTTTATTTTCAGAAAAAATAAGTGAGCACTCTTGATTCTTTGTGTGATTCGTGGCAATAATTTCTTGGATGTATTGTAAGCTTGGACGTGTTCGCCGCCACTGCAAACAGGGAATATCTCCTCTCTTTTTTCTCTTATTTCTTTCTTTCTATTTTATATTTGTATTGAAAAAAATGTGCAAGAATATATTTTTTCCCTAATATATTTTGACAAAAAAGATGTTTTATTTCATTAGTAAGTACTTTTGTAGGTAATGAATAAAACCTCTATAAAAAATCACTTTTATACATGAATATAAATAAGTGGAAATGTTTTTAGGAAAATTGTATCACCTTGATGTAATTGACTGAATTTAATAAAAGTTTATATTATCATAAAAGGGGGGTTTGTGCCTAAAGGTGAACTTTTAAGATGGAGGTGGTACACACAACCAGTAAATATACTATAACTTAGACTTAACACCTTGCAACGAAAAGCATAAATAAGCATATAAAGGGTTGAGCTGAAGCACAAGAAGAAGACTGCTTCAATCCTGTTTCTAAAATTCGAATAAAAAATACTGAAAGTATTAGATGGCACCTGAAAAATACTGACTGTATAATTCATGTGAAGGGTTAACTTCACTTCATACGTATATGTCCACTTTTCTTTGTGTTGCCCTCAATTTTCCATGACAGCTTTTGTTTTTTTTAAAAAATAAAAGTGTATCCAGTTTAGATGGATCGATCATGTACAGAACAGTGTGCATGTGATTGTAGTTGAGTCCCTCTTTCATACATGTGAGTGAATTTATTATCTGAAAAAATCATGTGAGTATGACTACCTTATATCGAGTTTTTTTTAGAAGAGAAGGCTTTACAGCCCAGCTTCTATTGAAAGCAAAGAGTCTTAACAAGGGCTGTGTTTAGTTTACACCAAAATTGAAAGTTTAGTTGAAATTGGAACAATGTGATGAAAAAGTTAGAAGTTTATGTGTGTAGAAAAGTTTTGATGCGATGGAAAAATTGAAAGTTTGAAGAAAAACTTTGTAATAAACACGGCCAAGGTTAGGATTCCCATTTTACATGAGCAAGCACAGCACACATAGCTAGAACACACACAAAACACCCATCTCCATGAGGATCTACCAACAGAACTCCAAAAGCGGGAAAACTACCGTCTAAAACACAAAATCAGAATCTATATCGAGTAATTTAAGCATAAAAAACGGCCGTTCTAATCACAAAAGGGCAAACCAGAAAAATAAATGCCATTGCTAGACATTTCGGGTAGCCCATTGCCTAGAATGCTTGGAGAGGCAGAGAAAGCAACAGCTAAAGAGGCCTGAACCTTTATTGGGCCAATAACATCCCAAGGTCCATGTTCTGCTGCGAATTCTAGCCCATGCAGGATAAGAAAATACTACTCCCTCTTGCCCATATATTTTGACTGTGTACATCTTCGGATTTCTTTTATTCATTTTTCACATACGCTTTCTAAACAGCTAAACGTTTTGTCTTTAAAAAAATAAAAAAATACTTCCTCCGTTTCACTATGTTTAGATTCATTAATATCAATATGAATTGGGAAATGCTAGAATGACTTACATTGTGAAACGGAGGGAGTATATATAAAATTGTTTTTATCTGTTTTCCGTTTTATGCGTCGGAAGGAAAGTTTGCTAACACATGAACACAGGCACAGCCATGTTTAAAGCACTGTACTCACAAAGTTAAATATTATACTAGTACTTGTATACTTGTATCTTGCCAATGGTATGTCCAACTACAGAGGCTGTAGAGTGCAGACTAATACTAGTAGATCACTTGCGATAGAGAAGAACTATTTCAAATCATCAGTTGAATTTGAAAATGGAATATCATTTGTCCAACACAAAAGCAAACCATGATTTTTGAGTAGAATAAACAACATGTGAGTAATGAATCCACCAAAGCAAGCCATGTAGCCATGATTCGAGTAGAATAAACAACTATGAAGTAATGAATCACCTCAACTAGCAATCTCCCAAATAACTCAAAAAGTCAAAACACATATAATTAGGTGAACAGGGATGTTACAATGTCAAGGATTACAGCGCCACAAGACAGTAATCCAAATCCAGAGTTCAAAATCCACCTCAATTCTACAACAGATCTCTCTTTCTTCCTTCAAAGGATAAATTCTACACAGATCTTCTTACTGTTCTAAACTACAAAGCGACATTTCAATGTCTCCGCAAGAGAGAAAATCATAAACACCAAGGATCAAGCAACAATCTAGGTATCTTGTTCGTCTCATGGCGATGGGGATGAGACGAGCAGTCTGGCGGCGGCGAGCTCCGGGCGAGGTCGTGGACGCGGCACTGGTACTCCCGCGCGAGCTCCAGCGCCTCCACCTCCGCCTCGCCCAGCTGCACGCACAGCCGCTCCTCGGCCTCCTCCGCCGTCTCCGCGCCGCCGCGCCGCCCCACCTCCGCCGCGCAGCGCCGCCACCTCCCTCTCCAGCTCCGCGTTCCGCCGCCGCAGCTCCTCCGCCTCTCCTTCGCCCCTCCCTTCTTCCCTCCGGCGGCGGGCGGGATGCCGACGAACATTGCCGGCGCCATGGGCAGCTTAGCTAGCTTAGCTCGAGCTGGCAGATCGAATTCGCGCCGCAGCTAATCAAATCAAATCAAAGCTGTTCTCCGATTGGTTGATCTGGAAGAGGGGAGGCGGTCCATGGTTGTATTTAAGGACGGGTTCAGGCGACGGAAGGCGTCCAGGTTCATTGAACCTGGGGGTGTGAGGACGGGAGAGGCGAGCATCAGCAGTGCCCCACCAATCGTGTCGCGGATGGTACTTGTGAGGGAAGAAATGTGAAGCACGGATGGGGTGAGGTCACGGTGATCGTGTGGACGACGTGGAATTTTTTTTTTTGTCTGGGGATTTGAATGGTTTGGAGCTTTGGACTCGGCAAACTCGCCGGTGCTTTGCTTCCAAGCAATTCAAAAACAGCGACAAGGCACAACCTCAACAAGGAAAAATGAAGGGAAGTCCATTTGTTGGAATGGAGGCCAATGTTGAAAGTTCGAAAGTAATTTTCAACCGGTAGGAAAAACGATAAATCTGAGCGTTTATATATTCGGAAATGGAAGAGTAAGTAGGGTAAGACTTCATCTCGAGGAAAGGAAAATTATTGGTAAAGTGAGTAATTTTCAATCGTAGGAAAAATATATTTGAACGTTATTATATTTCGGAATGGAAGAGTATAGGGGTAGACTTTATCTTACGAGGAAAGAAATTATTGTAAAGAAAAAACTAAAGACCATTTATTTAGAAAAAAAACTTATTCCATGAATGAACACTTTTCTTGACCTCAGGATCTTGATGCTAATATTTCTACATCTCGACCGCTAGGGAAGCGAGGTATTGGTGGCGCCGAGACATTGGACCTCGACGCCACTCACTCGCACCAAGAAGGGTCTTTTCTAGAATAAATTTGTTTAGGGTCAATTTATAAAATAAGTTTTTTTTAAAAAAAATAGCCTAATGTAAAAATAACTAGTAAGACGTATGTCCACACCAAGGACCGTATTTTTTTTGCCTGATCCAAAACATTTGATTTTTTCTTTAGACCAAAACTAAATGCTTCGAACTTGCAATTAAAGTGCTGTTAAAAACAAAATGAATTTCACAAAACTACAGTACGTATACTTACATCAAATTATCACAAAACTCAGATTTAAAGACATGTATCACAAAACTACAGATTTAGGCGTCAAACTTTTCACAAAACTACATATTTAATATACCGTATCACAAACTAAAGGTTTAGTTATTATGAAGTTATCAAGAACTATAGAATTCAGAGTTTATATCCATAGCACTATGTGTATATAAGATGTAGTTTTTGAGATAAAATTATTGTTGAATTTGTAGTTTTGTGATAGGATACCTTACATCTATAGTTTCATGATAAATTTAGCCCTAAATCTCTACTTTTTTTTTTAATGATAGTTTTGATCGATGTAGTTTTGTGAAATTAAAATTAAAAATACAAGAACCACCAAGACCATGCACCAACATTTAAGCCCATTTACGGCCCAACTTGTGCACCCGGCCTGCATGCGTGCTCCATCCGTGGCGTAGGCCGTGACGGCGTGTCGTCCGCGTGTGCGCGATATCGCTTCGAAAGGCGCACGCCGCGCCACGGCGAGCCAGTCGCTCCGCCCACCACCACCACCCGCCGCCGCCGCCGCAAGGCTCGCCGGCGATCATGCTCTCCCTCCTCCTCCCGCCCGCGCGGCCGCGAGCCGCCGTCTCCCCCGACGTCACCGCCTCCTCGCCGCGCCGCCCGGCCGTCATCCTCCCAGTTGCGTTCTCTCTCTCTCCCTTCCGCTCGCGCTCGGGATTTGCGTTTCTTCCTTCCATCCGTGACGATGCGCGTGTCGTAGTGGCGCAGGGGCTCGGAACAACACGGCGACTACGCGCGGCTCGCGGCGGCGCTCTGCGGGACGACCACGGGGTGCCGGCCGTCGCCGTCGCGCGGGTGTCGAGGCCCGACTGGCTCCGCAACGCCGCCGGCCTCGTCGACCCCAGCTACTGGCGATGCACCCTCCGCCCGCGCCCCGTGCTTGACTGGTAAACGCGCACTCAGGCTTCTCTGCGTGTAGATTTATGCTTTGAGGCATTTCATCGAACACCTTACCTGCTTGCTCGTTTGCTTGCTATTTCAGGTACCTGAAAAGAGTCGATGAAGCTGTATCCGAGGCGAGAGAACTATCTCCTAGTATGTCTCCCACAGGCTTATTACTCGATGCATTGGTGATTTACTGTCTACTGATAAGTGCCCCAAGAATTGTCATAGCTACTGCCATATGTTGAGAAAAATTTTGGTATTTAGCCCTGTCATTGAACTGTTTCTACTCAATTAAATTGCCATGGCCCATGAGGAGGAGCATAATAGTGGGGTTTACCTTCTAGAGTTCAGTTGCTAGGGGCTAATTTTGCTGTTCCTAGATCCAAATCTGATGAATAGTATCATATTTTGTTTCAAATTGTCCCCTTTGCTTTCTTGGAGAACAAAGTGTCCCCTTTCGATATGTTGCTCGAAGAATCATCATGTTCATTATAATGGAATAAAAATATCAATCTTCAAAATGATAACATTCATCATAATTCTGATCTGTGTTCTGTTTGTAACTTGCAGATGAAGGCATATCATTGATAGGGCATTCAGCTGGGGGCTGGCTGGCGCGTGTGTACATGGAAGAATTTGATGCTTCAGACATAAGTTTATTGCTCACACTTGGCACTCCTCACTTGTATGGTTTCCTACCTGATTGTTTGACACTTAATTAATACCTGATTAGTTATTGTTACAGTTTGACAATTCTTGTAGTAAACATCTAGTACTCTTATGGTCTTACCTTATAGATGTGAAATTATGTTGTATTAATACACAGAACTTGTTGCTGTACTTGTGTGTTACTCCGTATCCCGCAAGCTTGCTGCTATCACTTCATAATAATAACGTTTTGAATATCAAAAGCAGGTTAGAATATCCAAATCATACGTTTCTTTGATGTGATCTTCTTTTGTCTTTTCCTTAGACCACCTCCAAAAGGTACTCCTGGGGTAATTGACCAAACTAGAGGACTACTGACCTATGTTGAGAAGAATTGTGCCCCAGCAGTTTACACTCCAGAACTAAAATATGTGTGCATTGCTGGAAGGTAATTTCTTCAAGCTTGAGTTTCAGGTTCTGTTTAGTTGCTTCCGTATGTACCTTTACAGTCTTTACTACAGAAGTTTTTTGAGGTTTGCATTTCATTTTATCTCCTAGACCAATCAATACTGCTAATACATTTCATTATGGATCTGTGGCAACACAAGTAGGGTAATGCCGCAGATATTGCTCATACTTCACTGCTAGCTGGCTAAAATTCTGCCTGAAGTTTAGTATTAACATATTTTTGGTTATTTTGATTGAACAATTGTTCTAAATAAACTAATGAACTGGGTATTAGCCACCAGCAAAATCAATACCTGATAACCAAAAAAAAAAAAAAAGGAAAAATCATACCATGTCAGTTTGTCTCTACAGGTACATTCAAGGTGCTCCTTTAACTGGGAACACCATCGCTACTACAGATGAGATTCTCGCTGTGGATACTCCATCAGATGTAGCTGAAGCAGTCATGGTCAGTACCAACGACAAATCTACTCAATCAGGCCCAACCTTGAGA
The DNA here is from genome assembly GCA_009805545.1 of Oryza longistaminata. Taxonomy (NCBI): domain Eukaryota; kingdom Viridiplantae; phylum Streptophyta; class Magnoliopsida; order Poales; family Poaceae; genus Oryza; species Oryza longistaminata. Next base: position 4,464,876 of record CM020179.1, read on the forward strand.
GCCCGCTTCATCGGACAAGGCTACAAGCAGGTACTACCAACACTTCCCAACCGTGAAACATTCCTCCTTCCTCTGCTTTCTGAATGTGAGCATGAAAACAACACCCAAATTCTCAACCAGGTCTGTGGCCGTGCTGATGTGTGGGGAGACGGCGTCGTTCCCGAGGTGTCGGCGCATCTAGAAGGCGCGCTGAACATAAGCTTCGACGGCGTGTACCACTCTCCTGTAGGTTCTGACGATGAACAGAGGCCATGGTATGGTTCACCGGCAATCCTCAAGCAGTGGGTACATCATCTCCTCAGTTGATCTGTTGATGGCTTTGATGCAGAGAAGCTGACGATCTGAAAGTTTGTAGACAGAAATGTATTGCATGCCGTCAGGTGAGGGTTAGGCCAGGGGAAAACTACACATTTTTCAGTGAATTAGAGGGTAGCCAATGCCACATTCTATACACAACAGTACAACACATGCGATTTTTCTTCTCCCAAAGAATTTGTAAGAGTATAAAAATTGCTCAATGTGCGCAGAGGTAATTCATCACATACATGATTGCAGGTTGTAATAGCTACACATACAGTATGATCTATAACAAACTTCATTCCAAAGAGGAATACCAACTCAGATCATTGAGAATGAATATTCACGTCTCAACCTAGCTGGCTCTTTGTTCCAAAACCTGTACATGCAAATAACCATCCAGTTTTCCTTTTGAGGATCAAATGGCCATTGAATTCTGAAGAAAGCAATACCACGAATGTGACAGTAACATGCCTGATCAATGAACACAAGAGCGCCTCAACCAAACCAGCATGCATACATACATATATGTAGTATATGCCTGGTACAAGATGCCAATGGCAGATTAAAAATTGAACCACATAAAACGCCTGGGATCACAGTAGTAGGACGCAATAAAATATTGGGAGTGCCTTTTTTTTACATGCATCACTGGGAACCCCGGCCTAGATGTTCAACGAAGTCTTTTAAGTCTTAACACAGCCACATGACCTAAAACCTAGTGGAACCTTGGGACCTAACATGGATCACAAAAGACGCATCCCAACACATGTCCGAGCAGTAAGCACTAATACTTGCTCCATATGACTGGTTTAGTTAGCTTTAATGAAATGAGGGGACAGCAGCTTGGCAATCTCCATCATCCCGACCTTGTCCTTCCCGGCGAATAAGCTTTTAAGCTTATCGTCACAGTTAATCTCCCTTTTGTTTGCTGGGTTCTGCAAAACATCAAGCACATAATCTCATTTCAGGAACAAACTGCTTGCAGTGAAGTCTATGGTACATCAAGAGTTCAGTTTCGTACGGCAAATGATTGTGACACAAGTGTAATCAAATTAAATTATATACCATGGTAAACTAGAAAGGCAGCTAAAGTAGCATATCTAAAACATGGCTAACACCGCTGCAGGTGCAGAGCAGACATTCAAGAATAACTATAACAATGTCCAATCATGCCTATAACAATGTACAGTAAGTTAATAACAGATGATCAAAGAGTAACTATAATGCACGTCACACTATTAGACAACAGTGATCAGCATACATTCTGGACGCCGTGCTCCAGATCGCTCTAACAGTCAACTTCAGTACAATAAAACTAATCTGAATCTGCTAGATAAAATGCACTGCTGTCAAAGTAAATTACAGCTCAGTAACCTTAGCACATGTAAAATGCTTGAAAAGAACTTTATTGGGTGCCATTTTGTTTTTAACTCCCTTATGGAAACCCCCAAAAATAGGGCGGCCTCTCCAATGTTCAACCACATTAACTAGATTATGGCAACACATCAAATATTTATTTCTGAAATAGAACCCAGTAGCTTACATACAGTGCTGCCGAAAATACATCAAAGCCTTGCAAAAAAACAGAGAAACTGACTAGAAACTTTACTGAAGTTTCATATACCACTTAATAGATCCAACAGATGCACGTGCAAATCCTTTTACAGTAGCACAAATTTCACAAATGAAACTATAACTAATCCCACTAATTTAAATTGGGGCAAAACAGTATCTAACCACCACGAAGCTGTAACCAAATCCGCGGAAATGGTATTCCCCTCTCCTAAATCAATGCTACTTGAACCGAACCCCACGAAATCGATACTTGAACCGAATCCGCCGAGATGGGATTCCCCTCTCCCAAATCAATACTTGAACCAAAATGGGGGCAACAGTATGCAATAGATGTTCATTCGCTAGCGCAAGCGAGACTTGAACCCAAACACCATGAAATGCTCCCAAACCCTAATCCAACAAAATACAAATCGCAACGCACAGCGAGTAGATCCCACAACGAGAGCCGCAGCTGCTGCAATATGAACATGTGAACAGTGACGGGGAAGAGGCAGTAGAGCTGTTGGGGGCGCGGCGCTCACCTGGAGGCCGTTGGCCTTGATGTGGTTCCAGATGAGCTTGACGGCGCCGGCGCGGGACATCTCGGGGGCGCCGCCGGCGAACCTGCTGAGGGCGTCGGAGACCGGCACGGGCTGCATGATCCCTCGCTTCTCCTTCGCCTGCGCCGCCTCCGTCTTGGTCACCTTCGCCCCCGCCGCCGACGCCGACGCGGAAGCCGACGCGGGCCTCTTGCCCCCCGCCGCCGCCATGAGGAACCTGCACCCGCGGAAAACCCTAGCCGCCGCCGCCGCCGCCGCCATGGGAGGGGAGGAGCCGCCGCTTCAAATTCGCGCTTCGAGGAGGAGGCGAGGAGAGGCGAGGGTTTTGGGGTTTGGGGGTTGTTTGGGTTGCAACTCCACCGAGGGAGCATTTTGTATTTGGGAATTTTTGGGGGGCAACTGATTTTGCATCGAGGTCCTTTGTGTTTATTTTTTGTTACAAATATGTCCTTCAATGTCCCGCTGCGCAGTGGGGCCAGTAGCTTTTGTAGTGCACACAGATATTCTAGGGGTATATTTAGAATTTCGCCAACTGCTAATGCGAAACCAACCAAGCAGGGTGAGACATATTACCCATAAAAAAAAGAGCATCTGTTTTTTTTTATGGCCTCTTTGTGGCAACTTAAAATGTGGATCTTACAAGAATATAGGGATTTTATAGGATTTTTTTGGTAGGAATTAGTTTAATTCTCGCAAAAATTCTCTAATCCAAAGGAGGACTCTGGTTTGTCATTCAATGTGTAAACTACGTTTTATCTAAGAAAGAACCTTTTCCTATAACAAAATGCTGAGAAACTAGTAGTCATCAGGAAGAGTGTGATGTCATATCCATATGGAAATGAAGAAAGAAAAATTGTGACATATATTCAACTGATCAGATTCTTTGTCGTAACAAAATCACAATGTTTGGGACAGCATTATCATTATTTTGATTGGTACAGTTTGAGAACAATAACACATTTGGACTGAGCATCACACGTACTCAACTTTCTCTATTGTCACCAACTGAATGCTCAAAATTTTGTTAGCTTCTTCATCTTCTGTTCTTCAATGTTTAACAGTCTTTCTTTTCTTTCATGAGCTACTCAAAGATGGGTAGATCAAGAGGCTTATTCTTTGACCCATCTTGAGTGTCTCTTGAAGATGATGAGAGAGAGAGAGCAGAGAAGGCTTTTGTATCAGATTCTTTATCCATGTCCAGGAAGAACCGATGCCTATCAAGTAGGAGCAGCGAGATCCATGAGCGTCAGAGCCTAAACAGATGCATGAAAACATGATATGGTATGGAGGAAAAGGCACTAACCATCTAGAGTCTGATGTCAATTCTGGGTGAAAAGCAGTAGCGAGGATGTTCCCTTGCCTTACAGCAACAATTACCCGATCTTTCGAGTACACTTCTTCCTGCCAAAGTATTGTATTGAACATCCGTGCACAGAAGATAAACAGAACTTTCAATTAGACTAGATTCTTCGCACAACACATTAATCAGCAGAACTTTCAATTCGACTAGATTCCTCCCACAACACATTAATCAGCAATATACATTTGAACTAGACACGGCAGCGAAATCAGTAAAAACGTATAACAGTCAAACTGACAGGGTATGGTCAGAAAAACACATCTAGTGCAGCATCCAGAAAAGGAGAAATATCACAGTACAAATCAGAAAGGAAGTGAGCATGTATATGCACTTGCAATCTAAGGAAATGTCCTTAATAACCAGGAGATGAATTTAGTTTGAGAATTTGTCCAAATACAATCTGCTCAGTAATTCACTTCTCATGTGTCTATTCAATTGAAATGATCAAGAATTAGCATGTTCGAGAATGATGATACCAGGACAGTAGGTGTAAATGTCCACATCAACTGACAGAGTTTATCTCGGAATTGTTTTCCCTAATAGTTATGATCAGACACCATAATTACTACAGATTCAAGGAGAACAGGTAGTAAAAGGCCCACCCATAAACATGACACTAGCCAATGCAGCCTGAACAACAAGTTTATCTTGGAATTGTTTTCCCTAATAGTTATGATCAGACACCATAATTACTACAGATTCAAGGAGAACAGATAGTAAAAGGGTCACCCATAAACATGATACTAGCTAATGCCGCCTGAACAACAATGAACATGACATGAACAAAAATAATTTTTTGCCAGGTCGGTGAAGGAGCCGACCAAATTTCATTAAGATTGAAAGGGGGCATGAACAGAAATAACAAATGTTCATCACGCCCATCCATAAATCCTATCTAGTTTCAACAACAAAATTCAACTTTTACTGAAAGATAGCATATGCTATGATCATTTGCGAAAGAGTGTTGGAATTTTCAACAGGGATAAAAGGCAAACCTCAACACCCTCTCCAGATGCTATTGTAATACTGGGTCTATCAGATGGAACAGGGCAATCCGCCAGTACTTCAACATCTGAACCTACATCCAAGATAGCAGGTGCTCGTATAAATACGCCACGGCATGTATCGCTCCCTCCTTCCTTCTCTGCAAGCATTGGCACTGAAAGTTCCGTTTCAAAGCTTTGAAGCTGCAAGAGAGTGTATTCATCTCAAAAAAAAAAAAAGAAGAAGAAAAGAAGAGACAATAGAAATGATAGTGAAAACTGCTCTGGCCATCAAACAGAGAACATGATCCTCAAAGTTACCTGGCTTCCAAAAAAGTTCCGGTGGACAGTACAATCTAGTCCTCCAATAAGCTCCTGACCTCCAGATTTTTGGCCTGCAAATAACTTTCATCAATTGATTCCAAAGAAAGAAAGATTAAACCAATTGCTGTGGCTCACATACCTACTGCCTTGTTAGCTAGGAAGATGAGTCCAGCACAAGTTCCCCAGACAGGCCTTCCTGTACCAACAAATTCTCGAAGTGCAGGAAACTGCATGGCAGATGAAATGAATTGTTGCAACACCGTATGACATTAAAATAAGGTAATAAAAAAATATATGAGTCATACAAAAGGTTAATATATAATTGCAAATTTGTAATACATGAAGACTCAATCTCCCCGAAGTAGAAAATAATCAAGTACAACGGGTGTGAATCTGGTTCTTATGAAAAGGGGAATGCACTCGTCATCTCATCTACATGTGAAACTAATTGTACACCTATACTGAATAATAGTACGTGACTAGTCACAGTTTCACAATACTTTCAAAATACTCAGGGATGGCAGATACGGATTGAAGGGATTTACCTTACCGGCAGGTAGCAAGCACTGGTCTACTTCCACCAGCAAAGCTTTCAAGTCTACAGCTCATCATTCCTTACATATAAAATGTTGGACAAAGACATTCGCAGTTTCTAGTTATGGCCTTGTAAGCGAGGCTAAAAAACAACGGGAATCTATATCTGCAACAAGTTGCTCTGCTGGAGCCATGGGCTACTACTATCCCATAACCTCATCTGTTTTTCTCTAGATTAGTTATTCTGTTCTGAAAGCTTAAAAGGGATGGATTTGAACCATAAATTCGTATAATAGGATTAACAATAGTTCTCGAACGTGCAGCCCTTTCAGAATTGTATACTCACTAGTAGTCAGTAATCAACACAAACACATAGGAAGAAGAGAAGTCTAATTTGCCTTCCATATTACTTTGGTTGATCTACCACCAACCCTCCTCCGTAGTAGACAGTAACAAAAGAAATGCACATATTTGGACTAGTTTTGACCAATGCAAGGGAGCAAATCAATATTTCATTTACATGGATTATTGTAGTGTTTCTTCAGTCTGATCAAAACTGGGCTAGTTGTTCGGAATGCAAACACCTTGTCACTTTTGAGAACTTACAACAATTGCGCAGTATAGTAGCACACATATCCCTTTCCCCTGTTTTGGGGAGAATCTAACCAAGAAGGAAAATTATCACTAGTGCCCAATTTATAATCCTCTCACTGAACATCGATCGTGGAGGTTCATGCATCGCATCAATTCCATTTCAGTCTCAAGAGACCATAACAAACAGATACTACAAATAATTTGCTAAAAACGAAAGACAGCAACCGGAAGAAGAATGGGGGGAGTTACCAGGTTGTGGTAGTTGGCGAGCTTGGCCATGGTGGTGCTCTCGCCGCCGGGGATGATGAGCGAGTCGAGCCCCTGCAGCTGCTCCGGCTTCCGCACCTCCACCCCCCTCACCCCGATCCTCCTCAGCGCTGCACCCCCCCGCATCCGCATCAATCAACAACCAACAAACCAAACCAAACCAAAATTCCCAAAAAAGAAGAAAAAAAAAACAGAAGCAGTGGGCGCGGCATACATACCGGCCATGTGCTCGTTGTAGGAGCCCTGCAGCGCGAGGACGCCGACGACCGCCATTGCTGCTGCTGCTCCCCTCCTCTTCTCCCGCTCGCGTTGGGATGTGTGGCTTTGGCTTTGAATTGGGGGGTGGGAAGAAGTGGACGGGAGAAGCACGTTGCCGTGGCGGCGGCCGCCACACGCACGCGCCTCCACCTCCCACGGAGATAGGCTACCGCTGCTGCCACGAGAGGAAAAAAAAAAAGAAGAAAAAAAAGGTTACTGGCGGTCGGTGCTGCGCGATCCTGACCGTCCGATCGTAGCAGCAGGAGCAATCTCGAGCGTTGGTTGTTACTGCCGTGTGTGAAGAGTGGTGATACGGACCAACCGAAGGCTTTACCACTTCTTTGGGCCGTCAAGTCGTACTTGAGAATTATGGGCCATGGAAATGGAGGCCCACATACCACATTATCGGATATGTTAAATTATTACAGTATACTCCGTCAAAAAAACCCATCTAAAATTAAAATGGGACATAATTTAGTGTATTCAGATTCGTCTTTCGTTGTACTAGATTATGTTTCGTCCCATTTTAGATTAGGTTTTTTTTGGAGCGGAGGTAGTAGATAATCTACCTGTCATTTTTCTTGGATAATCTACTACGAGAATGTTGTAAAAAATGCACAAATATGCACGTGAAGCATAATGAGATACTTTTTGTTTCACAATATAAGGCATTCTAGCATTTCTCACATTAATATTGAATGTCAAAAATACTGAAGATGACTTACATTGTGAAACGGAGAGAGTATATAATACTGTAACATTTAATTTACGAAGCACACTGTAAAAAAAGGAAAGCACCAGTAGGATTAATTAATTACTACTACTGTAATTAACGGCAGGCCAAAAGGGCTTCATTGGAGCTTAAGCCGATCGATCTTAGGCTGCACGCATGACAGTTCAGTTCACAGCTCGGTATGCCGGACCTCGTCGTCGCCGCCTCGTCGTCGTCTTTGTCGTCGGGGTGGTAGTCGTCCGGCGACATGCCGCCGCAGGGGCTGGTCCTGAGGCAGTCGGCGGCGGGGCTGACGCAGCCGTCGTCGAAGCCCATGGCGCAGTTGCAGACGGTCTGCACCTCGCCGCCGCCGTCCTCGCGGCGCAGGTCGATGTCGCTGAGCACGATGCCGACGCACGGCACGGCGTCGCTGCACGCCAGCCTGATCGCCTCCGCGCGCCTCGCCGTCCCGGTGATGTTCCGGAACACCACGGACCCG
>CM020179.1:4473130-4573047 GCA_009805545.1 Oryza longistaminata
GGCGGCACCGATGCGGCGTGGGCACTGCCGCACTGGGTAGGCCATAGGAAAGCAGCAGCAAGGCAGCAACTAGCAGAGCAGCAAGCGCTAGCGATCCAGCCGATCCAAATCCAAGTGCCGAGCGCGCCAGCGCGGTGAGTCAATCACTGTCATTCCATCTTTTATTTCTTTTGATTTAAGCAGCATCAGCAGCTAGATGATGGGATTTTAAAGAATTGAGCCTCACTATTTGATAGTTTGATTTATTGATAGATTAGCGATGGAGAAGAAAACAACATTGTTAAACTTTCAACTGATGAGAGTAAAAATCAACCAAAAAGGCCTCAAATATTCAAAAAAATTGATGATGATGCAATCATGAATAGATTTCAAGCATTGAAAACCCGCAGAATATCATTGCCTCGTAATTCAATTGCAGGTATTTGTAGACTAGTGGTTGGCCAAATCTTTAGTTAATTTTTTTACTTTCCTATTGTCACTAATTTTGCTATTATTATATGCATAGGTGGCTGCTCACTTTAGATGGTTGATGCCTTGATGCAAATATGCAATCACTCATTTCCCGTTGGCAAGGTACTTCTATTTCATCGTTTTTTTAATCATGTATGTGTTGAAAAACTAGTGTAACGGTAGTTTTCATGAACTTAGTACTTTGAGGTTGAGCCTATCCTCAATTTCTATCCTGGATTCGCCACTGGGTGTTTGAGATATTTTTTTTTAAGAAAAGGCTTTTTTTTTTATCCAGCCTCTACGTCAAATCGGATATACGCAATATTTTTAAAATTAGAAATTTAACATATCGGACATGGAACTTAGTCCTCAAATAATCCAATATATGCCACCTTTTCTAAATTAGAAACTTAGTCTATTGAATAGGGAACTTAGCCCTCTGGTGTTTGAAATATATTAAGACGAAAATAAAGTTAGAACGCGCAAAATGAGATAATATTCTCTTGATTAATTGAGTTTTAATTATCACAAACTGGCTGATATATTTAACATTTTAAAGTAACTTTTATATGAAATTTTTTACACGAAATATACCGTTGAACAGTTTGAAAAACGTGCTAATGAAATGAAATCCGATGTAAAATCTACACATTAATCCGATGAACTTGCAGAGTAGATGATGGATTCACCTGGATGATCATCCTGTTCTTGCAGGGCCCGATGAACCTGGCAGCGCCGACCTTGTAGCGGCGGCCGCCGGGGACCAAGAACACCGCGTTGTTCAGCGAGCATGCCTTCTTCCAAGCATTCAAGAACGCCTACAACACCAATATTTGATAATTTTACATGCATTGTTCAGAAAACTTAACAAGAAAGAATGTGCCTGGTTAATTCAGAAGAAATCGACGGAATATGCAACTGGATTCATCAATAGATCATGTCGTTAGCACCGCACAAGTGTACATGGCTACTACTTGCAATGTGTTCAGTTAAGTGAAGCAATGTGGCTAAGCTAGATCTTGCGTTTCTTCTTGGCTATCTGAATCTCTCAACGAGATTTTCACGCCTTCATTAAGAAAGACGAGGATACATTTTTGCAATCTTTAAGGTTTGGAGGATGATTTGGTTAAGCTAAGCAACTGCATGCTCAGGTCAGATGCAAGGGGGAATCTACAATCTAGTGGCATCGCTATCGAATCTTCCTTTTTCTCAGTCTCGACAAAGAAAAATATATCATGTGGTTCGCGTCATCATCAGTTGATCACATATAAAGTGTGGCTTCCTGGATTTGTAAGGTCCAGGTCCCTGCTTTTCTTCCCAACATCCAAGTGGTTGCCCTTTTTATCCTCAAACTAATTAAAGATATTAATTGCTCCACACCTGATACTACATTTAATTTTTTTTTTTTCTGACTGACACTCTGGTGCTGTTTGTTTACAACAGTGATATTTGACTAATACTAATATGGAACACAATATATACTCTGACACTTAGGCAAATAAAGGAAGCAATGTGAACATTTTTTTCGTTTTTTTGTCATGCGTCAAATTTGATTAACCACGCGCACTGAACTTTTTAGTCAAAAAGGTCTCAAAAACAAAATTGCAATCTATCTACAGGGGAAAAAAACGTATGCTTTTTGTGAAGAAACCTCGTGCAATGCGCCAATGCAAGCACACACCATCTGCATGCATGGATGGATGAACAATGGCAGAATGGCTAGCAGTAGCACAATGGAGAAGAGAAGATGGTGGCTGTTCGAATTCGTGCACACACCTCCGTGTCGTCGGAGCAGCCGTCCCCCGCCGCGCCGAAGCTGTCGACGTTCACCACGTTCCTCCCCGCCGGCGGCCGGCACTTGGCCGCCCACGCCATCACCTGCTCCGCCTCCTCCTCTTCTTCATCTTCATCTTCATCTTCATCGTCGTCGTCGTCGTCCCAATTCAGGTAATCTTCCTTAGCATCTTCTCCGCCTCTTCCGTTCCAAAGCTTCAAGAATTGCTCATGATCATGGTCATGGTCACCTCCGGCGCCGCCGTCATCGCCGCCGCCGCCGCTCGCCGTCTTCGCCACGGCCATGATCACCATCAACGCTACTAGCACCAAGAACAGCATTGTTCTTGGCCTTCTTCTTCTTCCTCCTCCTACTGCCTCCATTGTTTCACTTCACACAATAATAACAAAAACAGTGTAGTATGCTCTCCTTGGCTTGGGATACAATACGAGGTGTAGCAAATAATTTTATAGGAGAAACAAGAAGAAGCAGGAGCAGGAGGAGATGTAGGAGGTGTGGTGTTCTATGCTCTTTTTGTTTTTGTTTTTGTTTTTTTTTTTGTTGGGTGGACTTGAAGTGCAAGTGAATAATGGCGATGTGTGCGACAGGGCAAGGTGTAGTTTATGCTTTACTCATCCATATACCCTTTTTTTCCTTGGCATTTTTTTCAATCGATGCATCATTTCTTCTTGTCCTTTTGGTAGCTATGTAATGTAAGTACAAATTAAGATGATGATGATGATGATGATGATGATGGTGATTAGATAATGCTTTGGCTTGAATGAACAATTTAGACAGAGGCTGACTCTACAAACGTTCTTGTTTAAGGCGTGTAAAGGCAGCAGCTTTGGTTGAGAGATTTCATGTCAACTTCCCAGTTGCAGACTCTTCTTGTTTGTTGCATGTAGTTATCATTTGTTATGGTTCTACCTACGTAGTATCATTATCATTTTCCAAGAACGGGAAAAAGATTAGAGGTCCCTTTACGCTAGCTTTCTGTAAATATTGATGGCTTAATTACGTCTGATTCTAAACAAGGTATAAGCTGCACTGCACGAATGCCATCAACAGTTCATGATTACCAATCGATGATTCAACCCCATCTTCCAATTTCAATTGGATCATAGGCAGCATTAATCCTCACTAGGCATCAATATTTTCTTATGATTTCCACAAGAATCAACGAAAAAAAATCATCCTTTTTCCGCAGTTTTCGCATTATCATTCTCCATAGCATTGAGATGTGGCAAGCCATGTTCGATGTTCATGTGCCATTGCTCCAGGTGCCAGCAATCATGAACCTTACCTGAACGGCATGCATGATGCGTGCAACGGTATTCAGTACTATCTGGGTGCTGATTGGGGTGTAACTTCAGATGCACTCATCCTTTCCGTTTGCACAGAAGCCCTGCTTTGCCTGCCCTGCCCACTCCTCCTTCACATTGCATTGCGTGTGCTGTTGGCTGTTGCACATGCTCCTCACATTATTTCTGTTTCAGCAACAGCAATGCAACCCCATTGGCATCTCATCTTTGATTCCTTTGGCTTCTGGAAACTAAAGGGAAAAAAAGAAGTACTCATTCCTCAGTGCACCCAGGAAACATGGTTATCATTGTAATTGCCACTCCAACGTTGGCAGGATGATAACCTTTTTTTCTGATATGGATGTGACATGTAACAGCTTCTAAAACTATATATATGGTTATCAAGAGACTCTGGAGGACCACAGCTTCCATAGTCCCAATCAACAAATCTACACACCATGTAAGAATGACAACTGGAAGGGGGGGAGGGGCAGAGAGATTTAGCTTTGTATATACGGCTTCAGTGTACCACTGTCTAAGCTGATGATTATAAGGCTGTTGCTAGCTATGACATGTTGATCTCAACGCTGCAACTCTTGGGGAAGCGGCAGACAGGGCACACGTCAGCATTCTTCTCGCAATCAGCACACAAGCAGAGGTGTCGACACGGCATCACCAGCACCGCTGCCTCCTTCATTCTGCACAACCTGCATGCTCCCAGCCCACCATCGGCCATGCTGTTGATGCCGAGGAGGCCTGACTGGAAGAAACCCCCAGGCACAGCATTGACATTCTGACTGGAAGCTGTGTTGTCCACTTCGCTGTCGCCAGAGCCTTCCCTAGTGAGATTGCTGCTATGGGCTACCATCTGCATGAGCTTGCTTTTCATGCTGTTAGCGACAGACTGGTTGTGCAGTGCTACCGACTGCCATGACTGGACTTCCAATGCAACCTGCCTGATCTGTTCGTTCAGTTCCTTGCTCTTCCTGTTCATGGCCTCCACCTCGAGTTCTTTCTCCTTCAGCTTCTTTCCTACTCCTCGTTCAAGGGATGCAAGAAATTCAACCATCTGCCTCTGCTTTACATCTTTCATGCACTTAACCAATTGTTCCACCTGTGGGAAAAGAGAGACACAGTAATGAGTATAAAAAACTTCACAATTCTTGTAGTTAGTTTCATTTGGCACACAGCAGTAAGGGGAGAGCAGATAATAATCTGTTGCATTGGAAAAAACCTATAAAACTTTACTATGTGAATTCCAGGCTAAGTTATTTTACAGTTGAGAGCAACTGATGCAATTGCTACTTGAGCCTAACATATACAGACCACTCCATATAATAAAAATATTAAATTCTTGTGATCACACTTTATACAGTATAACAGGTTTGGATATTTACTATTTAGAACTTGACAACATGGGAAAAACCAAGGTTGATGCATTCGGAATATATTTGGCAATGAGGTGGCCTTGAGATTGAATGTTTCCATGGAGAGAATATAGTCATGCAACAAAAACTACCAAATCATATTTGGATAAATCAGAGCCTCAGACTATTCCAAAATTACTGAATGGCATAAGAGTTTCCACCATTGAGTAAACATTTTTCCATAAACAAGCACTAACAAACATCTCAATTTTGGTCAATGAATAAAGTAAGCATTGAATACCTGAAGTCCGAAATAACAGTTAAACTCTTTGTTTTCTTTGTCTAATTCAGCCATCACTTCATCAACAAAGGATGCCATGATAGGCAATGATGACATGTTCCCACTGCCAGATGTGATTGAAGTGTGCTCATTGTTCTCATAGGACAGTCTTAGCCCAGTTGATACAGCACTTGGATTACCAATATGTGCTAACCGATCAAGATTTTCAACAGGCAAGTAGTTCAGGGACATCTGAAGATTGAGTTTCTTTTCATGGCCAACATCGTTGTTTGTATTTCTTTCTTGATTCATAGCAGAGAGGTGGTTGTTTGCAATGTAGTTATAATAACCAGTACTGCCTACTGCAGGAACTGCATAGATGATTAAATACATATAAATTAGTTTATTTTGAGCATAACAGCTGAAAGATAAAAAATTAGTGACATGGCAAGAATACAGCAGTACACCACAGGCCAAACTACTACAATAGGAACTACAGATGCCTCCGTGCATAACGGAAAAAATAGAGAGCAAGGATGCAAAGTGATAAAGCAAAACTGCCAGTCCCACCAATCAACGAACCGTGTAAAGAGAAAAAAAACGATGCAACAAGAGAATTACTCTCAAATGAGACTTAACCATCATCCCTGTTGGACCAAATGTGGTTCCTCTAGGCACTGCACACACCATCATAGGATGCTGCACAAAAGTAATCAAATCCAAACACAACCTCATACTACCTCCATCCCTAAATATATGACGTTGGTTAGTTCAAAAATGAACTAATAACCAACGTCATATAAAAGGAACAGAGGGAGTAGTTTGGTATTTACATTATGGTGGATGATCTCTACTTATCCTTTCGGATGCTTTAGAATTCATGAGACACTAGTTGGAGGGTGAGAGCATGAAAGCACCACTGCACAATTTAGCCTACTGGGTAGTGAATTGGGACAAGATGACACGGTGAGGGTTAATTATCGCTGCAAATTTTAATGTGCTAATATCCTACAGTGAGAATCTGCAAGCATCATCTTAAAGGCACATACAAGTATCACACAGTTTAACATGTCAACAAGCTAGATCAATAAATCTAACATTAGAGCCATCATTTTTCTTTTATCCTAATACAAGACAAGGAAATGAATACAAGACAAGGAAATGAACATGCTGATTCCATCTGACACATTATTGAGTAGAGAACCAAAATATCTACCCAGCAATGCTGGCTTAGTGCTCAACAACTCAAGCAGTGAATTCAATTGCACTAAATCTGAACCACATAAGCTTAACGATACACAAGCGATTGCCTCCGTGAAGCTAACCAACTAGATCATCCTACCAAAGCGCACCAAGCAAATGTAAGACAGTAATCAGCGCTCGCATCAACACATTCATCTCACCTGCGGCGCTCCCGAAGAGCTGCAGCTGCAGCGGCGAGGCCTTGGCATCAAACAGGAACTGGCTCTCCTTGGGAATGGAGGCGTAGGGGAAGGAACCACCCCAGTGGCCACTCCCGAACATCTCCCCCTCCATCCTGCCCCTCTCCTGCAAACAACACGCAGAACAAAACACAGCACAAAACCGCTAGTAAATCACCCGAATCCCCTCCAAAACAACCCGTGCCAGGAAGAACAAGGACCGGCGGATTACCCCCGAGACGACGGCGACGCGCTCTCTCCTCGATCGGCGACGAATCCGATCCGATCCGATCCTGCAAAACCGAAACCTCGTCGTCAATGCGACGGGAGGAAGCAGAGACAGGGGTCAAACCACGCGGCGCGGCTGCGGGGGAATCGGGGAAGGGAAGCTGACCGGAGACTCCGCCGACTCGACGCGCCGCCGCCGCAGAAACCGCCGGTGGTTTAGGGTTGGGGAATCCGCGAGAGGAGCGGTGGCGTTGGGAAATCCGCGATTTATTGGTAATTTTTTTCCTTTTTTTTATTTTTATTTCACCCTTTCGCTTTGCTTGTGCTTGGTTGGTTTAAAAAGAAAGAAAGAAACCGCAAGTGAAGCAAAGGAAGAAGATGTGTCAGAGTGAGAGGAGACGGATGGGCCGAGCCTCAATTGTTGGACCGGCCCATTTAGTTTAGGTCCATTTGTGCGTCACTACGGCCCATTTTAGGTTCGAGGCTGGGCCCATGCATCAGCCACCAAATCAGCCCAGGAAAATCTACGTGTGGCCCATGAAACTAACCATTTGTAACAACAACCAAACAAGTCATCCTACTAAACTTTGCAATCTCGATTAGTTAGCGAATTTTGAGCCCCGTCAACTCATTTTGAACCATTTTTACAATCTCGATTAATTTAAAAAATTCCAACAAAAATGGTCGAAAAATTCCAGCCGCTCGGAATTCGTTGAGATTGTGAACTCTGCTAGTACTAGGTAACCAATTTTGTTTCTCTAAAAAAAAAAGCAAAGCAATCTTTTTTTGCTAATTAAATCACTAGCCTCCATCTCTTTAAACATGTGTAAGGAGGCATTGTCCTACATATGGTGTGTGCGCTTGTGCATTTTCATATAATCGCGAAAAAATAACCATAGATTAATAAACCTCCATGCATTTGCTTATAACAATTTTCGCCGGGTCATTTGCTTATAACAATTACTTAGACATGGCTTGTTAGTGACGCCTCTGAAGCCTGATACAAAAGTGTACTTGTATTAAGCTAGTATATTAGCACATTGGTACGTATTATTCTACCTTTGGGGGTAGGATTAACAAAAGGTGCCATCCACTGCACTGCAGCTGCATCTTGGGCGATGGAAGAAAGTAACTTTGGCAAAAGATCACTGCAAGCCTGCGATGCTGCCGTGTTGTTTGCTTGCTGTGTGTGACATGTGCCGCAAGCAGCAAAAGAATGGACATTTTGGTGGCCACTGCTGCTGACACTCATGAAAAAAAAGAAAGATCAGTGAGAGAAGAAGAAGAAAATTACCTGCATTTACAGAGAGAGGAGAAAAAAAAAAGCAGCAGCTTTTGAATACACAAGGAACAATCCAAATGATTCGCTTAACTGTCCTTGGAGATGAGCTTGATGAGGGGGGCCCCAAATGAGTTTAGTGTTTACTACTATTTGGTTAATCAGGTCAGGATTGTGTTCTTCTTTGGGGCTAGTAATTAAGTAGTGTAGGATTTGATGATTCTCATGGCCCATGTAGAACTTTTCCATGTCTGCTTTATGTCCCATGAAGTTTGACCTCGGTTTGTGTATTGTTCTGCTTGCTAGTACTAGCTTCAAAATCTTGGGAGAAATTTCACTGTTTGGGATTCAGCGCCTAGTCTGAATTCTCCTCAAACATACTTGAGTATCTTGGAGATCAATCTGGCCTACTTAGCATTCTCATTTTGAAGTCGAACCATCTCTCTGAAAATCTCTGAAGATGTAACTGGCTAACTGCAAGTCTGCAATCTAGTCATATCTGAACATGAAGCAGCAGCAATTAACAAACTGCTCATAGAAAATGACCTGCATAACAATTAACACAAACTAGTTTAGTACAAACGCTACCACACAAAGAGCTAGCTGATGATCTGATCATGTTATTTTAATCCGGGCCCAAGGACCAGCTTTGCTGAAAGTTCTTGGACAGCACGCAGTGCAGGAGTAATTAAACTGCATGCAAATGCAATGCAATGTAATGGCGATGCTTTTCCCTTGTCCTGAAGAAAAAGGCAACGTAGAAATGAAATCGCAAGTGTTGTAGAGTGCTCCCCACATCGATCGATCTGCTCTGATTACGAGAGATTGCTAGATGGGCTCAAACCTCAAATTGCCACATCTGTGTCCTACTTCACTTTGCCTACTACTCCTGCAACACTGCAACTAGCACTCCACTCCACTACACTACACTACACTAGGAGTGGTACTGTAGTACAACATTCCAAGCAAATCGAAATGCAGAGATTGTAGGAGAAAGGATTCTTGCCCTGATCGATGCAAGTTCAGAAAATGTAGTACTCCATGCAGAATTATTTTGTCAGATCAGTCAAAAGATGTGCAAATTCGGCTATGCATGAGTAATTCAGCCCAATGCCAATCTCATGGGATAAGTAAGCAGCATACAAATCACTGATCAGCCAAGATAAGTGAGGAGAGTGACTGAAACAGCTTTCCCTTTGCAGTTTGCAGTAGCAGCAATCTGCATGAATATTGCAAATCCAAGACTTGATGCCTTCCTTTGCTGATCAGACAAGGAGAACGGCCAAGAAACGTTGTTTGGACTACGCCCATGGCAGATTGGCAGATGGAAAATTTACGCATCTGCAAATCCTGCAATTTCTGCATACACTGTAAATGTAATTCACGAGCTTCTGATGAATTGATGCCTGCATTCCATTTCCTCAGCGTGGTTCAGAGATCTTTCATTGCACAGAACCCGGAAAGGCTGCATCATCGCGTATATAGCTAGACCTAGAAATCAAGAAACGGAGTGCAGCTAGAAGCAAGCAGAAACGGACAGAGAAAACGCATGCACAGCCAAAGCGTATTCCTCTTGGTCTGCTGCTACGACCACTGCATGGTCTGCTGCTAGTGCAAAGCTCTTCTGCACCGTCTCCCACGCGAATTCCTTCCTCTCTCACCCTCCCTTTGGTCCTCTCCATGCATCTCCATGCCCTGCAACCATTTGTCTCTACCTCGTCGAATCTCTCGGACCCAGCAGCCACTCACCACTCACTGCAGTGAAACGCACTGCTATCTGCTTCTCTTCCTCTCCTGCATGCGTGCTTGCAGCTACACTTGAGAAACTGGTGAGTGAGCTCGAAATTCTGACAAGTATATAGTGAGAAGATAGTTGGCGAGAATCTTAAAAAATAGGTTTGTTCGTTCCTAACTTCTATTTCATTTTATGTATTCTATAACTACATGTTCTCAAGATCTGGGGAAGAATCTACTCCCTCTGTTCTAAAAAACTCATAGTATATGTAATGAATCTGAGCGGAGAGTTATCCAGATTCATTGGATTTGGATAGTCACACCTAGGTTGAGCTTTTTTTGGACGGAGGGAGTATATCATTTAGGGTCTGTTTAGTTCCCAAACAAAATTTTTCATGTTGTCACATCGAATGTTTGGACACATGCATGGAGTATTAGATGTAGACAAAAAAAAAAAATCAAATGCACAGTTCGCCAGGAAATTGCGAGACGAATCTTTTAAACCTAATCGCGCCATGATTTGACTATGTGGTGCTACAGTAAACATTTGCTAATGATGGATTAATGAGGCTTAATAAATTTGTCTCGTAGTTTCTGGGCGGAATCTGTTGTTTGTTTTATTATTAGACCATGTTTAATACTTCAAATGCGTGTCCGTATATCCGATGTGATATACAGGGGCAAAAAATTTTACCAACTAAATAAACCCTTAGTTCAGCTAAAGATTTTGAGAAGTTGTAGCTATCAGAAACACCCTGAAACCGGGTTTTCATTATTGCATATGCTGCTTGTTTGCTTCCATTGGGAGAAGAGAAGGCTTCCCATTTCGCAAGTGAAGTGGAGCACTCATGCTAGAGTACAATGTGCTACAGTGCCAGTCAGCTTCCTCCTTTCTTGGGCTTCGCCATCGCCATGCTTGAGATAGCGAGGCTGATGCTTCAAGAAAAATTTGCATCCTGGGAGTTTGCGTCGCAATCTTTCATGCGTGCCGGCAAATCGCGAGGCCAAATCATGCCCCTTTTTACCGCACAAATGTAGAGTTGCTTGTGATCTTGTCTTTACCAAGGGATAGATATGACTTGTACTAAGGTAGGTTTTGGCCCATGATAATGCCAGTTTTGTGTGTGCAAACCACAGTGTCAAAACTCAAAAAGGTTGCTACCTGCTTGATGTGATGAGTGCTTGGGATCAAGTTACAGTATAGTGTGATCAGCTACAGGATCGATCTAGAAAGATGAGATGTGGGAATAGTAATTTATGCTGTTTCTTTCACTGTCATTTCATATGTTTAAACTGCATCCAAATTGTTCTCTCCTTGTCAACTGGTTCGATTCCTCGTCAGTGAAATGACCACAATACCCTCCCCGACATCTCGTATGCTGATTAATTCCCAGAATTAACACCACTAATTGATCCAGGAACTGCATGGCATGCCAAGGTAATTAAATTAAACAAGCTGATCAGCTATTCAGCATCTGCATGAAAAAGTGTTTCTTGCAAAGATATATGCAGTACAAAAGAGAGAGCATAGATACTTTTAAGGATGGAATAAGCTAAAGCAAACGACCCAAGTAAGATTATTCGATCGATCAACTAGCTAGCGCTCTTACAGTTTCTTTCAACTGATGTGTCACTCTTGCACATGGTAAAGTAGCTGATCAGTTGCACACTCTGTCTCACTAACTTTAGGGATTCTTCCAGGTCACCTCTCTTCATTCTACTGATCATCAGTTCATCACCTCTGCATGCAAGGAAGGACCAGCAGAAGCATATGTACACTTTTGATCTTGCTAGCTTAATTGCTACTTACCTTATTAATTACTAGTTCCTTAATCATCATCTATTTTCCTACCAAACCTGTACTGCTCCATCCAGCTAGTTCAAGTGCAGCTTCATCCATTATTACTACTGTTACTTACCTGATGATCCCCTGTTGATGCATGTGCTAGCTCTGAAGAACTCTGAAACACATTAACAACACAATAATATGACAAGCATCATCTTTTCATTGCCCACACACATACACAATCACACATGCATGAATGCTTGAATCCATAGACCATGGGGCCCCAAAGAAGAGGTTTGCCTTCTTCTTCTACCAGCTCTTGAGGTCGACCATTGGCATCACAATTATTCAATGGTTCACGGGGGTGACAACCCTGGTGTCCCGGGGACCCATGTCTGGCTAACTGCAACTACAGTCTTTACACTGTATTTTTCTTGGAGACATTCTCTGGAGTGCAGAAATTTCAAAAAGGAAAAAACTTTACAGTAATTTGGCAGCTAAATTCTCTATGGTCATAAATATGTGACGTTTTGGACAAGATTCAGTCACATTAATTAATAAGTTTATAAAATCTAATAAGGTTATGATAATACTTTTCGAGGCGAATCTGCATACATCATTTTTTAAGCTAAGCATTTGAAAATTTACTGATAATCAGAATTTTAAAAGTTTGATTGATGGAGTATTTCAGAGAACACTAAAATCTGGTTTTTCAAAAGGCCGTTAGTAGTAAAAAGCTAATAGGGTAATTAAGCCACCATACAAAACATCCCTTTGAAAAGGGTAACAGTACGAGATCTATTATATTCAGACTGATATTCAGACATGGTCCAAGCAGCCATTTGGTGCCACCTAGGCGTCGCCCACATGTGTTCTCTTGGGATGGCACAATAGGACATCCATCCACACATCAAATCCATTATTTGGCCTGGCCAGCATCATCAATTCAGCTATCTACCAAGTGTACGCACTATAACCTATACAAACATACATACTCCAACATAGTGGTGAGGCTGAGCCATCCATCAATAAAATCGAGATGCAGATCGATCTATCTATGTGTATATGGATCAACATTTGCATGGATTTGTAGTAGCAATCACAGTATCACACTCAGGCTGTGTTTAGATCCAAAATTTGGATCCAAACTTCAGTCCTTTTCCATCACATCAACCTATCATACACACACAACTTTTCAGTCACATCATCTTTAATTTCAACCAAAATCCAAACTTTCTCCTCAACTAAACACAGCCTCATTCAGTCTGTCTGTCTGTCAGTCACACTCACATGCGTTGTACTACTGGTTTTGTGAATAACAATGTACAGTGCTAGCTAACTATTGGTGGCTTGATCATAAGCATGTAGAGCAGTGCATTGCAGCAGCCATGCATGCAGCAGGCAGGGTGTCTAGATCAGAGATGAGGCCATTTTTCTCTCTGAATTTGTTGGATGATTGATGAGCTTGCTAGCTAGCTGATGCCTGATGGGGCTCTCTCTGCGTTGCATCCTAGCTGCCTGATGGGAGCTTGCTAGCTATGCACCGCGAGCATGCTGCAGGTTTAACAAAACCAATTGGTTTTCGTGAAAACCATTTTCGATAATCGCTGGTGGTCGGTTTATGAAAATCAGTCGATTTCAGCTGGTTTTCGTGATTGAAAGTCATCGGTTTCTATCGGTTTTTGATTGATTTGGGTAAACCGATGAGGAGCGGTTTTTAATTTATGTTATTTAGTTTTTACCTTAAGTTAAACTGCTTTAACATCCACTGAGTTTATAAAAAAAATACACTAACATTAACAAATAAATGCAATATTCGAAGAATTTTATGTATTTGTTATTTATTTTGTTGTGACTTTATTTATTGTCGATTAAAGATTCTTTTAAGTACGACTTCTACATTTTATGTTTTAAAAAATTAATAAGATGAATGGTCAAACGTTTATAAAAATTAATGACGCTATATATTAGAAAATGGAGATAATATTAAGGAAATTATTGTAATTTTTTCACTCCATGATCCTACGACTAAATGCTTTGAATAAAACAGTTCTCTAGTTATACTATCTTATTACATTAGTACTCCTAGTACTTGGGAGGGCAGATCGTATCTCTTGTATTGAAGGGAGAAATTAAATATACTCATACGTAACAAAGTACACAGGTTAATCTGATACGGTTAATTTGCACAGGAATCTAAATATACAGGGTACGGTGTAATATCGATGTACTGCTAGTGATAAACACAACACATAATTAACCAAATCACCCTGCATATATCTATCGACATTGATGGACCTAGCTAATATGATGTACTTATGATGCTATCATGGCATCATTAGAGTTAGCACGGAAGCTTCCATAGTATGTCACGGTTATCAGTTTTGTCGGCTATCTGATTTCTATATTTAAATTATCCATTTGTCCTTGTATATCATTAGTTAATCGTATCAGTCATAATCGTATATATCTATACTTGGCTGGGTTAGGGAATTTGTATTTGAAATTGCAATGACCAAAATCTGGTGAAAATATAATGCACACTCTTCTGATATTCATATGAACCGGTGAAATCACTACTTAGGTTTCCTTTACCCAATAAGGGTGAGTTACCAATACTCCGTGATATCAGATGTAACCGAATGGTTAGTGACGGAGCCACCTCCTGGGCAAGTCGGATGGCCGTCCGGGCTACGCCGTTGCCATTTCCACTACGAATAGCTATTAACACTTATGAAATTAGTCAATCACCAAAAAACGTTATTACTCGTCTAGGTTTAATGGTGGTGCTGGCTCCATCACTGCGAATGGTTACCGACGGTAACTTGTGAAAATTGAATAAAATATACCATACTTTTATCATAGTAAATTTTTTGACCTTGGTCGATATGCCGAGCGGTTTCCGTTACGTACCCCGGAGCTAAGCGCAATTATCACGGGTAACCGTACAGTAACAGTAATGGAAACCTACACTACACTTCACTACTTCTCTCTTAGGAGTAACAAGCATGGATGCAACAAGCAGCACATTTCAGAGCGGTCAATATCTTCAGATCGAGGCAAAATGAACATAGGAGTACTACAGAGTGGAACTGGGAGCATCCTGGCCGTACACGTGGGGGCCTTGATTGGCCATTGATTCGAAGAAAGAAAGCACATAAGTCCAATGCAAATTGCAACACCATGCAGCAAGAAGAAGCAGCCAAGCAGCACACTGCATCTGCATGGTCTCCTTCTCGTCCTCCGATGCGAGTTGTTAGGACAGCGACTTCGAAAGCGACGCTGTCTCTTGTTGAGTTGCTGTCTCTCTCCCTCTCTCCTCTTCTTGCAGCTGCAGATAGAAGAAGAAGAAGAAGAAACAGTGGCCATTGGTGAAACGAAAGTAGAATCCGAGTGAAATGTCTAATGGTTTTCAAGAACTTAAGTTTGAAGTATTAAGTTTGGCTAACATTTATTGAAATTTGGTTGGGGATCGGGATCCGGCACTTAATCGGAAAAGTGAGCCCTGCATACACCTTATCTTGAGGTCATGGATGAGAGAGGTGAGATTGAGAAGCTACCAATGCTTATCTCCCAATTCCATGGCATGCAGGCAAAGGAATTCTGAAAACTGAAAGCTATGCCATGTCGTAGTAAATGCATATTTATGTTTTTTTGGAGCTGATCGATCTTGTGATCTTTATTAGCCACCCACACATATTGAATAAACTGAAACATCGTCTTGCAGCAACAAATACAGCTCTGTTTATCTTTGGGTCCAGTACTGTACTCTCTGGATGCCCTGCTAGATTCGATTATGGATCTGGCTGACCTTCCAACAGCGACAGTAGTAGTAGTTATTACATCCGGTATGCTGACAGTACATTTTACTATCTCACAACACATCAGTTAGGATGTGTTTAGTTCACGCGAAAATTGAAAATTTTGTTAAAATTGGAACGATGTGACGGAAAAGTTGGAAGTTTGCGTGTGTAGGAAAGTTTTGATGTGATAAAAAAGTTGAAAGTTTGAAGAAAAAGTTTGGAACTAAACTCGGCCTTAGTTTAACTACCTTAATTTGGTACCTATGGTTTGCTGTAATCGATACTTCATGTACTAATCAAGTATAATTAAGGCAGTGTACCATGTGTTCATGAAGTGGCAAGCTGTAAAAATAAGTATGCTGACTGAGCAGAGCTGCTGCTGCTGCTTTGCCTTTTGCCTTTCTCTTTTTTCTCTCCCTTTGTTTTCCCAGATTTTGCTTTGCCCTTTATCTGTGGAGAGTGATGGCTGACCTTCTGATGTGTGCTCCTTTAGCTAGCTAGGGTCCTTCAGTCCTTGCGTAAAATTAGTTAGGATTTTGGAAGAGAGAAAAAAAAGTATGATTGATTATCCCTTAATCCCTGGGATTTATCTTTTTTCTGGTTGAATTGTTTGTTTCCAGCAGGTTGAGGTTCCCCTGTCTTGGCTGTTCAGTGTTGAAATTCTGGTTCCATTGTTTTTGGCCTGTCCTGCTTGTCCATTCTTGCCAAAATTGTTTTCTTTAAACATGTTGCCAAAATGATCAATTTTAGATGACATTTTGGTTTGAGCAATTTTGGCATAACAAAGTAGTACAAGTTTGGTATATGAAACATTTCCTTTTTCTCAGTAAGCATTTGCTAGTTTATTATCTCTCTCTTTCAGTTGTACTACTACATAATCATCATCAAAGCTACTAGCACATTGGGATTCATCAGAAAGATATCATCAGCTGGGGAGAATCTCCACTAGTCGTAATTAATAAACAAGATATTGCCCTACAAGGATTACCTTGTGGAGCTCATCATAATCATCATGCATGAGACAGTACTACGTGGCCCTAATTGAGAACCCCCCATCTGTTTGGCAATCTCATCACACAATCAATTCCATAATAATAAACAAATCAACAAACAAACAGTAATCCCCAGAAAAAGAAGTCGCACATGAGAATCATCATGCCTCCAAAATTTCTTCTCCTCCATACATCTAGATACTTCTTCTCTCCCCAAATATTAGCATGTTTATAGGCAACATCAAGTCAAACATTTATAACTTCGACCATTAATAAGTCAAACATTTATAACTTCGACCGTTAACAGCAACAAAACCATAAATATTAATGACCGGATAACAATTTTAATAGATTTATCAGGAAACAAACTATCATAATAAGTAACTCTTTCTACTTAAAATAATTTCTCATTATAAATTTTATTAACCAAAATAACATATCAAAGACAACTTCTAAGGTATAAAATACTTTATACTTGTATTGGTGGACTGAGAGATAGTATTTCTCATGGTAAGGATCTATAGCTGAGCATCAATGTTCAGAAAAGTGCAAGAGGACAAGCCATTCATTGTGCAATCACGCTCGTCGTCTTGCCCAACTGCTCTATGCTCTCTATCCCCAGGTCCCCTGTCAAATTCTAAAACAGTCATTCGATCTCGCCAAAACGCCATCATTATACCTACCTAATGCTAATTCTAGCTTGCATCACGTAAGAGCTTTTCCAATTATGGCTGTGTTTAGTTCAGCGCAAAGTTTGGATTTTGGTTGAAATTGAAGATGATGTGACTGAAAATGTGTGTGTATAACAGGTTGATGTGATGGAAAAGGACTGAAGTTTGGATCCAAACTTTGGATCTAAACACAGCCTATATAAGATAAACTGGTAGAAGAAAGTTTGTCAAATGCTAGGATCATGTGCATGGGCCTCCTCTGATCTGCATGGTCGGTCTCCTTCAGCAATTAGCACCAGCTTGGCTAAGGTTTTAGCAGGTTGATGTTGTGGAGAGGAGAATAATAAGTGGTGCCCTTGTGATCTTATCTGGTTTTTCAGCATATTCCAAATCCTGGCCGGCAAGCTTGCAGCTGGTTCTGATAAATGTCCGAGAAACTACTTTATTTGCCCCCCTTAGGTTGTGTTTATTAATATAATGATGGATAAATATGCACTTTCTGATCTTCTAAACAGTATGATTTTCATAAAAAAAATATATGTAAATTACCTAGAAAATGGAGTTTTATGATAAGGTAATTATTTATGATAAAATGGAGTAAATGAAATTAAACTCGAAAAAATATATATTTTCCCAAATTTACTAGTAAATTAATTTTTTATGACCAAAATGGGGTTAAGGAAATATTGCATATGTAACCAAAACATTCCTTGCAGTACAAGATGCATTTTTTTGGGTTGAGTAGCCCAGTTTTCCAGGTAAGTACTACAGTACTAGTAGAATATAAAAAGAAGAACAGAGCCAATACTTTTTCTGTCATCTTCTTCAGTTTCTTCAGACAGCTGTTGAGAGTGCTGGAGTCACCACTCACCAGTCACCACAATTTGGGTGTGAACAGATTTGAAAAGCCAAACTGTTTCTTCATATGAGCTTGAAACTGAAGGACAAAAAAAAAGAACTAATAAAGCAAACTGTTCCAGGAGTGCTTAAAACTGAAGGAAAAAAAAATTCACCCAATTCTCTTGTCGGTCGGTGGTGGTGGCTACTGGTTAATAGCACATTAAGCACCGTCGTCTCAGATTTTTCGACGAACTTTAAACTGGATTTGACGCGACAAAAAGCAGCCTTGGATTGGTTCCATGCAAGTGCTCTTGCAGCACCTAGCAATAGCAAGCCAAAGCCATCTCAGAGATGAGCCCATGACCATGACCCTGGTCAATCCAAAAGGAAACACACTGTGCATTGCAGTAGTACCCATTGTACACACCTCATGTCCATCTCCATCCATGGCCATGGCCCCCTCCACAAGCCAAGCCTTCACCTTTTACCCCCCTCCACAAGCCACACGGCCACGCCTCTCTGGCTGTGTTTAGTTCAGCGCAAAGTTTGTATTTTGGTTAAAATTGAAGATGATGTGACTGAAAAGTTGTGTGTGTATGACATGTTGATGTAATGGAAAATGACTGAAATTTGGATCCAAACTTTGGATCTAAACACAGCCTCTTTCTCATTGCAGCAGCTCAGTAATTTACGGCGGTGTCCAAGACGGACTCCGATCCTTCACCGTAACGGCAGGTGCCATTGAGGCGTACTGATATGCGAGACCATTGGCACCATTGAGGCACCATTGAGGCACATATGTGGACTACTTCTTTATCTGCCAAGAACACGTTTCCTACATTGTTAAAAATACCTTGTTTAGTTCCCAACTTTTTTTCTTCAAACTTCCAACTTTTTCGTCACATCAAACTTTCCTACACGCACAAATTTCTAATTTTTTCATCACATTATTCCAATTTCTTTAAACTTTTAATTTTGGCGTGGAACTAAACACAAACATAGTATGGCTGCACAGCCGGTTTGAACTGCCGCAGCCGCAGCAAGTCGCTCCGAACAGAGCCTATGTCTCGTGCAAAAACCTTTTATTAAAAAGTTTCTTTTAAAAATAAAATAACTCTATTTGTAAGTTTGTAATATATTTTCTTTCATAATGTAAGTCATTATAGCATTTCACATATTCAATATCAATATGAAAGTGGAAAATGCTAGAACGATTTACATTCTGAAACGGAGGGAGTAATTAATACTTAATTAATTATATGTCAGTGACATTTCTTATTTTCCATGAACTTCGAAAATCTCAGCCTTACCTCACAAACAAACGTAGCAAAAAAAACCGACACGGATCCTCTATCGTAAGAATAGGTGCCATTGATACATGTTTACCCCGCTTCACAAGCCATACGGACACACCTCTCTCTCACTGGAACAACTAAGCAATTTACAGCGGCATCCAAAATGTACTCGGATCCTCCGTTGTAACGGCAGGCACCATTGAGACACTGACATGTGAGACCATCTGTGTCATCGAGACACCGACATGTGGGCCCATTTGAGCAATTGGGCACCTACCGTTACAGCAGAGGATACGCGTTCGACCCACTCGTAGAGGTGGGAGGGATTAAACTCAAGGGAGAAGAAGAGGTTGATTGAGATGTTGGTATGGAGGAAAAGAAAAAGAAAAACAGTAAACAACTGGGTGTGTGTCCCCATTTGGGGAGATGAAGGTGAATGAGCTTTGGATGAGATACATCGACACATATATATAGATATGTATATATGTACAGATTTCCCTCCAAAGTAGGGTGAAGCAAAGCATCTCATTCCCTCACCCCCCCCCCCCCCTACCCCAGTTCTTCTCCTCCTTCTTCTCCTCCTCTTCTTCTCTTGTTGTTACCTTTAATCCTCTCTTCTGTGTTGCGTGCAAGCATCTCTCCTCGTCTTCCTCCTCTCCTCCGGTTGCTTGCTTGCTTGCATCCTCCTCACATTCACCACGGAGTTTTCTGCTGCTGGTTTGTCTGATGTGTGAGATAGAAAGAGAGTGTGAGATTGAGGACGAATTGAAGCCTAGCTTGTGACGCAAAGTTGGCATCTTTTGGTTTGGAGAGGCCCACTGTTTCTTCCACTTCTCGCCTTGCTCGCATTCCTTCCTTGCCTCCATCCCCATCTCCATGCCATCCGTGTGAGCCTCGCGCCGTTTGGTTGGTTGCAAGAACGCCACCCGCGTTGGTTGTCGCCTTTGCTTCTTTGGTTGCTGCCGTCTACAAGAAGCCTCTCTCTGGCCTGTGTGCATTGGCCTCGATCGGTGGTCGAACACATGTTCCACGGCTCGCCGGCGGCGGTGGCGGCGTCGGCGGCGGTGGCGGAGATGAGGTTCACGACGGGGGGTCGTCGACGCGGTCGTGGGAGCCGACGGTGACGGCGGACACGTCGGACCTGACTACTGGATGCAGTGGCGCGCCGCGGTGTGCGCGCTGTCCGTGCTCGCGTGCATGGCCGTCGCGGCGTGCCTC
The DNA here is from genome assembly GCA_009805545.1 of Oryza longistaminata. Classification (NCBI taxonomy): domain Eukaryota; kingdom Viridiplantae; phylum Streptophyta; class Magnoliopsida; order Poales; family Poaceae; genus Oryza; species Oryza longistaminata. Next base: position 4,493,573 of record CM020179.1, read on the forward strand.
GTGTGGCGCCACGAGGGCCCGGCGCCGACCGCCGCCCCGGCGGCGCGTCCGCCGGCGGCGGCGGCGGCGGCGGGAGCAAGGAGCGGCGGCGGCCGGGGGTGCTGTACGACGACGAGGCGTGGCGGCCATGCCTCCGGGACATCCACCCGGCGTGGCTGCTCGGCTACAGGCTCATCTCCTTCTTCGTCCTCCTCAGCTTGCTCATCGTCATTGTCATCTCCGATGGTGGCACCATCTTCTACTACTACACTCAGTAAGCCACTCCATTTTCATTTTCACAGCTACTACTTTTTTTTTACCTCTTCATTAATTATCTGTTCCTTTCCCCCCAAAAAACATGTCATTTTAACTTGGAACTTTGGAAGATGGTGTTCTTGATGCAAAGTTTAACTTCCTCCTTATCTGTTTTCCCCCATATAACTTGGATGGTGTTCAGGATGCAAAGTTTGGTGATAAGATTTTTTTTTTAAAGAAAAAAAAAGCAAGGAAATGAGATTGATTAAAATTTTCATTGTGTGCTCAAGTGCTTCAACTAGGAGGAATGTACTGTGGTCAAGAAGTTTGGCATTTGTTCCCCTTTGGTGTAATTTAGATTTTTCAGGGAATAAAGGGTGCTTTTCCATTAAGCAACTGGTTTTCTGAACATGCATATAAAGAATTAATGAAAACTGTCAGGCAGAATTCCTGGCATTTTCTGTTAAAAATACTATGCACAATTGATGGCTAAAAACGGTTTGCCTGTTAGCTTAGACAGCAAGCGACGCGCCTCACCATTTTGGTTCTATTGTTCATGGGTAGTACCAAGATTTGTACTAGCACATTTCTGAAACTGTTTTTATATGTGACACATTACCTCAATTTAATAATTGCAAAGGACTTCACATGTTATTTGGAACGCATTTAAAAATGCAGTCTTTTGTGCAGTATGGAATACAGTGTCATAACTGTTCATACTCAGTTTATTAACTACCAGTCTACCAGCTAGAAGTACTGAAATTCGGCATTACTACCTGTATGGTCAGTAGTTTTTATTAATGTTTCTGATTAATGGAATGGACAACACTAGGAATACCCACTCCAACTTAGCTACCTGGTCTTACATGACTTCCTGTTCCATTAAACATTTCTCACATCAAGTTAATCAAATACTGCCTTTTGATAATATATTAACATATATGACCTTTTTGTTGCAAAATTCTGGTGTTTATCATATTTCTCAATAAACAAACTAGTGTATCTGGTTGCAAAGAATCAAATTATCGTTACAAGGATCCGCTAGTTGTTGGTGTTTGTCACCCTGCTCCCAGAAGTAGCATTTGTCACCAGCCTTCCTCCTCTAATAAGTGGTTGTTGAACTGTCGATAATGCAGGTGGACCTTCATTCTGGTGACGATTTACTTCGGGGTAGGTCCCTTAATCCCTCCTTTTTCACAACAAAATAGTTTGTTTCTGCACTGAATTCATGAATCTAATGATTCATGTCGATTTATCTTTACATCGAACACATCTGAAGAAAAGATTGTTTTGTGGAATTGTTCAGCTCGGCACGGCATTGTCCATCTATGGATGCAGCAAGCTTGCTGATGAGAATGTTGTCACTGAAAGAACAGACATGGAGCTCGGCTCGTACGTCGCCCATGGAGCTGGTACTAAACCCAATTTGAATGGGGAAGATGACACAGGAGAGATTGCTGGATTCTGGGGTTACCTGCTCCAGATCATCTACCAGGTAAAGAGGGATTCCATGCAGCCAAAGAACTTAGAATAACCATCCACTTGAGCGCCTTTTTTTCTCTTATTTGTTATTGAAGAGAGTTATCTCATCTGCACTGACATTTGTTTGCGTCTATGGAGAGGGGGTCTGATCTCATTAGGCTTTTCATACGCAATTATTGCACTAACAACTAAAGTACGTTTGTGGTGTGCTCTGATGAATTGGATTCCGTTTCTAAAGATCAGATGTGCCCACATACTAGCATCTTTGTCCGGTCACATTTCAAGGGCTCTCACGTAGCCGCCCTATATGAGCCATCTTGACATCTTGTTGGTCCTATCTAAATATTCAGATGATCTCTTCAAATCTCATATTTCCTTGTAGCTCAAGGGCTGAATCAGCTTTAAACCGCTTTGCGAAATGTAGGGCTAGCCCTTTTTAGTAGTGGCATCAAGAATAAAGATAACATGTTTCCTTTGTGTTGATTTGCAAGGCCTAACTGTACCCAAACGGTGACTGAATACCTTCCTAGGCTGAAATAGGACAGAATGGAACTATTGTTCTGCTTTGTGATAAGAATTACTAGATAGTTCTATGGATGGTAGTTTACTAGATCTGTGTTGGGTTACTGTGTACACTTTGCCAACAAAATTTTGTAATATATCTCACCTTTTTTAGAGAAAAGAATGGGTATATTCATTAATTCATAATCGTTGTGAATATCCTTTTAAGGATTTATGCTCTTATTATCAAACTTTACAGAAAACTGAGTAATTTATGTAAGTTTTACAGTTTACTAGCAATTTTTACTGAACCAGTATCTGACCTTTTATCTGCCATGACAGACAAATGCAGGCGCAGTGATGCTTACAGATTGTGTGTTTTGGTTCATCATCTTCCCATTCCTTACAGTCAAAGATTACAATCTAAATTTTGTAAGTATTACATGCTTCAGGCCTTTCCTACCTGCCATCTCATGTTTTGACCAATACAGTGCTAAAAATTCAGTTACTATGTTTCGACAGTTGTTGATAGGAATGCACTCGGTAAATGCCGTTTTCTTGCTTGGTGAAGCTGCCCTGAATAGCTTGGTAAGTGGATAACTACTTATCTCGATCAGTGAAGTAATTTTATGAATGAATGAACGGTTAATTTTACATTTACCCACTGAATTCAACATTTTTGCAGAGCTTCCCTTGGTTCCGGGTCGCATATTTCTTCCTCTGGACTGCTCTCTATGTCATTTTTCAATGGATTCTCCATGCATCAACTCCACTTTGGTAACTTTTTTTTTTCTAACTCCCATTCTCTCCTAACTACTAAAACTATGACTAAGAGTAGTACTTGCATCTTTCTGTTACTGATCACTACATTTCATATCTATTTGTCAGGTGGCCATACCCATTTCTCGATGTTTCAGCTAATTTATCTCCATTGTGGTAATTCCATTACCTCCCTACAATGATACTTCCTCCTATATGTTTTCGCTTGCGAAAAGATTCTGAACTGAATTCATCATGAATATCACAACTCAAAAACATGTTTTGATTGAAACTTTTTCTGTGCAGGTACTTCGCCGTCGCGATCATGCAGCTACCGTGCTACGCGGTATTCAGACTGGTGATCAAACTGAAACACCACCTGCTCACAAGGTGGTTTCCGGGTTCAGTCGTAAGAGGCTCATCTACACCATAAGCCAGGCCGTCATGCATCATCATCATCTTCCTCCGCCATTGCCAACAGTTTATACAGAAAGGGCAATGGTGAAGATCACAAGAAAAGAATAATGGCAGCCTGGTGGCATCGATCACCGACTCCATTTCCATTCCTCCTTTGCGAGATTCTCTTATTGCAGCAGGTGCAACTCTCCGAGCGAAAAAAGAAAACAGGGGAGGCACATGCATTTTACACCACCGTATAGTAGTTCTGATAGATGTAAATTGAAGCTTACAGGTTCAGATATGAGATTCAGAGAGTTTTTCTTTTTTCTTTTTGGATGTAATGGAAACTGAAATGAACAGAGAAAAAAAAGAGAGTGATGGGGTTATGTATAGCTTGACTCATTGACTGATTGGTCAAATGGAGGAGATATTTGTTAACATTTTTTTTATTTTGTAGAGCTGATTAATTAATGGTCATTTGTATATGTGATTAATGCTAATGAGTAATGAATGGATGCAAGTGTGTGAATGAGGTTGTTAAAATCGAGCAAAATGGTACACTTATGCAGGAAGAAATATGCATGAGGTGAAGGGAGGAAGTTGAGTACCTGACAGTGAGAAAAAAGTTGGTTTGAATTTGCCATCTCTATTGATTACACCACAAGATCGTTAGGTGTTGTTCGTGAAAAAGCATCAACACAAAGCATGGATGGCACTAGTGTTTTAAATAGCGGACTAAAAACATTTAGCTGTTAGTCTTCTCAAATTACTATAACGGGCTAAATAAAGTTATAGCGGCTAAATTATACATAAGAGTAAATAGCTAGACTTTTTTAAAATAGCTATAGCCGAAGATTTAAAACCTTAGATGGCACCTCGACTAGATAGGTAAGGTCGCCGGAGAGAGGAGCTCCGGCCGCCGTCGGCAATAATTCTGATCGAAGCAAACTTGAAAGAAATCTTGTGTAATTTCAGAGAGAGTTCGGCCCGTTCCGATACCTCACCTTCCCAAACCGATTTATGGGCCGCAATTCTTTACTGGGCCGAGGCTGGTGAGGCCCACGCCAAGGGTATTTCACGATAATCTAATTCTAAAATTAAGTTTTAAAATTCTAGCTTTGATTATGGCTGATAAGCCAAAATCCAAACGTCTGATGCTCAATATTATCGATGCTGTAGCTCGATAATCCGTGGCAATAATCCACTCGGTAATATAAATCAAACGGGGATAAACTTTATCGGATTGGCATGCATATTGACATTTTTCAGTGCGAAGATTCCTTGAACAGAGCTTAAATATGTATATAACCCATGCGAAAATTCCTCGAAGCAGTTCAGACTTCAGATATATCTGAACTTGCGTAGTGTTTACTCCTCCAGATATGTCAATCTAGGTAGAAATAGATCAATGGAATGGAATTTTGGGAAATTTGTGGCATCGAAGCAATGCTTCATATGGAACTGAACAAATCAGTAGCTCAGTGTTTCCAGGCTAATATTTGGGGGAAAACTTATCCAATAATTCATGCTTCCAACGGCACATCAATTCCAAGCATTCAAGTCTCCAACTCTTTATATATATCTCAGGTTTCCATCACATTCAAGAATTACAACTACAAAGAGTTCACATCAGTTAGCTAGTTTGTTCTTGTTTCTGACGAAGAAAAAGGCCATCAGTTGTAAGTTGATTCCAAATGTTTCTGCAGAAGATTCAATCCATCATTAAACTAACAAATGTTTCTGTTCTTTGCAGGAAGAAGACGACGAAGAAGAATCGCATCAATGGAGGTGAAGAAGGTGGCCATGGTTGCTGTCTGCTGCATGTTCATCCTGCTGTTTCCAGGCCAGAAGCAGCAGGTGGCTGCCGTGTCCAGGATCTGCAGATGCTACCACGAATGCTTGCCCAACTGCGGCCTGCGCAATTCTCGCTCCTTCTGCAAGGTGTTCTGCGGCAGCTGCTGCGTCTTCAATCCAGTTCACAATTGTACTAGCACCGATGCGGCGGCGGCGGCGCCGGCGATCGCCGGAGACGATTGCAGAATGATCTGCCTGAACTCCTTCTGCGGCGAGGCAGCTACCGGCTACTGTACGATGCACATTTTCTGCAATTAATTTTGCATGTCATCTTTTCTTTCTTTATTTTGGACTTCCCTTTGGTACGGTTCCCAAGTTCCCAAACGGTGCGTCTCGTGAAAAAAGATCTATATAAAATTACTTTAGACTTTAGAGTAGTTCTCGAAAGCAATATTTTTAACATTGTGAATAATTTAACATTATAAAATTCATTTGTTTACCCTTGGATTTCAGCTATCGCATCTTTAGCTTCATGAATCCATTACAAGCCTGCATATTTGATTGATTAGTTAGGAGTATTTGAAACAATACTCTGAATTTTCCATCTGTTTGATTGTTTGTCCTTTGTGTTTGCATTGCAGTACTAATGTTGGTTTGTGTCGCAGCAGGGCGAAACGATGCTGATGCTGCAGCTTGTCTCGATGACTGCAACAAAGGATGAACTGGTTCGGTGGAAGTTTGACATGTTCTGATGATCAGTACCGCATCCCTTGAATTGACTGATAGAGAATGATCGACAACTACTAAGTATAATTAACTACGATAATAAGAACAATAATAATGTGTCATACTGGTGATGGAATCTCGATCGTGTGTCACCTTCTATACGGAATTACGTGAGCTGTAACCTGCTTTCTGCTGATCAATATAATGTTAGTTGTTTGGCTACAGTGTTCAAATATTCTCGTATTCTCTGCGAGCAATGCAATCTTGTTTACGAACTGAAGGATTGTGTTTAGATCATACTGAATTTAGAAATTTTATGGTTTTTGAGAGGTACCGAGACGTACCAAAGGTTTAGTGCAAAATTTTACATGAAAAAATTCTCAAGATAAGTTGAAGATATACTAGATTATGTACTATTTCGCAATTTTGAATATCTAAACTCGAGCGTACTAATTTGCTATTCCGTGCCTTAACGATAAAAGATAATCCAAAAAATGCCGTTGACAAGTGTCCAAATCTCAGAAATACCATCGATAAGTGTGAGTTCCAATAAATGTCATCGTACAAATGACTTTGTCCCAAAAATGCCATTGCCGTTAGGGTTCCATCCATTTTGTGCCGTTAAGTTCTATAGGATGAACAGTGTATTTAACGGCGTAAAATGTACGGAACCCTAACGGCGATGGTATTTTTGGGACAAAGTCGTTAATAATAATAGAGTTAGCTCTGGCTCGTCTTTACCGCGAGGAGGCTCTCTCGGTAAGAAAAAAGGCAGATAAAACCGTTGATACGATGAGAGCAACTCACCATCCTCCTGCCTTTGGTGTCGTACAGGAAGCTCGGCCAGCCGTTCATGGCGACGAGCAGCACACCGGCGTCGTCCAGGACGGCCTTACCATAGCCGTGGGGCTTCACCTCGCCGGAGTAGTAATGTCCCGGCGGCAGCTCCACCCGGAGGAGGCGCACCCAGTTCTCACCTCCGGCGGCGGCGGCGATCCAGACGTCCATGTACGGCTCGGTCGACGACATCGCCGTCACCGCGAGCGCGCCGTGCATGTCGAACATGGGGCCCTCGTCGGCGTGGCTCACCGGCGGCGGCGGCGCCACCCGCCGGAACGTCTCCGACACCGTGTCGAACGCCGACATCTGGATGTGGTCGTCGGTCTGGCGGCGACCCCAGTACACGGCGTCGCCGACCGTCACGCCGACCTTGACGCAGAAGTGGGAGCACACCCTGCGTTGGTGGTCGGGGACGGGGCCGAGCCGCCGCCGTGGCTCGCCGCCGCCGGTGCCGGTGGAGAGGATGTAGTTGTCGCCGTTGCGGTAGCACAGGACGCGGTGCTCGCCGGAGGGGCGGTGGAAGTAGAGGCGGACGGGCGGAGGCGTTTCCACCGGCGGCCGGAATAATCCGCGGCGTTCGCCGGCGCCGGCGGCAGATCGACCAGCTGCCGCGTCGCCGGGTTGCAGATGAGCACGCCGCCGTCGGCGCCGCCGCCCGTGTTCCGCTCGAACAACAGGAGGCCGTCGCAGGAGCCACGGAGGCTGACGCGCATGTCGTGCCGCAGCAATATCCGGCGACCCGCGTCGTCGCCGTCGCAGAACACGTGCTGTAGGGCGACGACGAGTAGCGGCGAGCCCCGTGTAACCGAGGAGCTGCAGCGGCCGGCGGCGGGAGTGCGCGGCGACGAAGTAGGCGGTGGATTGTGATGCGGCGCCAGCTCCGGCAGACGGCGGGGCACGGAGCACGGCCTTCGCCGGCAGCCGCAGGAGGATCTCCGCCACCACGTCGTCGCCCTCGCGGCGCACTAATCTTGACGCTGGTCAGGTCAGGTCAGGTCAGGTCTCTACCACGTCTCTTGTTAGAGTAAGAATTAGTGGCTTGGGCTTCTTTTATTTTCTGGGCTGGACTTGGTGCATCTTGTGGTATGGGCTTCTTTTATTATGTGGGCTGGGCTTCTTTTATTATGTGGATTGGGCTTCTTTTGTTTCCTGGGCTGGACTTGTTGCATCTTGTGGTATGGGCTTCTTTTTGTATGTGGGCTGGGCTTCTTTTGTTAAAGCGCGGCCTGTGCGCACAACGGGGGAATCGCCTCGCGACCGAAATGGCCGCCCCGCCGCCGCCGCCGCCGCCGCCGAGTTGCCGTTGCCGGCGACCGCGCGAGCCGGCGGCAGTGGAGGTACACGTGGGAGAGCCTAGCGCACCTCCCCCTCCTACGCCTCTACCTCTTCCGCCCGGAGCTCTCCGCCGCCGACCTCCGCCTCGACGACTCGCTCCTCCTCCTCTCCTTCTCGCTCGCCGGGGAACCCGTCGCCCTCAGGGTCCCCGTCCCGCGGGTGCTCGTCGACCCATCCGCCCCTCCCGAGTGCCGCGACGCGGGGGACCATGTCGAGGTCCGCCTCGCGCTCGTCCTCCCCGTCGACCACCCCGTCGTCGCCGCCGCCTTCCCACTGCCCCCCGGCGAGGAGCCGCCCGCGCCTCTCTCCCTCCGCGATGGTGAGCTACTCGTGTGTTTTACTGTCCTGTGAAATTATTAGGTAGTAGGGTTTATGAGCTTTCTGGTTGATTCTTGGCCAATAATTCGATCACCGCTAGTCACTCCAAATCGTCGTATGCCTCTTGGATTTTAGTACTAATGAAAACCTAAGTTGATTTGCAATTTAAAATGCTAGTAAAATGTTACTGTATTATCTTAATGTAATCTCCCCTGTTTATATTATGATTATGAATTTGTGATTCATTTTCTTGGATGGACAGACGTAAAGAATCTATCTTCTGGAGTTGTTCACTTGTACTGCAAAGCATGCTCAGCAAGATTGACAAAACATCCACTAAGGTAGAGCATAACAGACTTTGAGTTGTGACTTCTAGTTGTTTTGCACTTACCATGTCTAATGATCTGTTTATGCATCATTGCACCACACATATATTTCTTTACCAATGAAAGGATACGTGCAAATTTGAAATTGCTTACTGCTTAAATCATATGTCTGATGCTCTGGGGTTCACATTTAGTAGCAATGAAACCATCGCATGACATCTTCTTTATCAAGTTAAACAATTTGTCATTGTTCATGTCCTCCTATGCAACCTATTCTGTTCACATGTTTTGTGTAAATAACTTCAAACATCCTTCTCAAGATAACATTTTATCATCGCCCTTGGTTTTAAGTTGGGGGAATCTTCCTTGGGGGGATGGCCTGTCTGCTTGATCATAGAGGTTTACGAAAGTATGATAAAATGTTCTGACCTCTACAAAAGCAGTAATTTTAGGGTATTCAACTTGTGTCCTGACTGAGGGATAGTATTGACAAGTGGGAAAAGGAAAGAATTTGTCCCTTGGTTGTTTATTGGTTCTCAGTTCGAAGAGATATAAATTCAGTCATTAGATGCTGGTTTTCTTAATTCCTATAGTGGCATGCATTCTACAATCAGTTTGCTGTTATCTGATTATCTCCAAGAGACCCACTAAAGCAGTATGTCACTCAGTGGTATGGAATTCTTATTGCATGCAAGCATGTTAGGCTATTTATCAGGTTTTGGTCACTTGCAAGCTAGAGTTTAAGCTTTTGATCGTGTTTTGCAATTAGTTACTAGACTATACTTAAAGAACTAGGGAAAACTTATGTGCCAAAGTTCATATAGTGGAATTCTTTTTTGATATTATCTTCGGTGATTTGTAACACTCTAAAATATACATGCATAAGTTCAGGAACATTGAGGAAATGCCATCGTTAAACTGGGAAGATGTGGCTGACAATTGGTTTGGTGGATGCTGCACCTCATTTGGAGGTGCAAGCGAAAAGCTAGTATCACAGTATATCAATGCATATGGGCGTCTAGAGGGAACAAGTCTACTAAATGCTACCTCCATTAGTATAGAAAAGGATTATCTTGAGAAGGATTTAGCGTCTGGGTTAGTTAGTTCAGTGCCCAGTAACAATTGTGATGCTCTGCCGGAAGCTATATCTGATGTTCATATAGGAAAAGATCATACCACAGGGAACATGGAATTCAATAGTTCAGAAGAGAAAGCATATCATGAAAAGCAGATTGGTTGTAATCATGTGCAATGTTCTGTTGTTCCTGAAGAGGGTACTTGTGTCAGTAATAGTGAAAAAGATGGAGACACTCTTTGGACTGATCAATCTGGCATCATTAAAGTGAGCCCCGAGGAGTCTAAAAATGACTCTTGTGTTGATGACATAGAAAAACCTACCAAAGAGACCGATCTGTTGTCTGTAGATCCATGCAATTGCTGTTGTGACAGTGGAAACAGCAGAAAATCTAAAGACAATCCTTCGAATGTGCCCTCTGGGAACCTGGAAATGCAGGCTAAATTGGACACCCAAAGAGATTACAAATTAACAAAAAGTATATCTCTTGGTTGTAGCTTCATTGTGAATGCATCTAACCTTGTAAATGATGTTGAATGGCTTGAACTTCTTTGTGCTCATTGCTCATCACCTATTGGGTCATACCCTTCACAACATTCACATGCTCCAGCAGATGGCCGTGTACGACTATTTAAATGCTATACATCGTCAGACCTTCATGTTGGGGGACCTCATGATGTGTTCAGGTCAGTATCTTCACTTCTCATTGAATATTTGGTACGCCTCTCAAAGGCAAAAAGGGAAGGGAAACCAGTTCAGTATAGCTAGGCAGCTAAAGTCGATGGTCCTTGCTAGTAAACTGTTTTCATCACTGATCATAAACATCCATTATCTTTATGCAGGGGGCATACATTAGAAAGACTTTTTGTTAATTTGTTGCTTGAAGTTGCAGAAGATGAAATATCTTTTCGTACATTAGTCAGAGATCTGAAAACCAAAAGGCCCATCCTTCAAATAGTCCTCCTTAGTTCAAAAGCGTGGCTGTTTTCTGGCTACTGCTATGAAAATGACATGGATGGCTCACATGGGGCAGCACATCTGCAGCCCTCTGTTAAGATCTTGTATTCTAATTGCAGTAATGCTTTGGAAGAAGACTTAAGGTACGTGATCTGCTTACACAGCTAATCTGGACTTGTTATGCCTTTCTTCTGCCTTTTATCCATATTAAAAGTGTTTTGGGTGTTTGTCTTTCTTGTGCTAAATTTGTAAAGATATATTGAAGTTTGCATTCTTAGTTCAATCGTACATACAAAGTGGAACAAAAAAAAACTCTGAAAAATAATTGAAGGGATACACAACCCCTGGCCATATTTTTTGAGGTAATGCTTTTGTTGATGGGAACTATGCTGATGGCACACTGTCATACTATGTCTAAAACAAATTTCAATATCAATTTTAGTCAGCTTCATTGGCAACTTGTACTTGGGTAAGTCTGTCTGATGTGTGCAAAAGAGTATGCATTGTTTATTTGCTGCCACCATTTTGATTTCTGCGTTTTCCATTATGCAGGATAGTAGAGGAGTGGTCATCCAAATATAGGGCTGAAGAGTTGTACATGATGAGGCGTCAAATAGATGAACTTATTCTAAGCCTCAACTCAGCTAGGGATAATTTTCCACTTTCTTGCTCTTCCCTCCAGGGAATGTACCTCTCATCCCTAGAGCGTTGACTTGAAAATGAGATAAGCTCAGATCATGTCCTCATGCCCTAATACCTGTCCATACACAGTTTTAATATTCTTTCAGTGAACTCATTGACCATCTCATAAGTAAACTACAAACATTGGGCTTGTCTTTTGCCGTCAAAAGACAGTGGCATCGAAATGGAGTAATGAAGCAGAGCAATGGTGGATCCAGCTACCAGTGAATTCTGGCTCATTATGCTTTCGGTACTAGGTTGTTTAATTCAACCATCTGGTTATCTACTTCATACAGTATTTGACATCTCGCTGTATCTCTGTATCCTGGTATACGTTTAGATTTTCTCCCTCAATGGAGCTAATTTTGATTCTTGCAATTGCATTTATGGAGTGATTTCTAAAATGATGCATTATGTTTGTTCAGCTCTGATAGTCTGATGGGAGCAAAGCATTCTGATAGTCGTTCTCCTTATATTAACCTATGGACAATACTGCAATAGTGGTAGAGCCTGAACACATTCATCTGATAATACTGGACCAACTAATTGGCTCACACTATGAATAGCTTGGACTATACAATAATATAGCTACAGGAAATAGTTGTTGAATCTTTCATTGGTACAAGTGTACAACCCATGGTTTCCTATGAACTTCGGTCGGAGTACTAATGTACTATCCTAGCCTGCTGTAGCACACCAAACATCAACAGCTTAGATTCATTTACCCATGATGATCCACATAATACATGTCAGGTTCTTTAGTTGAAAGAACCATTCCTTAGTCTACATTTGGCTCTAAGATCCACATAAAAACAATACTTTCGTTTAATTATACTTACCAACTATTCTGCACAAATAGTGCAGCTTTTGTTATCATACATCAATCAGATATCTTTCTGTAATTCTGTTACACTTCAAACACCTTTTCTTGATGCATTCCATCATAGTATTCATCAATGAGGTGACTCTGCGTGTGAACCTGCATTTTTGTACCACATGTGTTCTGCAATTCACTCTCCTGGATCTGAACATGTGTACTAGAGATACGGCCATGTTGTGTCCACGTCACTGTGCACATGTTTACATAGTAGACCTCTTTCCAAAACCATGAAAGTGCCATGGAAAAGGCTCATGATTTTATCAAGTGTTGTTACACAAATGGTGAAGCACAACAGCCAACAGGGCCATGCATGGAATGGTGAACATTGGCCCTAGTCTACTGGTTGAAAGACTTGTCATGTTCTCACTCTTGCATTGCATAGCTTTGAATTGCTTTGTTGATGAAGCATGTCCTCTAAACAATGTAGGATGCAAAGGTATATGACTACCCATCAGCACATGGACTTAATAGTCTTAATTAGACCTGATAGGTGCATGCCAAATTATTACATGGAATGCAGTGATCAAAGTTAGCTTGTGCATAAATGCAAAAGGAAGAGACAACAACTTGTAGTACTATCTGGTGATAGAGCAAAGCTATACATATTAATGGGGATTGAGCCTGATATGATTTTTCTAATGCCCATCAAAATTGGCCAGGTCATGCATATATTTCAACAAAGATTATCTTCCTTCCATATGCTCTTGTCTTTTTCATTCATCATCTTATAGCTAAGTTGCAATGATCGAGATAAAATGCATTTTAATTTGGTGCTCTAGGAAATCAAGCACAACACTCACCTCTCCCTGTCTCTCTCATTTATCCCATATCCAATCCAATAATTGAATCACCATTTTATTAGATCAATCAGGACAAACATTGGAGCCTTGTTACATCAATTAATTTACATGTACACTAACAGTAACTCTTCTTGTTGTCTAGCTGAAGACTTCAAGGGAAGACACCATGGGACAATAGATTAAATACATCTATGCCTATAATGGCAGACATAATAAAGTGGAGCTAGTCTCTCTAATCATCTCCAGTACTCTTAACTGGAGCTTTCATCATGTGGACACATACCCAACCCCAGGGCTATAATTCAGATGATCAACCAATGCAAGCCTTATCTTTCTCTGGCAAAGAGGATCTGTACCTGAGATCCTAGCATTAAAACCCACAGTTTGTTTTTACCTTAAAAAGCTGTTTGAGTACTACTTTCCTTAGGACTTTATTCGGCCTTTTACTCTTTTCTATGTGCATTACAATTCTTGGAAATAAAACAAAACCTCTTGAATCTTGATCCTATAAGACAGTAACAGTTCAACAATAATTGACAGCAGCAATTAGTGATCATGCTTGTAGATGATTTCCACAAGATGAATCAATTTCTTTATCCATCATCACACATCTTAAACTGATTAAGAATCATATGAAACGAAAGGGCACATCTAGTCTAGTAATGCATCTTTAGTAAAAAGACATATAGTTAACAGCAATGATGTATATTTTTTTTACTTTCTTTTTAGGGTTGTAATAACAAACACCTTTTCACTGTGCAGGGTCAAACCAGTAGAAGCGGGAAGACAGACATTGCAAGGCCGGTGCCTTTGAGCAATGTAGGGGCCCATGCATAGAGGGATCCAAGGGAGAAAAGGTATAGTAGAGCACTGAGGCCTAGTGGGAGCCGTTACACTAGTATCCAAATGTTTATACAGTAATAGTATGTTGCCAAGTTACCAGTTCAGTCCAGTCCAATTGGGTTGGATGATCATATATACTACATACTGTGTGTGTGTGCCTCCTGCATCCATCTAGCAGCAGTTGTATCTGAATTTTTAATGTTCAAAGGATTAGAACATTCCATTGAACATTGGGATACCTTCACTGGCCAGAAGCTACTAGCACTTCAAAGGTAGTAGTAGTAAAAAAAAAAGAAGAAAAAATCAGTGAGAAGTTGATAGTGTGCATGCATGTGTTGTTAACTACTGCACTTTAACTCTCTTTTCTTTCAGTGTTTGGAGTGTCTGATTTGTACGTTTGCATGTAGTATTTGATTTATACAACTTGGATGGATTAATCCTGTAGTATGATGGACTTATAAATTTTGTTTGGGATAGCCAACTCTTAAGCATTATTGTCCTCTGAAAAAAAGCACTACTGTCCTCTTTTATTAGGTTTTTCAAGTACAAGAATTGGATGACATTTTTGTGTATCATGTACGGGAATTGGCAACTTTGCTAAAGTTCTTGTGTAAAATATAAATAGTACCTCCAATTGGGATCATACTTAGTATATTTTTCCTTCTCGAAGCTCGAGAAAGTGAACCACTTTAGGAACAACCGATTATATCAAATGTACAAGTGACTTGCATGTTTTCGGGGATTTAATTAATTAGATTTGTGCTAAGAAGTCAGATTTTCAAATTTTGGCGGGTTAGAGCTTTGCTATATTGAATCATGGGCTGTCCTGAGTACATATGTTAGCATTGTGCAGCAATTTTATTTATTCAAAACATAACAAGATTTGTGAATCCCCCCATGATTTCCATTGAGAATTGCTACATAATCAAATAACCCCGAAAACATTTTGCGAAGTTTGGTTAATTTAGATCCCAGGTTGAGGGTTAGCGTGTGTGTTTAAGACATCATCATCGTCACCAGCAATAGTTAAAAAAAGCATGAAGGAAATCTGATGCCAATACTCTGAAATTTCATCAATACTTATGGCTTAATTATACATTGTAGTTGGAAAATATCTGGCGTAAATATTGAAAAAAACTTCTACAAAATCCAAAAATTAAAACATGATTGGTGGATGATGTATGCATGGCCATGCAAACATTCACAATCATCAAGCTCAAGTGCACTTGAAATTTTTGCCATTTGCTAAAGAACATGGAAATATCCGAACTCTCTCCAAATGCCATAAAGAAAGAGAGATGAAAGAAAAAAAAAACGCGGGAAATCACTGAGCACACACAATGTAAGAGATCGAGAGAGCAAATTACAAATGCCTCTTGATTAATTCTTGAAGAAATGATCAATCAAAAGGGATGGATCATATCATGGATGATGCAAATCACTCACACTATCATGTGCTACAAAGAGAAATTTTTTTACAGCTGCACTGATATCTCTCACTCACTCACCCATGCATGCACACACACCATTAATTGCACTGATCTTCAGCTAGACTTGAATCAAATTACACTTAAAATTCAAGACGAATTTATCTCTCTATGAAATTAATTACTACTAATTTGCCTTTGCAACTCGGTTGGCAAAGACGGCCTCCAAACTCTCGGCGTCGTCACCTCCTCCTCCTCCTCCTCGCCGTCGCCGAGCAGTCGCCGGCTGGCCTTGACCGGCTTCAGCGACACCGTGATCTCGCCGCCGCCGCCGCCGCCGCCGCCGGCGAGCACCCACACGGCGGCCTGCTCCTTCTTCTTGCAGCTCTCCGGTTGGGCTTCCACATGGAGATGCAGCCTCTTCTTCACTTCTTGGATCCCCATGGATGCAATGAATTACAGCAGCTAAGCTGCTACTTCTGCTGCTGCTTAATTAGCAACAGCTAGTGTAGCTGATGAATTACTGAATTTAAGCTTTTGTGTTAAGCAAAGCAGGTGAAGAAACTGGCAATGGAGGCTTTCAGTCAGGTGAGAGATGAACAGCTAAGCTAAGAAGTGCAGTGAGAGTGACAGTGTAGAGAGCAACAGAAGAAAGGGAGCTAATTAAATAGGTGAGCCTTTACAACTTTTTTTTTTTTTGAGTTGTCCTCTTTTGTCAAAGGCAAGGAGTGGCTAACTGTGCAGTACTGGGTTTGAGATGGAAAGCTGGTAGTATTAAGATAGGCTTTGTACTTGTGTATTAGGCTCCTAATTATTGAAGCTGCATGCATACTGATACTTGTCAGAGATTTCAGTAGTTGTTGAGGCCCATGTCTTCATGGGCTTCAAGGCCCAGTAGCAAATAAGCTTGTAGTAGTTCTTGTAGTTCTTGGTGATATATATCACTAATTGCACTTTGGGCAGGCCCAAAGTAATACATCTCAATTGCTAACTCCACTGTTTTTGGCAATTTGGCAGAAACACTGATACCCTTTTTGAAAAAAAGGATAGGAATTCCTATATGAGTCATTTAGATTGTAGGATTGCTTCAAAGGAAAATCAAAAGATAGGAAAAATTCCTCCCCTTTTTGTAGGTTAAACCTCATTGTTTCAAAAACCTTTGAGATTTCCAAGGCTTCTTCTCTCAAAATTCCTATGGTTTTCCTGTGATATATCCAAACATATGTATTAAATAATTCTTTCAGTTTTCTTTCCTATGGGATTTTACATGTCATGGTATTCAAATCCTACGTTTTTCCTATTCCTATTCTAAAAATCCTAAGTTCCAAAGAGTCCTTGATGTGCAACACTCTGTTTGTGACCATCCTGAAACCGCATGAATTCTGAAGAGCCTGAACCTGCCTTGGTATCTATCTCCCTAGTCCTAGCCTCTTCTGCAGCTTTCTGTTGTTAACTAATGAAAAGTCTGAAATCTGATTTCATCACAGCTAGGCAATTGCCAACTGCAGAATCTTAATTCTGTCTACTAATTTGCTGCAAAGACATTAGTGTTCATTTGATTTCTTTAGTCCTGACTCCTGATTCTTTGCTGATGATTCAAGCCAAAGCAAGCCAAACCAAACCATCATGCAAGTGTAGTACTTGTTCTTGCTCCTCTTGTGTTGGATTGGACTAAATGGATGGACACCTTGATGATCCAGCTGCATGAGAGTGAGTGATGACATGGGCTCCCAGCTGGATAGCTGCACATTCTGGTGAGTGTGTCTGTCTGTGTACCTACCGTTTAATTTGGGCTTTTGGCAAATTGGCAAATATAATACAGATAATCCCAGATCATAATCCATCTCTTAATCTAGAACCCCAATGATGATTATTATTTTGCTTAGAAGGGATAGAGAGAGAGAAAAAATATTAGGCACCTAATTGTAGTAGGGGCGGTTGGTGGGGCCCACATGACGTCAGCGCCATATGCGTAGGGACAGCTCAACCACGAGGAGACGATGAGAAGACTGACAGGCAGGCAGACACGACCGCGAGCCTCACTTTCAGAGTTTTCAGAAGTTTCAGAGTTTTCAGTACAAGGTTTGATCGATACTGCCTGCCTGCCTTCCTGCATGCAATGTATGTATGGCTACCAAACTGCTTAGTGCTAATCTTGTCAACTTAAAACAGAATTATGATGAGATTGAAGTCATACAGAGATGATGAGTACTCAACTAATCTTGTCTGTTTATCTGCATATCTGGTGAGAAATTCTTTCTTTAGATGTATCTGGTGAGCAATTTGTTGTCTACTGTTACTCTGTTAGTCTGATTGCAAGTGACTAGTGTGGTCTGGAATGGATAGAGGAGTGCAGATACTGGGGGCCCACATGTCAGTGACACAGCACAAGAGTGGGGCCCAGGAAAATGTCCTCACTTCGCTGGATTCACCTGCCTCTTGAAGCAACCTTTCTTCTTTCTTTTGCTCTGTGATCCTGGTAAAAAAAAAGAAAAGAAAAAAAAAGAGGGGGAAAAAAGCTGTCTTTGATGTGCCCACATGAGCACTAGCCAGCCTGCAATGCAGAAGCTTTTGCTTCCAAAAAGCCTTCTTTTCTCCCCTTTCTCCATCCTACCTAGATGCCGTGTTTGGTAGCAAGTTCTTTGTAGTAGCTTGTCTGATCTGTAAAATGTAAGCAGCTAATCTTCAGTATCTGTCTGAGAATGGTAGGAGCAGTATATTCAGTTCAGTACACCTGTGTTGGTTGAAGCCAATTTTTACTCTTTCAATGTTTGGTAGTGCTAAAACATTGACAAGTACTGATACTACTAAATTTCGTAGTCTAGAATTTCAACAAGTACGGCAAAAAATTGGTGGCAAACCAAACATTCATTTGAAATATTCAGTGATGATGAAAGCTAAGATAATTCCTTTTTTAGAGAGAAGTGTTTGAAACAGATTATTCGCTAGATTTGTTACGGTGGATTGTCTACTTGATTACAACGATAAATTAGATTTCAGATACTAACTACATTTTTTAATAGGTTACATCATTGATTTTCGAGTATATGTTTGACCATTCGTCTTATTAAAAAAAATATAAAATTATCATTTATTATGCAATCACTAAAATTATTTTAAGCACGATTTATATTTCATGCATTTGCATAAAATCTTTTAATAAGACAAATAGTTAAACATATGCGTCTAAAATTTAACAATGTCATCTATTAAAAAAGGAGGGAGTAGTTTACAACAAGTCATCTAAGCAACATAGTAAAACAAATTATTTTAAGAATAACATGTTTTTAAAAGCGTGTAACAAATAATCCACGGCAGAGCATGTTCCATTCTGATTCCTGAGTCAAACAAGGCTGGAAAGCACAACAGTAAGTGGACCTATAATGCAACCCAATCAACCAACCTACCCTACACTCTGAAAGGCCATAGATCCAACTATCCAATCCGGACACATCACACATGTTGTGGATTTTTGATCATTGAATTACTCACACATACTTGGAAAGTCAGAAGTGAAACAAAAGGCTCAGTGAGAGTTATACTACATTTAGATAATTCAAGTTTTATTAAAACTCAATCAATTACACCAAGATAATATAATCAAACTGATCCCGCCCAGCCTCTGCACGAAATGCACACAACCAACGAGTTATACTACATATATGAACACCAACCTTCTTGACCATATAATCAGTCTCCAATATAACCGTTAATTTTGACTGAAAGAAATAAATTTGGAGACCCAATAAAATTATGATATTATGAAAGAAAACCGATAGAGTAACGAAATGCGAGGAAAAATATCTATCATAAACCAACAAAGCAATAGCTATACGTACGTAGCTGGATCAGTCATCAGTCTCTAGTGCAAACAAATACGTATTGGATGCGTATACGGTACAAACATTTGCGAACCAAATTTAATCTCTCCCTAGCTACGAAACAAAAGCACAGCTCGTACAACTGCAGCTGCCTTAATTGCCGATCTGGCCAAACTAATCATGGCAGAAACAGGTAGAGCCATCAGCTGATCAAACACTGGCCATCCATGGAACAAGATGCTTTCTATCTCCCTCCACATATATATTAGTGCAATTTTTGTGCTAATTATTTGTAAATGTTGCCTTTAGTGTGTATATTTTCCTTGTCTTATGTGTCATTGTCAAATATTCCCAGCCAAACTCAAATTGCTCAGCTGATGGATGGATGGATGGATTGAGAAGGAAAAAAGGAAAAACAAAAAATCTTTAGGTGGTTATGATTTTGGCGGCACAACATGACAAGATGGCTTTTGCACGGCCGGTGCCTCCCTAAGTGCTGTTGCATGTTTGTTTCCAATCACAAGGTCAGATATATTCTATACTCTTGTTCCTTTCATCCAATATTTTCCTTTTTTTTTTCTCTCAAGAAAAACACTAGCTCCTTTCTTTCTTTCTGGACCTAACATTTCCTCATTTTTCTTTTCTGTTTTGCATGATCAGAATTTTTGTTTTCACAAATGTAAAAAAGCTTAAGGAGATGGTGTTGTGCTAGTTAATTAGCAGCAACACATTGACATGTACATAGACGGTGGGAGTGGGACCACAGGGTGACGGCTATATATATTCCAGGGAGCAAAAGAAAACAGTGCCAGGAAACAAAACATCAACCTCTGAACAATATTTCCAGCCAATGATATGGGCTGCGTACGATGCTGACTCATCTCTGATAGAGGCTGATGATAAGTATTTCCAAGCATCCATGACATCATCTTCGCATGGCTATCTCCATTGATTTCTCTCTTTCGGCGCAGTGATAAAGATGGAATAATACATGACATAAACACCACCTGCCTCTGGTTTTCAGAAAATCATCTGGTTTAGTCTCTGAAAGCAGCACTGCAGGTGACGGCCGGTGGATTTCTTAACTTTGACAGGATTAACTTTGGATTGTTTGATCAGTAGCTGGAGTGCTGGATCCAGCATGGCACTTTGGATTTGCCAACTTGGTATTTTCCTTCTCCAAAGCAGTTGATCATGTGGAATTCTTTTGCTGCAGATCACTGTCATCAGCAGCCACTTGACTGATTGAATATTCAGGGGGCATGCACCTCCTTTATCTGTACCTGTGGCTCTGCAGTCTTCAGAAACTAGGCTCTCTATGAGCAATGTCAGCAGGTGTCAAGACTACCATACTTCTGGATGTTTAAACAGTGAGCTCATGGTGAAGTATATGAGGTTTACAAACTGTTGGTGATCCTATACCTGACAAAAAATCGCAACAGACACTTCAATTTGGCGTTCAGCAGCACAGGTCCAGGAAGAAAAAATGACACCTGAACCAACATATTATATTGTGGTGCTTGTTTACCTGGACTTAACACAAAACCATTATATCAGAGGAGAAGTTACTTTCATCGTGTTGCTCCTTTCACTCGATTAGATTCAGCAAACGTTTTGATGTCCTGAAGAAACATTGGCTGCATCCATACTATTATCCACTTGGCATTCCAAGTGCATTATGAGGTAAGATGGACAGTACCTTTTGTGACACCTTCTCCATTGTATAGATCGTCGAATGTGCCGGAAGATGCCATGGCAGCCTAACTGGTATGAGATGACCTGCACCTGTTGGGAATATTGAACAATCATGTTATGTTATATGTAAAGCCAAGCAACAAAAGAAAAGGCAGATAATAGTATTTTTACACTGAAAATTAAACTTTTCTTCCGAGCTACACTCAAGGAAAAAAGAATGAAAGATAGGGATCCAAGGATGATACTTGAGAGCAATTATCGATGCAATAATTTCACACAGAAAAGGTTCTGTGGGTCCAGCAATGCAAGAATGCTAGACACACTGGTCCAGCCACCACTACCATGTGCCTCATGTACCAGTTGGCATTTTGGCACCTAATGCTAAGTTTCCATGTTCACTGATCAACCATTTCAGCGATAAATTCTACCACTTAATCTAGATTATGGCTAAGCAAAGCGCTAACCGCCAATCAAGAGCAGTGTCAGTCTGCCATTGCTTTCCTAACCGCTGCTCAGCAATAGAAAATATATCGACAGAAGAAAGGCTGGTATAAAGACCGCCATCTTTTCAAGCGCCCACAAGACTTTCTAGGGAAGAAGCCTCTCTTTCTTTCTTTCGTTCTTTCTTTTGTTTTCACTTTCTTTTCTTCTTCCCATCCTGATCTTCTTCCCGTCCTGATCTGGAGCAATGGCGACGGAAGAAGAAGCAAGGGAAGCAACAGATGGCCAGGTAACCAATGGCTTCTCGTAGTCTCTGAGCTTTGTGCAGAACTTGCTTGTTTCTGTTTCCATGCATGCATACTTCCTGCATATGCAAAACTACGTAGAGAGCTCCAGTGTTGCAGAAATCACCTGAATGGTGATGAGCTCTCTATGTATCAGCTAACAGACTTTGGCTAGTTTGCAAGGTAAATCATCAGTGTTTCTTACTTGTTGCTCCATGATCTTCTTGAGCATATATGTATCATGCCCAGTTCGCAAGGAAAATCATCACCGTGACTTCTTGTTCCATGATCTCTTCATGTTAATCTCCTTCATAGTATCTATGGGATGTTTTTGCTTTTGAAGGGTTCTATGGATGCTCTTCATGTAGTATGCCAGCACTGAGTTCATTTGTGTTCCTAAACAATCTTCAAAAGCAAAGCATGGGCTTAAACGATGCAATAGGTTAGCGCACAGTAATTAGTAATCAAGTTTTGCTTTGGTTTATAGCAAACAGAATTAAGATTCCGATCTTTTCAAACTCAATCATTTCTTGATTTTGTTACATAAAAGTTAGATTTGTTAAAAGGGATCCTATTTTTCGATATCTAACCTATTGAGCAAGTATAACAATTGTACACTCTTATCCTTTTATTTTCGAAAAAAAAATCACTAGCAGTACTCTTTTACCCAACTTGGTTATTCCTTCATTAATTTCGAAAAAAAAAACAGAAAACAGTGTCATTCAAAAGTAAACTTCTATAGTTCTACTTTACCTGTATAGAGAAAGCAATACATTAACAGTTAGAAACAGTACAAAATGGTAAAAAAAGGTTAATCAGAAATTGGCAGTTACAGTGAGCATGAACAGTCGAGTGTGTCAATGTAAGACAAAGGCATTATGTGAGCAAAGTATACTTGAAGCATGCCTAAGCATATAGTTGCAGAACTAATCAAGAAGTACTTAAATATATGCACTTCACACTCCTGCAATCTTGATTCATTCTAGAATTAATCAAGGCTCCTAAGAGGCTAAGATAGGCACAACTTTTTCCAGTTAGGATGTCCACATTCCAGATTGGCAGATTCAGAAGCAAAACTCTTCAATTAGGTGTGCCACCTGGCTTAGCATGTGGCATTGCCATATTATTTAATAAGTCAGACTGTTCTTTGTTGACTAGTTGGTGTACTAGAACCATGAAATAGATACTCTTACTGTCTTGCATGCAGTCTGACTGAACCAGCATGTGCCATCAGTGTCATTCATTGGTAAAAACATAGTTGCCATGTGGAAATCCTTTCTGTCATGCTGGACAGTGGACACTTTATATGTAGGGTTTGTAATGCTGTATTATCATTATGCTCTTGGATGTCCCTTTGTACGGATTATAACTGAAACTGAACAATGTTAATAGATAGTTGAATATGTGGATGCACATTTCAGTTTATATGCGGGTAGTCATTATCAATTCCTAACTTGTGAATAAACAATGTACATGTCATAATGACAACCCACTGTCACATGAAGTGTATCAGTTTTATATGTTCGATTAACCTATACATTTCCCAGGAAGTTCAAGTGGAAGCTGCGACTGATTTGCAAGCACAACTTGACAGCAAGCTTTCTTCTATTAAAGAGATCAAGGGCGAGGCACAAACCATGGGTTCAACTGAAGGAATATTGAAGATTCCAGAGGACGAAGTTTTAGTAGAAGCACCCTCTGAAACCAAAATTCCTTCAGAACATAGTTTAAATGGCACGGCGTCTTCTTTGAATGGTCATGTGAATAAAGAAGAGAATATTTCAAATGAGCAGCCCCATGAAATTAATCAGGAAAGTCAAGAGCAGGTAGAAACTTCATCTGATGGAACAAGTACTTACCCGAGCAATAAAAGCAATGAAGAAGAGATGACTGATTCTCTTAGCCATGGAGAGAGTGCATCAGAAGATACCACCATTCTCAAATGTGAGAATGCAGAGGCCAAGGATCATGGCCAACAAGATGTTGAAGGTCATGTAACGAATGACACCATGGTGCAGGAAGAAATTTGTAAAACTGATGATGCTATTGAGCAAACAGTTGATGCTCAAGATCTGGATTCATCAAAAGAAAGCAAGGAAGCACAACCTGCAATCATGACAGATATTCCTGCCGATGAGGTTCTAGCTGAAGCGCCGGCTGGAATCCAGTCTCCTCTGGAGCCTAATGTGGGTGACTCTGACACCGTTCCAGGAAACAAAGAAACAGATGATCCGGCTAAAGAAGATGATACTGCTTATCTTGACCACAAAGAGAGCTTTCCAGAAGATAAAGTTATTGCAGAACATGCAGATGAAGAAGTCAAAGCAGAAGATCAACAGAGTAAGCAAGCCGATGACATGGATGCAGAGGTGTTACAGGAAGAGATACCTGAAAGCAAAGAATCTGATTTGCCTGAAACTGAACAAGCCGAGGAGGCGTCAGTTGATGATCAAGAAGCTCTGAATCAACAACCAGCTTTAGAAACCAATGATAGTTTGTCTGTAAAAGCTGAAGAAACTTGCCATCAGAGCAATGTGGCCACTTGTGGGGAGAAAACTCCAGAAGATGATGCGACTACAAGAGAGCCAACTGTTGATACCAAAGAAGAGCAAAACCAGGGATCAGTAGAAGAAATGAAAGATGCTGAAGCAGTTGATACTGAAGAAACAGTGCAACAAAGCAGTGTTGCTTTTGATGAGGCAATTCAAGATCATGCAGCAACTACAAATCCCAGTTCTGATATACAGAGCATTGAACCAGAAGAAACCAAGGGCCCTAGTGATGTCAAAGCCGAAGAAGTTTCCAGTCAGAGCAATGTGGCTTTTGCTGAAGATGCAGTTCAAGATAAGGTAATACCAAGTGAGCCACCAGAAGATATACAACCAGTGAAGAAGTTGGAACAAGAAGAAACTAAGGAAGCTGATGAAGCTTCCAACGAAACGAACCCTGCTATCTTCAGCGACTTAAATCAAGAAGATAGTATCGTGGCAAGTAAACAACTTGAGACAGAACTAGCAGAAGAGGCTGCTGCCTTTAGTAACTTAGATCAAGAAGGTGGTATAGCAGACAGTGAATCACAAGTGGCAAACCTAGAAGAGGCAAAGGAAATTGAAGCCACTGAAACTGAAGAAATCACCCACCAACCCCCTGCTGCTGTTTCCACAGAACTGCCAAAAGAAGATAATTCAACAACAAGTGAGCCACATAATGATGATATTCAGCATTCGCTGGAACAAGATTCAATTGAAGTGAAGGATACTGAAGCTGCTGAGATTCAAGAGATCTCCCAAGAAAGAACTATTGCTACTTCTAAGGAGGATGCTGTGGAAGATGATGGTACAGCAGAAGGACCAACCTGTGTTTCTCAAGAAGTACAAGATGTAGAATCAGAAGAAGTCAAGGACACCGAACCTGATAATGTTGTAGAAGCATCCGATGTGGTAACTGTCGATGATGAAGGACAAGAAAACAATGTGCTGACAAGTGAGAATATTGCGGAATTGCAACTGCAGGGTCTTGAATCAGAAGAAATCAAGAGCCCTGAACCTATTGAAACAGAGGCAGGTTTCCATACAAGCCATGCTGCTCCCTCTAATGATCCAGTTGAAGTGAATACAACAGCATGTGAGACACAGGACACGGAGTCAGCAGAAGAAATAAAGGAAACCGAAGGCACTAAAACTGAATCAATTCCCCAGGAAAGCAACATTTCTGTTTCTGAGGAATCTAATCCAGAAGATAGTATAACAGCAAGTGAAACAATTTCCAACACTCAAGAACTAACTATTGCAGGATCAATAGAGGCCAGTGAGGACAACATAGATACAAAAACTGGAGAAATCACTGATCAAAGTAATGAGGTTTTTGCTGGGGAGGCAGCTCAAGGAGATAACATACCTGAAAGTGTGTCAACTGCTGATACACAATCAATGCAGGAGCTGGAATCAGAAGAAATGAAGAAACCTAAACTTGTTGATTTGAGTGGAACATTTCATCAAAAGGATGATGCCATCTCTCAGAAGCAAAACCAAGAAGATAATCCAACCACATGTGAGACGAATGTGATTGGATCAACCGAAGTGAGCAGTGTTGAAGCCTCTGAAGATCAAGCAATTGCCCACCAAAGTAATATTACTCAATGTGAGGAGCAAGCAACAGAAGAAAGTATTACAGAAAGTGAACCACAAATCTTAGAAATTGAATCAGTCCAGGATATGGAAGACACTGAAGCTACTGAACCTGAACTCGTTTCAGAGCAAAACATTGTTTCTACTTCTGAGGAGTCTGTTCCAGAAGAAAATGCTACAACAGAAGAACCTGCTTTTCATGACAGAGAAATACAAAATGATGGAGCAGAATTAACAGAGCAACATGATAGTGCGAAGGCCGAAGAATTACCCAACCAAAGCAGTGGGGCTATTGTTGAGGAGACAGCTCAAGAAGCCGATTTAGTAGCAGGTGAGCCAATCGATGATGTGCAAGAAAAGGATCTTGAACCAGAAGAAATAAGTAACACTGTAGATGGTGAAACAGGAGAAGCTTCCCATCAAACACATGCTGCTGTTGAAGATAATTGGACAGGTGAGGTAGAGAGCAGTGTTGAAGCCTCTGAAGATCAAGCAATTGCCCACCAAAGTAATATTACTCAATGTGAGGAGCAAGCAACAGAGGAAAGTCTAACAGAAAGTGAACCACAAATTTTGGAAATGGAATCAGTCCAGGATATTAAAGACACTGAAGCTACTCAATCTGAAACCATTTTCCAGAAAAATATTGTTCCTACTTCCGAGGAGTCTGTCCCAGAAGAAAATGCTACAGCAAAAGAACCTGCTTTTGATGACAGAGAAATACAAAATGATGGAGCAGAATTAACAAAGGAACATGATGGTGTGAAGGACGAAGAAATACCTGATCAAAGCAGTGGGGCTATTGTTGAGGAGACAGCTCAAGAAGCCAATTTACTAGCAAGTGAGCCAACTGATGATGTGCAAGTAAAGGAGCTTGAACCAGAAGAAATAAGTAACACTGTGGATGGTGAAACAGAAGAAGCTTCCTGTCAAACACACGAGGTAGAGATGACAGAATCATCAGAACAGATGAAGGACACTGAACCTCCTGTACCTGAACCAGAATCATCAGAAGAGATGAGGGACACTGCACCAACTGTACCTGAACCAACACTCCAAGATAGCAGAGTTGCTAATGTAGAGAAAATAGAAACACACAATAATGCAACAATTGAACAAAATGTTGGTTACCAGCAACTTCAGGAACAAGAATCAGTTGAATTCAAGGAAACTGAAGTTCTTGAACCTCAAGGAGTCATCCCCTCTCATAATGTTTCTAGCTCTGAGGAGTTCAATCCACAAGAGACTGTAACAAAAGAAGAACCAGGTTCTGACACTCAAGCAGAGGAATCACCAGTCGTAATTGAAGATACTGAAGATGTAAATAACAGTGCTGCTCTTTCTGAGAAGATAGCTCCCGAAGAGCATGTACTAGCAACTGAGACAACTGTTGATACACCACCAGTTCAGGAGCCAGAACTAGAAGAGAGACAAAATATTGAATCTGTTGAAGCAGAAGATAATATAGCAGCAAGTGGCCTTCCAGGAGAAGAGATAGACACTGAAGCCATAGAGATTGAATCAGTCCCTCATGAGAGCACCACCACAAGCGTAAAGGAACTCAATGAAGATGTGAAAAGCAATGTTGCTCTTGCTGAGGAGGCAGCTTCAGAAGAACATATACTAGAGACTGAAGTAACTGTTGATAAATCATCAGCGCAGGAGCCAGAACTAGAGGAAATCAAGAACACGGAGCCAGCTGAACAAGAACATAATATAACAGAAACTGGCCTGCCAGAAGAAGAGATGAAGGACAATGAAGCCATGGAAACTGAAACAGTCCCTCATGATAGCAATATTGAAAGCATCAAGGAACTCAGAGAAGACGATATCATAACAGCAAGTGCACTGGATGTTTATACTCAACAAATCCCAGAGCAAGAATCAGTTGAAGACATGAAGTGCACTGACACCACAGAACATCCAGGAGAAACCCCAGAAAGCATTGTGTCTACTTCTGACGAGCTTACTAAAACAGGAGAGATCACAACAGTAAAGGAGGCGACTTTTGACACTCAACAAGCGCAGAGTTTCACAGATCAAGAAACCGATCTCAGTAGTTCCTCCAATCCTGAAGAGGCAGTGCAAGAAAGTGACTTAGTCAAAAGTGAGCAGGAAACTGATGTTCAGCAAGAGCAAGAACTGGACTCCACAGAAGAAACCAAAGGCACTGAAGATTACCAGCAAAATGGAGTTTCTACCTGTGAGGAGTCAGTGACTGAGGTTGAGCCAAACGTTGATGATCAGTATGTGCAGGAGAATAAATCAGCGGTAGAAGTAAAAGAAAATGAAGATACAGAAACTGAAGAAATATCCAAGCAAATTAATTTTACCACTTCTGAGAATGGAGCTCAAGAAAGCAGTGAACAAGAAGCCGACCAACCTTTTTATGTCCAACCCGTACAGCAGCTTGAATTAACCACAGATAGCAAGGACAATCAACTTGTAGAGGCAGAAGAAACATCCAGCCAAAGCAACATTGTCACCCCTGAAGATCCAACTGCAGAAGATAGAGTTGCATATGAAATTGACCCATCTGTTGATATTGATCAAGGGCATGAACTAGAATTAGTGGAAGAAGTCAAGGATACTGATGCCATTGAAGCTGAAGAAACCTCCCATGCAGGCCAAGCAGTTTCTTCAGCGGAGAAATTTTCAGAAAGCAATCTATCAGCTGTTGAGTTGACTCATGGTATTCAGCAAGTGCATTACTTCGAGACTATGGAAGAAATGAAGGGCACTGAAGGCACTTGTGATGAAGAAATCTGCTATCAACAGACAGCTACTTCAGAGGATCCATCTCCAACAGATAATGGAAAATCACTACAAGATTATCATGTAGAATCAAATGAAGAAAATTTGGATAATGGAATCGGCGATGTAATTTCAGTGCATGAAAAGATAGAAGATAATATACATGAGTCAGCAGAACTGAAGGTATGTTCAAATTAAGTATCAACCAATGCTTTTTCTCATCCATCTAAAATGTTTACAATACATAAAATAGTAATGCATATTTTAGGCAGTGCTAACTGCTAAATTTTATAAGGACTGACTTCTGAAGTAAATGATCACTAATGATGGTTTCCATGATTCACTTTAGACATTAAAATGAACAAACTTGGTATATCTAACTTTGCCACAATGCTGTGTATAGTAGTACATTATTGGTTTGTTGGTTGAGTATATTGTCAGACAAGATGTATACCAAACAATACCAAGTTTTAAACTACTGGTTACAAACTGTTTAGTTAAATTAATATGCAAAGTTTGAGAAAACACAGAGGTTGTACATTAGAGTTCAAAAGCTGCAAAATAGACTGCAGGGTGAACAGAGGATGCATAAATATTTCTTGCCACGTTGAGTGAAAATTGCACTATATGATCAAAGTTATGAACTGCAAATTAAATTGTAAAAGAGTGTTATATTTGAGTGCTATAATTGTGCAAACCCCAGTAGTCTTTTTCTTTTAACTCGGACTTAAGGGGGCCGCTGCACCCAAGAGAGTTCTATCATTCTGAATTCCGAAATATGCATCTAGTTCTTTGAATTTTAGGACTTGCAGGACAACTCACTAGTGTATTTCATACAGGATGAAACATCTGAATTGGGTGAAAAAACTCAGATCAGTGCGAACAGAATTGAGGAAAATGATGATCACATTTCTACTGAAGATACAGAAGAGACTTCCAACAATACAAATCTAGTCAAAGAAGGGCCAAATGAACATGGTTCAAGCCAGACATCAAATGTTCAAGATAATAAGCAACTTCATGATGTTGGACTTCAAACACAAGTTCGTGAAAGATCAGTGGATATTGGGCAACAAGATGAGGACGTGAAGAACGTTAACTTGGATCAACAGCAGAAGGAAGATGAAGAAATTGAGAAGCAAAAGGAAGAACTCCAGACAGATGAACAGAAACATGATGACAAGAGGGTTGATTTCATCATAGACACACAAGTGGAGTCCATTGATGCATTTCAGGTGAATATCTCTGATACTAACTAATTTCATGTTCTATTTTCATCAAAATCTCTTGTAACCAGAAGCACGGTGAAAGTAAGTTACCATCCAATGAAATTTTGCAGGCTGAACAAACAGATTCCGTGGTTACTGAAATGCACAATGATGAAGTAACTCAACATGAACCCGAGGATTCCATCCCAAGAACTACAGATGCGATGGTTGAAAACAGTACGGAAATAAAAGAAGAGACTGAAGAAGAGAATGGACCAAACAGTGGTGGCACCTTAGAGGTTTCTGCCAAAAACTATAATGAAGATGTGCATGAGAATACAGAAAAGGATGCAATGGTAGAAAAAACTTCAAGTAGTGAACATGATGAAATAGCTGGTGAAATTAGAAATGAAGAGGTCAGTACAGAATTTCCATTGATGCAATGTGAGAAATTTAGACATATTCTAGTTCAACTAACTGAAAATTGTTAATTTTCCAAATTAGAAATGTAAATAAAATGGTAAAAAAGTTTTCCATTATACAGGTAACTTATGTCACTGTGAGTATGATGGGTGAGTAACATTGATTAGCAAGCAACTAAGAATTCTTTTTAGCACTATCATCTCATTCTTTTGATTTCTTTTGGCAATACAAACTTTGAAGCATTACTGATTACTACTCTTAGCATAGAGGATTGTTATGGACTAACTTTTGAAGTAGAAGTACCTTTAAGAAATATGTAAATACAGAATGACTTATGCTGCGATTAGATTTCATATGACTAAATCTATGCTGAACAACATGGTTTGGTGAAAGTGTTTCATTGCCTATACTGAACAACATTGTTATCTTTTGCTCAACTTGCAGGTCGAACCTTGTTTGGCATCATCTCTGGAGAGAGATCTTCAAGTTGATTCAGACCTTTCAAATGACCAGATGCTAGAGAATGTAAGATTTGTTGTAGTGAATATTACCCAATATACATAATTTCATAAACATTGAAAATAATGTTAGCCACCATTTTTTTTTCTTTCGAAGAATGAACGAAAAACAGTGATCTTGAGTGAAAATAAATGGAAAATGGAAAGGATATAAAGTTATACAAAATAACAAAAAGTGAAGAGAGATGAACTTGAGTTTTGCTACTTTATAATATTATTTCCTTCGCAGTATATGCATGTGCATTTAAGTGGCAGATTTATCTATGAGCTTGGCCATGGACCCTTCTTAGTTCTTAACACAAAAGACCTGCAAGCCTTTTGAGTGCCAGCTCTTCTCTAAGTGAACATTTCCCAGTTTCTATCAACAATTGCATGCCTCTCAAGATTAACTCATTTCTGAATATGGCATCCCAAAAGCATAGTAGCTGTTATCATTCATTTACTTTAATGCTATCACATAATTATCAGAGTAATGAGCTGTCCTATCTGTTGTACAGAATCCTATAGCTGTTCCACAGAATGATGAATACATGTACAGAGCGGAGGAAGGATACACAAACAAAGTCAACGTTGACATGCATGCCATTCAAGAATCAGATAAAGTGATTGAAGATGCAGAAGAAAAACAAGGAATGCAAAATGAAGACAATGTTGTTCACCATGATGAATCTCTGGTCACAACTCAAAAGGAAGAGGCATCCCAAGTGCATACTGATGAACAATACAGTGCAGACACTAAAATGGATGATACCGCAATTTCTTATGCAGAAATGACACATGAAAATACAAGTACAGAGCCCAGAGAAGTTGAAGATACAAAGGAAAAGAAAGGATTAAATGACTTTCCAGAATTTGTTGTAGAAACATCCAAACAGGATGATGTTGACCAAGACTTTAGCATTCATCACCAGGTACCAATACACTTAACAAGTTATACTCATATGCATTCGTGTGATCAAATTTTATTGCAGAATCTTCTTGCAGTTAAACTAACATCTTTCCATCATTCAGGTTGAAGATGAAAAGTCGGCAGAAACAGAGAACAATAGCGCAGAATCTGAAGCTGTGCAACCAAAACTTGATATAACGATTGCTGAGACAAATAATGACAATAATTTGTCTACAATCAATCCCTTGCCTGAGCATGAAACAGAAAATGCCTCAGATATAAATCAAAACAGACAATATCAGGAAGCAACCAATGAAGATGCTATCGACAACATTGAAACTGGTCGTGTCGAGAAAATGGAGACAAGCTATACTGCAACAACTGAAGTGGTCACACTCAATGAAGATATCTGCGATAAGGTCAGAAGTCAAAACTCATTATATATGTTATTTAAGATTAATGTTTAGTCCTTCTAAGCTATTTTTTACTATTCCATTTAGGCTAGTGGAGCTGATGGAGTACCACCTGATGGAAGTCTTAAGACATCTGAGGACAACCTTGATGTTTCATCTGTAGTTACAGAATCAGAGGGAGAAAATATTAACAAGGAGACGGAAGATCACAAGCTTGCTCTTCCTGTGCATCCTACACAGGATGAAAACACAACTGAGCAGGGATTTGGTTTGGAAGATACAGAAAAAGAGTCCATGTCACCAGAGAAGGCACTGCCTGCTGAACCAGAGGAGCAAGAAGAGAATCAAGTAACCAAAGAACAAGATGAAGAAGACAGGCATGATGCAGAACTTGGTGATGCACATGAAGAAGATCACAAAGAAGCTGAACAAGATTATTTGCCTGTCTCTAGTTTCCTGATGAACCTAATATTGGGAAAAGACAATGATGATCCAAAGAAAGATTCAGAAACCGAGGTTGAAAAGGAGCAAGAAGAAACTACGAAGGATGGAAGTTGTTTGATCGCTTCTCAACAAGAAGAAAATTTGGTGGCATTTCCTATAGAAAAATCGGTGGATGAAAAACTCACCTTTGAACAAGAAAAAGAAAAGGTAGAAGGCTCTGAAGAAACAAAAGAACCAGTAAAAGAACAGAGTTATGATGTCGAGATGGACGTCCAAAAATCATTGGAAACTGATGAAGAGCTCAAAAGGAACACTTGTGATTTGGAAGCACCAGTATACCAAGATAATGCCCAGGATGAAATTTCTAGCAAACTGATATCAGCCAAGGCAGCTGATCCGATCGAAAAAATGGAAGCTAGAGACTTTGAATTGGATGAAGAGTCATTTGATACGGTTTGTCAGGAAAACGTGGAAGCAGCAACAGAAATTGAAGACGGAAGCTTGAATAGGGACCAAGATGACATAACAAGCCCAAAGGCTTCACAAGAGGATGCTTTGGAGGAAGTAGGAACAGAACTTCCGCATGAGTCTTTACATGAAAATAGACATGGTGCAAAGGATGAGCAAACACTCTCCTTGATAGAACCCGATACAGGCAACGCTGAAAAATTGCCTAACGAGGCTGACGGTGTTCAAAGCCCTCCTTGCACAGAACAAGAAGAGTCCATTGAATCTTCCTATGTTGAAGTGAGAAGTACTACTGAGGGTCAAGTGGAGAGTGAAGTAATAGAAACGAATGAGGAGGACCAGCATACGACCGCAGGTGGACATACTGAAGAACAGATAGAAAATTTACATGATGATAAGTCGAAAGGAACATGTTCTGAAGAAATATCTGATGAGCAGGCACCTGAAATAACTGAACCAGTTAGCCACACTGATCGAAATTTTGCTTATGAAAAGGAAATTCCTGCAAGTTCGACATGCATGGACAAGAAAGAGAGTATGATCTCAAACAATGAAGTCAGCAACTTTGAAAAAGCCCTTGAGACACACTCAGATAGTCCAAATTTGCATGTTAACCAAGATAAGAAAGATGAAACAGCTGATAACCAAACTGTGGTGGACCATAACACCGTGTTAGACAAGCTTGAAGATTCTAATCGGCAGGAGGAGCAGGAAACTGCTGCACAGAAGTTACCAAAAGAAACTGAAGGAAACCAGGAATTTATGGCAATAACAGAGCCTGTGATCAAAGAAGAGAATGTACATGAAACAGTTGAAGGTAACACTCAAGCAGTGAAGATAAAATCTAATGAAGAGAAAGAACTTTTTGATTCACAGGTTCAGGAACGTGGTCTCAATGTGGTTTCACCCAAAGCAACTTCTGAGGCCGACGAAAATTTTGTGGAGATAACAAAGCCAGAATTCAGCAC
Source organism: Oryza longistaminata (assembly GCA_009805545.1). Lineage (NCBI taxonomy): Eukaryota > Viridiplantae > Streptophyta > Magnoliopsida > Poales > Poaceae > Oryza > Oryza longistaminata. The sequence goes on from CM020179.1 coordinate 4,527,403, forward strand.
AGATGAAGAACATAGTCCAAAGGCGGATGAATCAAATAAGCCAGACGAGAATACTTGTGATGAGAAAACAAAGGCTGAAGAGGAAACTAATAATATCACTGATGAAGCAACAGTGAAAATAGAAGAACGAGGAGCAGAACAGAAGGTATCACATAAAAAACATAACATTTTGTCTGGTGTTGGATCAAAGGTGAAGCATCAACTAGCAAAAGTGAAGAAAGCCATCATAGGTAAACCTGGGCACACAAAGTCTGAATCACCAAAATCATAAAATTGATTCACCTTAGAGCATGTAATTCTTGTACAATATGTATTTTTGTAAGGAATTTATGTGAGGTGTAGGATATTGCAATGGGTTTAGTGAACCATCTGTAATTTTGTATGAACGATTCATTCAAAGGTTGTGTTCTTAAGGACGCTTGTAAATATAGGCAGGCAGTGTGTAGTTCAAGTTTCCATAAACTTTGTAATTGTTTCACCAACTTGGTGTGAGGTGAACAACATGTACATGGCATATTGTTTTTGTTACTTCCTCATTGATATGCATGTGTTGTTTTGTGGTAATCATGCAACATATTCTACACTTCTTCACGAAACCATGTGATGTTATGTGGTGTTTTGCTCTGAATCTAGCTAGTGCTAAAACATAGTAGGATGAGGTTTTACATGTGAATGAATACAAAGAAATCACAGTTCAGACTCCTTAGAGAAAGAAGCAACTACTCATGTTGCTGAGCTACGCCTTCATTTGGATAAGCAAAATGAATGCTGGACAGACCTTCGCTACAGAAAAAGTACTTGGCCTCTACAGGTAGCATTCTACTACTACGAGTAGTAGAAAAATGCTGAAGAGAGGAAAAAAAAGAAGATATTGTAGAACCTAACCTGATGTGAGGCGATAAACCTTAATTTTTTCCATTGCCAGCTCAATCATTCCACCCACCCACCATGACAATCCCAAACGCAGGAAGCAACTTTGGATTGGCACTGCATCTGCATTGCATACAGAAAACCCATCCATCGCGGATTCTGCAGGATCCACGGACCACGGTCCTCCACGCACAATGCTCTCCATCCCCGTCGCGGGCGCACACCCAGCGGCATGAAATGTGAGAGCGGGCGGCGGAGAACTATCGTCGAGCAGGTGGCGGGCATGCCGTGGAGGAGACACGCGGACCTGCTACCGCAGCGGCGCAGTGCTGGCGGCCGCCCGCCGTCACTCGTTCTTCACCCCGGGGTAGCCCCCAGTTACACATTGTCACATTGCCCTCCTCCCCTCCTCTCCCGAGCTTGGCGAATGCGGCGGAAATGGCGGCGGCGGCGGCGGCGGCGCAGCCATGAGAGCGGGAAGGCGAACCAATCGCAATTTCCCCATCAACCGTTCGCCATTTGCGGCGGCGTATGGCCCCGTCACCGTCAGGCGTAGTATGCGCTACGGACAAGAGTGTCTTTTGTACATAAATTCAGATTTCGTTTTCATATTATAGGATGCATTTTGATTTGCAGAGTGTTCAAAAATTAGATTTGGTCAATAATCTTCTTATACAATTGATATTTAATAGGGTTTAATAACTACAAAACCAACATAACAAAAGTTAATTCCTCGCATTTTTCATAATATACTTGCAATTTGCATGCACTAACGTTTGAAATTTATTCAATTTTCTTTTAGCTAGGCCTGAAATTGACCTTGGTGAATTAGTACCTAGAGAGGAAAATGGAAGCACGGGTGATCCATTTGAGGCAAAAACTCGACTTAAATTTTACATTTTATACATGGAACTAACCGAAAATAATCATTTTAAAGGGTTTACAATCCCTTTTATACATGAAAGGGAACTTGTACATTAGCTTCAAATACATGCACATTTTTCTATAAAAAAAGATGTAAAGAGAGCAGGGGTTCAAAACTGAAAATGCGGTAGCAACAGGTGCATCCTCTCGAAAGCTCTTGCACAACCAAACTTCAAACAAACAGTACAAGTAATTCCAAACGAGCACCAATATTCAGACTTCGGAGTAACCCATTACAAAGAGAATTGCAGATTTTGTTTCACGAACAAAATCAAGATAACTCATCCCTTGTGTCTTGATGCAGGTATTCGGTCATACATCTCATGAACAGAATTTGCATATGGTACACGCAGCCAGATTCTCTCAGAAAATGGCTAAAGAAAGATTGATTAATCAAGTATTCCCCATCGCTAACATTTTCAGTTTTTCAGACTTTCAGTTAATTTATTGACAAGGCCTTGCAAGTGACTATTCACGTCAGGGATGTTCTCCATGTTAGCTGAGCAACTTGAAAGCACTCGTGCTCGTGTATGAGTCGATGAGAGTATTTCACCATGACACCAGAAACCAAAATTGTACAGCCAGCACACTTGCGAGCTAGGACACTTTGTGCGAGATTTTTATGTAATTCATGAGCCTGCTCAGGGCTTTACCGCTGTCAATGGCTTCTCTTGCCCTGTCAAGTGCGGACTTGATATCCTCAGCTCCAGTGCAGCCTAAGAGGTGGTCAACCATGGCAGCATTTAGGACTATTCTGTCATAGGCTGGTCCTTTCTCCCCACTCAGCGCTGCCAAACCCAACTCCAAGTTTTTCAGGACCTGATTCAGTCCGGAGATACAGTAAGTAAACATTATAACTACGCTAAAAATATAACATCCTACTAACATGTCAGGGTGATACACGTTAATACAAAGCATTGACAGACTTGTATGGATGACTGCCAGCCTCTATTGGAAGTTGACGGCATATAGGAATATGAAACTAAGGTAGAACAAACGCAGGCATGGGCAAAATGGCTTACTGATCTATCAGTTCGTGGAGTCTCAGTGGATTCAAAACCAAGTTCCTGAGCATTCACAATGACACTGAAGCCCTCTCTAGAAATGCCTGAAAGATGATTGAGACAAGCTCAGGCTGAAATTATTTCATAACCATGTTATTGGGTATTTCAAAACAAGCTATCCAGATTAGTCATTCACAAAACCTCTTTTTTTTAAAAAATATTAATCAACTTCCAAGATGTAGAAATCTTAAATTTTTGAAAACACTGAACATACCCCATCATCACCAACAAACACATATGATCACTATGAAGAGGAATATTTATAATCAATAAAAAGCGAAATTTCTTTTACCATCAGTCTCGGAGAAATCTGTGCTGTTTGGTATCCGGAACCCTGAGCAATGGTTCACTGGAAGTCCTTTTGATGCATGAGCAGATCTTTCTTTGGTTGTCATAGAAAGCGCACCCTCCTCACCCTACGCATGCACCATAAATTTGAGAAATGACCATGTTTAATTATTGGATTTGCATTCCGAGAATAATAGAGAAGGGAAAGAAGCTGTTTGTTCAAAAGTTCAGGAGAATGACCTATCTGTCAGAAACGGAACTCAAAATGTTCATAGCGCAAGGCGGCCAATTTTTACATATGTGGTCTTAACAACAAGTGCACAAATAAACCCATAGGCTGGGTTATATGGGGCAAGACATCTAAACAGTAACATAAAGCTTAAACCCGCCATATAACACATTAACACTGTGTTTTCAATGGCACCAGGCTTGGGAGATTTGGAAGCATCGCAATGACTGTGTTTTCAATGGCACCAGTCCTAATGTTGCGACGGTCTTGCAGGTGGTAGAGAATGGGGGTAATCTTTGGTGTTTAGTGGGGGCGTCTGCCCTCCAAAAGTTTCTTAGTGGTTCGGCAAACCTAGGCACCTAATTGGCCGGGGTTGGCCAGGGCATGGGTGTGTAGGAGGGATTTGGTCTCTCCTACTTTGTATTTTTTTCCTTTATTTTTCTTCCCCTTAATGAAATGAAATGCAATTCTCTTGCGTTTTAGAAAAAGAACACATTAACACAAGATAATACCTTTACAACTAGTCCAGCGTGAACAGTTCTCCTCCTCATGAGCATAAGCAATGGATCTTCATAGCCCACATGATAAAATCCAGCAACCATTGATTCTCTTCCTCGCGCCTGGGGAAAATTTGAAGACAAATAAGCCTTTTCACAATCAACCAGTAGTATTTATTTAAGTGAGCAGAGCTTGTGACATTTACAACAGAAACATAATTGAACAAGGAAGGACATATAATAATAATGCATTTGTCATCAAATTTACAACAAATTAACAAGGATTCCCAAATAGTAGGTGATACAGAACAGTTATATTTTTACCTTCAATGAATGTAGAATTACAAGAAATATCTCCAGTCATCTTGACTTGTAGTCAAAGAGTTTTTTATGCATACATTATGTTGAGGAAACACTCTGAAAATGTAAGCTACTAAACTGCCAAACATTTTACTAAGAAATGAAAACAGTAGGTTGTACTAAATATTTAAATTAGTAGTTATCAAAGATCTGCCAGCAGTGAAATGTGACCAATTTTATGTTCTACGGTAGTATAATATGCACAAATGAACTACAATGTATATATAAACATAAAGGATGCTACACAAGTTAGAACAGTTGTACTCATTATGGTGCTCTTATGATACTGTCTTCCTTACAATAAAGCACTACAGGTGGATAAGAAGAGTTACTCACTCTCACAAATTGCTGAACTTTCTCAGAGGTAGCCAGCGGCGGCCGTTTCTTAATATGCTCCCTAAGCCCAATAATCGAATATCTGGAATAATAGTGAGCAAAAAGAACACATTTTCATACATTACAACTTTCAATAAGTTGTTTTTTAAATGAAGACAAATATTATAAAGCGGCAACATTTAAACTGAAAGCATAAGTTTCCTGCAGTTCCAAAAAAAAAGTAAAGGCAGTGATTCCATTATGAAAATTTTACTGCTAAACTTCATGGCTGTGTATGGACTTAAGTCAGATATTATGATCAGTTTTCTTCAGAAAATCAGGCTGAGGTGCCATTCCTGATTATCTGAATGTCTACAGGAATACTATGTCAACAAGACTTGGTCACTGAAGCACATAATTACCAAGAAAATGTCAAAACTTACAATGGTGGGCAAGCTTCTTGGAGACCCAAATATGCAAAGCCGGTATCCTCATCCTGAAAGCAACCAAACAGTTGATCTAATTAGATGCAGTCAGCGGAGAGTGCACAAAAAGGGTTGCAGGAAAATTAGGCAGAAGTTCATGCACACCTCCAGTAGTGTTTTGGCCTGTAATGTGGACAAATGTGTGTTTGCACCCATGAATTTAAGCATCTGACCTTCTGTTATGCCTCCCTGAAAATCTTGATCATTAAGTAATACAGAGAGTTTTCAAAATTAAGTGATAGGTAAGTCCATCTCCTAACCAAAACCTCCATAGCATTAAAGAAAAACACCAGTGCCCCGCAAAAAAAAAAAAGAAGAAAAACACCAGTGTATGATGATTGTTGATGGGTATGCTTTTGTACTGACCTTGGGTGGCATCCACTCAACACCATGGAGGAGACAAGCCTCACCATAGCAGGCTCTAACAGCTGCAACAAACAGAGTACTCCTGAAAAAGCGTGTATTTCCATCATAGGGCTCACCATAGTGTGTCAATGATTTGACATCAGCAACTGGAGTTGGACCTGATATAATGTGGTGTTAATGACACTATAATTTTTTTATATCCAATTTGAGAAAGAGAAACTGACTTGATGTTACCTAATTCATCATCAAAGGCTAGACAATATCCTTTGAGCTCGCGATCAGTCTCCCTATTCATCCGCTGTCCAATAAGAAATGCTGCCAGCAGTGCTTCATTAACCATAGTTGAATTTGCACTGGCTAATTCAACTGGTAGAACATCCTTTAGTACACCCTGAACTTCCTCATAACCCAAATGGCCACCAGCAAGAACTTCTCTCAAAGCACTGACAAGTCTCATCTCTGCAGTGCTTTGACCAACATACCGAGGTCCTGTTAAACCATTTGCTCCCATGATTGTTCCTTCCGGATCTGCTATAAATTTCACCTCGGGGGGAAGAACATTGACAAGCCGTGGCCAAAATAAGCTCATGGCACGACGCTCACCCTCACTCCATTGGGTGGCTTCTGGAAAGGAATTAGCTCTTATTGTCATGCCAGCGAAGAATGCACCCAGTTGTGCACTGGATACTGGCTCATCTTTGAGTTCTCCCATTCCTACACAAGAGATTGTAAGTAACATATATCATAAGATTGTTACATAAGGCAAAGAGTCAATGAAAATAAACCAATCACAAATCAGATGTACTGTAAACTTGTCACTCAAATATAACCTTATAAGCAAATTGTAAAAATCAGTATCCACAGTCAATAAATGTCCCACCGAAAGTTTAGTATTACACTCCGGAGTACAGCTAAGCATAAATTACGAGCTAATGTTTCACAAAAAAGTGCTAAACACTAGAAAGCTCCATTTCAAGCAAAATTTTGCATTCCTAGATAAAAGGAGATGTCACTGCAATAATCATAATTTGGATCAAAACTAACCGCAGACTACATATTAGTGTCATAGGAGTCGAGTTCTAAATTCCAGAAGTGACAGTGAAATCAGCAGAATTTCCTCCCGCACAGACGATGGCTGCAACGCAGGATCCGATCGATTCTAGAAATCACCAAAGCTGAAGCGGCAAGAGTGCGAGGCCACCCGCCGGCAAGGATGGCGGTGACTGACTCACTCACCGGAGCGGAGGATGGTGTCGAGGACGCGCATGGCCTGCTCCTCCCCGAGCGGGCGCGTCTGCTCGGGCCCCGTGCACACCCGCGCCTGCGCCTCCAGCACCGTCGCGTTCGGCCGCGGCAGCCCCGGCGGCCGGTTACGAGTCCGACACCGCCGGGTTCCGCCTCACCCCCTCCTCCAGCACCGCCACCCCCGCCTCCTCCATCCACGACGCCTCCGCCCCCGCCGCCGCCGCCACCACCGCCACCCGCGCCGCCATCTCCCGCGCCCGCCGAAACTCACCGCCGAGCCAACCACCCTCCTCCTCCCCGGCGAGCCCCGACCACCGCTCACCCCGCGCTCGCGGAGCGGCCTAGCAGCATCGAGTTCATGGCGGAACCCAAGGTCAATGCCGCCGAGCCGGAGGAACACGACGACTAGATTTTTCTTTTACATTTTAGACCTTCTCGAAAAACTTATTTACAAATAAGGGCTCCATCCTTTGGCCTATTACATTAATAAGCGAAACGGTTTTTTTTACGAAAAATATTTATGAATAAAACCTTTATATACGTATTTTTAGTGATTTAAAATTAAAAGCTTAAAAAATCTAAATAAAAGAATATCCAAATCAACTCAAAATTTAATATTAAAAATATATATTTTAGCTGATAAATATAAACATAAACGAAAAGATGGATCTTATAAGGTTTCAAAAAGACCCAAAAAGTAAAGAAAAAAGGATCGAGCCGGATGGGCCCCATTGGTCAGGATTGCTTTGAGATTCGTGCGGGGAGGGGCACGCGCGGGGTGATCGGGGGATCGGACGGCGGGGAGAGGGGGAGGAGCCCTCACAAAGCGCGGCGCCGCCTCCATTTCTTCGTCTCCTCTCCACCCATCCCCATCTCTCTCTCTCGCTCTCGCTCTCGCCGCGGAGCTTGGAGGTTTGGGTGAGATCGGAGCAGCGAAGCGGAGGCAGCCGCAGCCATGGCGTTGGCCGCTCGCCTCGTCTCCCGCTCCCGGCAGGTTCGCATCTCCCTTCCCCGTCCCCGTCCCCCCGCGAGCGCCCACGCGCCCGCCGCGGAAACCCTAGTTTTGAGGGTAGATCTGATCCGGCGGCGGCGCCGACGATTGGTTCGGTTTTGCGTGGGATCTATGGTTGGTTGCGTTGAGGAATTTATTTTGTTGGGATCGATTGCAATGGTGGGGGTTGGATGCGGTGGTGGGGGTGGGTGGCGTTTTTTTAGTGCGCAGGTGAGTCCGGTGCATTTCGTGTTACTGTTGATTGGAGCGAATGGGATGATGCGAGATCCTTCAGATTAGAAGGGGGAATGCTCCTCTGTGAGGGGACAAACAAGGGAACGGTTTGGTTGTAAACATCCCGGATCCTCTCACCACAGTTGCAATTTCCCAATTCAGCATCCTCCCACATATAACATTTCATGATTCGGTACTGGTCAACAAGCTATGGAAAGCTTGGTGTGGACACTGCTCAAGCACATTCCAGGCTATTATTTGTTAGTATGTTTTCTTTGAGCAGTATATGTCTTGTTGATGTGTGGGCATTGGTTTATTGGTGAAATTTATATGGTGACAATGTAGTCAGCCAGCTAACATTAGAATAGGTTGGCTGAAGAAGTTATTAGTACTCCCTCCGTTTCACAATGTAAGTCATTCTAGCATTTCCCACATTCATATTGATGTTAATGAATCTAGACATATACATCTATCTAGATTCATTAACATCAATATGAATGTGGGAAATGCTAGAATGACTTACATTGTGAAACGGAGGAAGTATATGTTATGTAATAAGGACGTCCATGTTGGTAAAGTTGTCAGTACAAAGCTATATGGAATGTTTTGTTTCAGAAATCTCTAGCTTCTCTACTTTTTTTATAACTTTGTTTATGTTAATTGTCATTGGTTAATGTCTCTGGCTTCTGGCAGCTATACTCTGCTCAAGCTGCCTTGGCAAACGGAGGTGCCACACAAGTCCGCCTGTATGCCGCTCCAGGTGATCGTACTCCCGTCAACGGTGATGGTAAGCCTCTTAAATTTTCAGTGCATTTAACAATTTATTTTGTGCAAATTCTGTAGGAACTTCAATTGCTTTTAATCCTAACTGCAAAACTCCTTTCCATAAGACCATTGTGTTGAGCTGTAGAAGAAAATTGGTTTCTGTACTTTACCTTTGTCCATCGCAGTATCACAAGTAATGTTATGTGTTTTCATGTCATTCAAAAAATATTTTTCAATGCAAAACTGTAGAGATTACATATGTTCATGAGTTGGATTTTGTTTGATTAAACTCTGCTGTGTAGTTCTGATTACTTCTGTATTTAAGTTGCACAATTTACTTTGTATTATAATTTTGGTGGTCTGATTTTTTTTTTTGTATGTATGAAGACCTATTGAAGGGCATATTTTTTGAGGTAAAGAAGAAATTTGAGACTGCCCTTGGTGTACTTAAGAAGGAAAAGATCACAATTGATCCGGATGATCCCGCAGCAGTTTCTCGTTATGCCCAAGTCATGAAGACTGTAAGACAAAAGTAAGATCACTTATAATATGTCACATGTATTCATGGTCCTTAGTTTATTACTTTCCTTTGATTTGTCATTGTTTTTGTGTTTATTTTACACATATTTGTGGTGATTGTTTCTATTCTCTAGCGTAAAGTTCTTTTATTAAATAAATCAGATTTTTTGGGGTTTACGAAACCTTGAATTCATTAAGCACTATTGTATATTTCAGTATCTATGTAGAAATAACTCCCATTTTGATTTTACTTATTACCTACTACCGTTTGTCAGTTTTGCCTAGTACAATTTTTCTTCTTCCCCATTGATGTATGATGCCCCATCGAAAATAAAAAAATATTTTACTTGTACATTAATGCATCCATCCTATGCAGCAAAACATACTCTGGCATGTATATATATATCTTCTATCGAGATAGGCTTCCACTTTATTGCTTTCATTTTATAACACTTATTCTGGATGTTATTGATCTATTTACTCAGTTATGGTTCCATTGTGTAAATGCAGGGCAGATCTTCTATCCGACTCTGAGAGGATTAAATATACCATCGACACCTTTACAAAGGGTATCCCTGATGCACGGACTTACTTGAATACTCTTCAGGAGATCAGGATAAAGTACATCTATTATCATTTTCACAATTTTCATCTTATGTTTTTCTCAGCCCCAAAATACCCTTGTAAAGAATTAAATCAATGTGATATTTGCCTACATAACAATTTTATTGCACTATTTGCTTGTCTGAATATTCTTCTGTTCACTTAATGTTACATAGGAGTGGCCTTATAGATGATATGGGTGCTGAGGCTATGATGATGGAAGCCCTTGAGAAAGTTGAGAAGGAGATTAAGAAGCCACTTCTGAGGAGTGACAAGAAGAATATGGGTCTCCTCTTGGCAGAGTTTGAGAAGATAAACAAAAAGTATTTATCTTCATCATTTTGCTATCAACTTGAGATAGCTCAGATCATCATTTACACTGCTCGTCTACTCTAGAGATATACTTTTTCTGAATATTTCAGTGAGAATAAAATTCCACATGATAGATGAAACGTGCAATTCCTTAAGCTGCTTGCATGATAATTTTCTGGTTTCAAAGGCAATTCAGGCCATGTTTTAGTTCTTTTATCTGACCTTGCGCACTAGCAAGAGTTTTCTTGTTCGCTAACAAGGGTTAAGGGACCAAATATACTCTCAGATGATGGTGTAACCAACTGTAGCTTGTTTTTTACTTAGGTGATCGAGATCCATTATTGCTGGCTTGCAGGGAAATATATTGATTTTTCTTCCTCCTGTGCATGCTAGATGTGTTATATATATATTTTATTAGTTGGACTAACCTTTTTCATGCTTTTTTGCTTTCCATTTCAAAATTTCAAATAGGCTTGGAATCCGCAAGGAGGATCTTCCCAAGATTGAGGAAGAGCTTGAATTGGAAATTGCCAAAAGTGAGCTGACGGAGCTTAAGAAGGAATGTGTTGAAGCAATGGAGGTTCAACTAAAGAGGTATATCTCTCTTTATATACGAATTCGTTATCTGCTTGAGTTGGGACTTGTCAGAAGTAATAAGATTTGCAGCTTGTTGCATGCAAGCTAACTAATGTCCAGTGCATAGATACATCTAGTTTTATTATATCATGTGTGCGTCTCTCCTGAAAAAGGTTAATAAAACACTGACGTGCTTTGTTATCAGGGAGGAGTTCAAAGACGAGGAGATGCCTGATGTCAAGAAGTTGGACATCAGAAACTTCCTGTAGGCCAGACCAATTATAAATCTCAAGGCATTTTGAAATGCTCGGACACTCCATAATGGTTTTTCTTTTCCAGTGACAGCCGGTGCTGTAAGCATACCAATGAATGTTATTCTTGCTTTTTGTAATAAAAACTGCACCGAAGTACAAAGACAAGTCAACGGTTGAGTTGGATTGCTTGTTACCTTCCTGCGTGGAGAATTTTGTTTTTTGTATTGGCAATGTGAACGCCAAGCAGCTTACTGTCTCCCTGATGATGCTCCAGTGTTGGATTCCCTGATGATATGGACACACCAGGTTGAGGCTTAGGCAGTGATTTACTGTTTTCGATTACATTTTGATTAGAATACTTTGTTTCCTCTAAAATCATTCTCTTAATTAACCGAAGGATGCATTATCGTTATACTTAATACACAAATTTCTCAGGGTGAATTGAAATGTTAGTAGGAGGGTTAATCCGTGAATAGCATTGCCAATTGGTAAACTGATCTGGAATGTTGAGTTAAAGTGGATATTATGCGTTGGGAGAATTGGTAGGTACGGCATCTCCAGTTTGGCTCGGGCAGGCAATCAAGTTCAGGAATAAGTCAGTAAGTCACTTGACGTCCCTCAATTTGTCAAAAATACTAGATATAAGTTCTGAAATTTATCTCTAAGCCAAAATACAAGTCTCTCAATTTACAAAATCAGATCATCCAACGTCCTAGATAGTATTATGCCTGGTTTTAAACTTTTAGCTCACGTGGTAAGCCGAGTCGGCGTGAAACCCAGGACGACAGATGGGACGTCGAACATCTGAGGGGATTGGGAGGATGGGAGAAGATGGTGAAGAAAGTGTTAGCCACTGACATGTGGGGCCTGTGTGGTGTGCGGCCCGTGTGAGTCTCACGCTGACTCAGCTTGCCAAATCGGGCATAGCACTGCCCAGGATCTCGGGTGAACCGGTATTGTAAATTGTCGGGCCCGTTATATTGGTATAGGGATGAATTCAGACTTGCTGACAAGTTGAGAATCCTAAAGTGAACTTATTCGTTAAGTTTATTGCGATAAGGCCCAGTATCTAATGTAAACATACTTGTAGGCCCAGATCAATCAACCAATGGGCCAGTTCTAATCCAAGAAGGCAAGGCCCAGTTATAGTCTAAACGTATCTGAAGGCCCAGATGGGACAAACAATGGCGGCGGCCCAGACCAATCCAACAATGGCCCAGTTCAATCTTAGATCCTGGCTGGAAAATACTTAGATTCTGCAGAAGGTAGGTGCAACCATCTTCATTTTCATCAGCCAAGATGGGACGAGATGATCAGTAGTTCAGGAGAAGATGTCTAGGGCTGTGTTTAGTTCCAAAGTTTGGATTCAAACTTCAGTTCTTTTCCATCACATCAAACTGTCATATACACATAACTTTTCAGTCACATCATCTCCAATTTCAACCAAAATCTAAACTTTGAGCTGAACTAAACACAGCAGAGAAGTTCATAGTTGAGGAGTCATGCAGTCTAGCAAAACAGCGCCAGTTTTAATAGTCACACCGCGCACAACAGTTCATATCATATCAGGCTGGTTTGTCACAAACTCACAGGTACACTGAAAATATGAAACGAGTATTTGAAATGTTCAAAATATGAGTACTGTTTATATTTTTATTCATATTTTGAAATGTTCATACAAAAAAAATTAATACTCATATTTTGAAATAATTTTAAGAATTTTTAGTTATGTTTTTGTTATTGGCAATGTAGATATTGTCCAAGAAATTAATGGTCATAGTCAAACAGTCTCATAGTCATCGATAGAGTGTCAGACAATGTGTACGGAGTCTATATTATTAGTGAGCCGGGCTAAGAGTCAACTCTTTCCCTTGATCCAAAACATTTGGGCGTGAGTGATCTTGGATCTCACGACGTCATCGATCGCTGCAAATTTTGAGTTCGTATACAAAGACTTGGCGTGCGCGATCCGGTCATTTCTCGAATCACTAGCTTCTCTAGGATCAACCTAGTGTGTCGGTGTAACAAAATAGGGGTGTGTTGTAGTTCACGTTAAAATTGAAAGTTTGGTTGAAATTTGAATGATATGATAGAAAAGTTCGAAGTTTACGTGTGTAGGAAAGTTTTGATGTGATGAAAAAGTTAGAAAATTAAAGAAAAAGTTGCCTAGGTAATTTTATCATCTTTGAGAAAATACCGAAAGATATCATATTTTCTAACCTAAAAACTTGGTACCTTCAGAGTATCTCTAGGTATCAATTTTTTTTTATGTAGAATTTAGGTATTTAGGTTGTGTTTAGTTTCTTGGCCAAATATTTTTTTAAAGTATACGGACACACATTTGAAGTATTAAACGTAGTCTAATAACAAAACAAATTACAGATTCCGCATGTAAAATACGAGACAAATTTATTAAGCCTAATTAATCCATCATTAGCAAATGTTTACTGTAGCATCACATTGTTAAATCATGGCGTAATTAGGCTCAAAAGATTCGTCTCGTAATTTACATGCAAACTGTGCAACTGAATTTTTTTTCATCCACATTTAATACTACATGTATGTGTCAAAACATTCGATGTGATGTTTTTGGTAAAAAAAAAATTGAATATAAACACGGCCTTGAGGATTGTAAAATTTCCCTGATAAAATACCCATAATATTTGCATTAGTTTGCGTGCTTTTGAGTTTACTTCGGCATACAAAATATTCAAAACAATTTGGCAAAACGGAATGGTTAAATCCACATGTGTTACACTGACAAATTTACTTAAAGTCAAAGTAAATCAAAGTAAATTTCAGAATAGTAAATTCGGAGGTGTACACTTGATTACAAGTACATTAACTAAATTGTTTTATTCCTTGACCTGACATGACTCATGCACGCTAGTACTACTACGCTACTACTCCTCCCGAGTTGGATCGTAATTAACCACGCAACTAAATTAACCGAAGTCGTAATTAATGCATGCGATTATCCGGTTGATGATCGAGATTAATTAGCCTAACCCCCTGATTAATTAAGGGGTTAATTAATTAGCTTTGCGGGTCTCGAGTCCGAATCCGAATGGGAATAGCGGGTCGTAGTGCTCGTCGCCGACGTTCATCGGCAGCTGCTCCACCGACCGGAACCACGTCCTCGCCAGCTTCCCGGTGAACTCGTAGTCGCCGAACAGCACGTCGCTGACGCCCTGCCCCTCCGTCCCTGGCAGCCACGCCGCCACCAGCGCGTCGATGGCGTCCATGTACGGCTCGATCACCAGCGGCCGCCCGGAGACCACCACCACCGCGCACCTCACGCCGCCGCCGCCGCCGCAGACGTTCTGGATCACGCTCGGCCCCGGCGCCGGGATGGTCAGGTTCAGGTTGTCGCCGAGCGTCTCGGCGTACGGCGGCTCGCCGACGACGACCACGGCGGCGTCGAACCTCCCGCGTTCCGCCGCATGAACCCGGCGTCGGGCGCCGCGGCGAAGACGACCTCCGTGGCGGGATCCACGGCGCGGCGGATTCCGTCGAGGATGGTGGTGCCGCCGGCGGTGAGGTTGTTCCCGGCGAGGCCCTGCCAGGTGATGGTCCAGCCGCGAGCACTGGCTGCCGAGGTCGTCGGCGTGGGCGCCGGCGACGAGGATGGAGCGCGCCCGCTTCGGCAGCGGCAACAGCGGCGCGTCGCCGGGCTTGCCGTTCTTGAGGAGGACGAGCGACTTGCGCACGGCCTCGCGAGCAAGGTCGCGGTGCTCCTGCTTCCCGAGCTCGCCGGCGAGGCTGAGGTCGGCGTAGGGGCGCTCGAAGAGGCCCATGGTGAACTTGACCCGGAGGATCCGGCGAACGGCGTCGTCTATCCGGCTCATCGGGATCGTGCCGTTCTTCACCAGCGCCGCCAGGTCGTCGATGAACTCCGTGTACGTGAACGGGATCATCACCTGATTGCACACAAACATTCGAAAATTAATCAGTCAATTAATTATGAAATGTTTTGGGTGTAAAGGACCATTTCTTGGATCGATATTTGTCTCTTATTTATCAATGAAATGAAAATTTTATGATGAAATTAGTCTTTGCATGTATTAATGTGTGCACTGTACTGACCATGTCGATGCCAGCCATGATACCCAGCTTGATGGACAACATGTAGTCTGCATGTGCTGGGGTCGTGATCCTGTCAAGCCCTTGCCAATCCGAGATAACGAATCCCTGAAATTGAATAACACATTAATTAATTTTCAAACTTAAACAGATCACATCATATATGCATGAAGATCTCACACGTATGTACTACCGTCTAGAAAATAGAAATACAAGTCGAGTTTGACTATCCAATTAATTTTAAATCTTTGACTAATTATTAAACCAATAATAATATTTTACATGCACCGATACGGATGAATTCATGTTCAAAAGCACATAATCTATTTTAAAATATAAGTATTTCTATATTGTTTAGAGGAGAAAAGTTGCCAAGAAAATAATTGGGTGCCTCTCATTGAATGAGTGGTGGGTGGGGGGCTAAAATAAAAAGAAATTTAAATAAGAGGCTATTAGGAATTGCTTATATTTTAGAAAAAAATAAATACTAGAAATGCTTATATTTTAAAACTGAGACTATTTTTGTTATGACCATAGTTTATTTTTCATAAATAAAATAACGAAAGAGGAATTTACTTTCAAAGTTTATTTTTAACCATCAAAATTAAGCCTTACACTCTCCATTTCAAAATAAACCAATTTAGTTGGAGATGTGATATAACCTAGTACGTACGACTTATATCCAACTTTAGTGTATTAAGTTTATTTATTTTAGGGTGAAGGGAATATATATATTTGTAGACAAAGGTATAGCATATACTACCTCCATCCCAAAATATAGCTATTTCTAGCAGAGTGTCTTGTCCTAAAATAAAGCTATTTCTCCACCTACCTCCTCTCAACCAATCACAACCATTATTCTTCACCTACTTTCTCTTTTCAACCAATCGTACACTTTCTCCAATCATTCTTATTTACTTTCTTAATATATGTGCCAACCTCAAAAATGGCTACATTTTAGGACGGAGAAAGTATATATATAGTAGTAGTTCACATACCCTGAAGCGGAGCTTGGACTTGAGGAAATCGGTGATGAGGAAGTGGTTGGCGTGCATCTTGACGCCATTCCAGCTGGAGAAGGACACCATCACCGTGGACACCCCCTGCGCCACGGCGCTGTAGTAGGGCGGCATGTGCACCGTCATCAGCTCCCGGAGCGTCGCCACCGTGTTGTTCTCGTTCATGCCGCGCGTCGTGCCGCCGTCGCCGACGTAGTGCTTCGAGCACGCCGCGACGCTCGGCCTCCCGCCGGAGACGAAGGGGACGCCGCGGCGGCCGCCGGCGGGGATCTCGCCCTGGAAGCCGGAGATGATGGAGGACATGTGCTGCACCACCCTGGGGTCCTCGCTGAAGCTCTCGTAGCAGCGGCCCCACCTCGGGTCCCTGCACACTGCCACGCATGGCGCGAACACGTACGGGATCCCCGTCGCCCTCACCTCCGCCGCCACCGCCGCGCCGATCCTCTTCGCCAGATCCGGGTCCCTGGAGAAGAACGAAAAAAATGATAATTTGACACTTTTTTCGTAGCCCAATTATTTTAATTGATACTTATGAGAATGATATGTGAACCATCTAGATGAATGAAAGTGGGTTAGAATGTCAAATAATCGAAACCCATTTTAAGAAGTGTTACATTATCAAATATCTCGGAGAAGAACACACCATGTTCATGCTCTCACTAGCTAGCTAGCTTATCTGTGTATATTCCCTCCCTCCGGTGATGAATAAAATCCAGTAAAACTTTTAGAAAACTATTACTATTGGTCTTGTGTTAAAATAAGATTACGACATTATTGTATGATGAGAAATTTTACGATCATTTTAAAACGTAACTGAAGATTCCAAAGATCTTTACACTAGAAAATAAAAAATTGGTAACTTAAGCTAGCTAATATTTAGATGTACCAAATAAAAAAATATGGTACTTTATTTTTCAAATATAGTAAAATTATTCTTATGATAGTAGTTTTTTTTTCTTTCAAGTCGAATCTGTCTTTTTTTTTCCTTTTCAAATTCAGCGCGTTTGAGAAACCATTAATTAGAGTGACAACGTCAAAATATTACTAGTTGGCGAGTTGGGCAATTAGTAACTCTTTCCCTTGTCCAAAACGTTGGGACGTGAGCGATCGATCGCGCTAATTTAAAATCTCAAATCTTGGATCTCACTCCATCATCATCGAGCACTGCAAATTTTGAGAGTTTATATACAAAGACTTGGATGATTAATTAATTTGGCGTGCAATCTGGTCATCTTCAGTAAATAACTTATCACAACTAGCTACATATGGGAATCTACTTAATTCATGCATCATTAATTGAGTTTAATTAAGGGGGATAATTAATCATTTTAGTTACCTAGTGCAGCCGAGGCCGACGTTGTGGGGGAAGATGGTGGCCCTGTAGACGTTGCCGTGGCCATGGACGGCGTCGATGCCGTAGATCATGGGGATCCCGAGGCGCGTCGCCATGGCGCCGCGCTGCATCTCGTTCACCATCGACACCCACGCCGCCGGCGACGCCTGCGCCGCCGGCACGCTGCCGCCGCCGCTCAGCACGCTCCCTGCAATTTGAGAGATATATATTCGTCTTAATTTAATGGCCGGTTTGAGTAGCTATAGCTAATTTTGATTTAATTCATTTTGAATCTGTTTTAGTATTTACATTTATTTATGGAGACGCATGCCCTCACTTGTGCTTGCAGTGAAAGCTAAGATTCAAACCTTGTATTTACAAAATCATTAGTATCTTATAATATCCATATTTCCATGACCGTATCATACGGATTCAGAGTGTTTGACTCCCAATCTCACCAAACTGGTTCGTTAGACATTTGTCTGCATTACCCATGATCAAAGTACGAATTGTTTAAGAAATGTTATTTTGTTATAGCTAGCTTAAACAAACTCCTGGCCGAATCACAATATAGACATTCGTTCAAACTTCAAACTTTTTCTTCACGAACGCGTAAAATCTTTGCATGTCAAAAATATATATTAGAGAACTTCAGACTTCAAACTGTTTTAATTTGACCTGCACTATATTATAGTTTTTTTTTCAAACACGCAAAAGCTTTCATCGATATTAATTAGATATTATATATAATTTCCTGAGGTGTTTGTATTCGCATTCTACTTATTATATGTGTATCTTGTTTTTAGATGCAAGAATCAATATGTATCTCTGCTGCAAGAACCAAGAAGCAATCAAGTATACCAATGAAGTAGTTGCGCATGACGTCGAAGGTGGCGTTCTCGCGCTCGATCTGCGACATCTGACCGATCTTCTCCGCCAGCGTCATCCGCCGGAGCAGGTCGTCGATCCTCTTGTTCAGCGGCTGCTTCGAGTCCTTGTACTTGGGACACTCCCCTCCTCCTCCGCCGCCGCCCGCCGCCGCCGCCATCGCCGTCGCCGCAATGCAGCCTACACACACCACCACCACGAGCACGGCGGCGCCGCCGCTACTACCTCGCCGTAGTAGCCCCATTGCTCAGCTCAGGCTAAGTGAGATAGAGCTGGATATGAATTGATGACTTGATCGATGGAAGCTTAATTAGGTGTCTATTTATGGACGAGCTTAGTGAGTTAGTGACCCAAGTGACCAAGTGTGTGTGTCGGTCCAAAAATATTCATCGTATTAAATGTGGGGCTAAGATGAGGCCATCGAGCTAGTTTGAATGGTTTTGAGTTTACTTGGACATTTAAATTGCTCAGAACAAGTTGGAAAGCAGGGTTGTTAAATCCACATGTGTATTATGCAGACAAGTTGCTTAAAGTCAAACTGATGAACTTCATAATTGATTCGATCATGGTCGGTACTGTAGTAGTTTGGATCCTCTGACAGAAAGAAAATAAAAATGCTCCATTTAAGTCTCTGAAGCTCCTGCAACGCATGCACAAATCCCTAATTTACTGAAAATTAAGATTTCTTTTGCTTGTCAGTTTGGACAAATTCAGGCCACCTCGCGGCTTGCCCTAAATTAATTATCTCCTAGATTCCTAATTAGTCTCACCGGTTGCCCTTAGAACATGTAAAATGGTCATTAACAGCGATCTCACCGTTACTAATTAAGAATACTTATTGATACGAAGGATAGAAAGAGGAGAGATAAAATATCATTATTATGGGTAACAACGACTCTTAGCCTCTATAATATAAAAGCATGATTGCATATATAAAGGTGAAAAATGAAAAAAAAAGTAATAAAAGAATATTTTTTTAGCTAATGGTGAGAGTGTTTTAACTGTTATAAAGATACGACTTCTAAATAATCTTGTATTTTCTAATGGATCATACACATATTTACTGTTAAACATATACTTATCTCCTAATGAATCCCACGCTCCTTCATTGCATGCACAAATCCCTAAATTACTGGTAGGTTTTTTTCGCCGGAGGTGAAGAAGATCCGAACCGAATTACATTAAGATCATGAGATAGGCTTCAGAAGTCATTTGCCGGTTGCCACAGGCTAAGATTATCTCGTATGTTTTGGGCGGAGCTACATAAAAGGGATTAGGGTTTCTAGGCACCTGGTCAAGTGGCGGAGCTAGGAGCTCGACACGCCTAGGGCTCAAATTGAAGGCTAACAACTATCCATATCAATTCGTACTTGGAAGTGCAGTACAAGTACGAAAAAAAAATACAAGACTGAAATACAATTTCTAAATATGCACCAAGTATAGTAAAAGTGTAGAAAAAGTACAAGACTAGACTAAAATTTTATTAGAATACCTAATGCGACGTATATTCATGATTTTCACTCTTCATCAACAGAAGGTAGAGAACCTGAAGCTGAATATAGAAAATGATATTACATAATGTAAGTGATGCAAATTATGAGAACTTAATTATTTGTAGACAAAGCAATGCATGACATACCTCTAGGTAATTTGTGCTTGCACGTCCTCAAAGCACGATAATGTTGTATAATCTGACGATCTTCAATGCTAGTAAAAACATCCCGCTCAATATAGCATATCATGCAGTGATTCATCCATTCATCATTCATCTTGTTCCGCATGTCAGTTTTAATAATGTTCATAGCTGAGAAGGCTTTTTCAACAGGCAAAATTAAGGTTAATTCAATTAAGTGATACACCAATGGAAAAATTCTCTATCACTTTGAACCATCTTAACAGCAAGGTTACCAAGGTCAGAGCAACTTAGAGAAATCCAAATCAGATCTCACATCAGAGATAAATGTGTTAAGTTAGTCTCTAAGGACTATACAATCATATATTTAGAAAAAGTCATCTGCATAAATCCTTGCCCCGCACCTGCCGCAAGGAGGAGGAATGGAAAGGTTTTTTTTGGGTAGGAGGAAACCCATTAATTAATTAATTAATTAACTAATGAGAAATTAATGGAGGACAAATATGGGGCCTTCATAGGCCTCCTTTCTGCGCGCTATGGCCCACACGGCCCACCTAGTATCGGAAAATAAGAAATCGATCGGAAAGAAAACCCTAGAAGCGAAGCGGAGAGAAAGCAATGGCGTCCCTGAGCAAGCGCGGCGGCGGCGGCGGCGAAGGGGAGGGCATCCTGGCGTCATGGATGGCGGCGCACGGGCGCGAGGCGGCGAGCAGGGCGAAGAAGGTGGTGCGGAGCACGGGGAAGGCGGCGTGGATCGCGGGGACCACCTTCCTGGTCCTCGTCGTCCCGCTCATCATCGAGATGGATCGCGAGCAGCAGCTCAACGACCTTGAGCTCCAGCAGCAGGCGCTCCTCGGGCCCGCGCCTCTCAAATGATCCATCCATCCATAACTTCTACTAATAGTGTTTTTGCCTGTCTAGTCAGACAAATCAAACTTCTTGTTTTCATTAATTTCATCATTATGCTGCTCTGATGAGATGTCGTCGTCGCTTTTCCTTTCCTGCTGCTACTAATTTTCACGCTCATCTTATCATGCCAACTATATTTCGTTCTGTGCGATTCCTGCGCCTTGTGCCGTTTATTCTTTCTCGTCATATGCTGCTGTGATGAGATTTCGATTTGCATCGACCAACCAGGGTTACTTTTTTTTTTTTTAATGGATTGACATCTCCAGGTTTATGAACAACAGTTACTATAATAATTAAGGTTTTCTTTTTGTAAAAAAAACAGTATGGTCTCTGTAATAAAAAGGAGAACATTGTACTCCAGTTTCTAAAGTTGGATCACAAATGGGAACTTATGAAGATTTCTTATTCATAAGAGTATGACTCGAGCAAAGCATATGTTGGTTTGTTACGCCCCCGAAACTTTGGCAAATAACAATGTGTGATGGTAACCAAGCATTTTGATACAAACAGCACCACTTTATTGCATTTTGATACAAAGAACACTAGTTTTTATTGGGTACTCCCTCAAAATTGCACTCCTAATTTAATTTGAAGAGTGCACTTATTTTGAGAGGGATGAAGTATATATATGCTTAACCTAACCAAAAGAACTTTTTTTACGTTATAAATTTGGATTCGTCACTAACCAAACTGTCATTGCTGGCTTATGATAGATTTTCTGGCAAAAGAATGTCATTGCTGGCTTGTGATAGATTTTATGCCAGTATTAGCAACAAACTGGGCAGCGACTAATTCTCGGTTGATAAATTAGATTTAATTTGAGAATTCATCCTCCTGACCCACATATCATGGGCACGACTGGGGCAAATCCTCAATTTCTGATCTAAACGATAAGTCCGGGTATATGATAAACTCGGAGCATCAAATCGATCAGCATACCTCGAGGGGAAGCATTGCAAACAATCACGCAAGAGAAGCTGAGCTGCTGCTCCTGCTCTTAATGCAGGCATGGCACATCAAGGACGGGCATTTGCATCATAATAAAACGTCTAGCCAAAGTTGGATACCACACATTCTTCGTCAACAAACTGCTGCTGCGACAAAACCCAAAACCAAAAAAAAAAAGCAACCTAACGGAACGGAGGAAACAACCCAGTAGTTCTTAGTTATGCAGCTCTCCCTCCCTTTTGACGGATCAAAACCTCATGCTTGCAGCATATGCATATCCCACCAGGCCACCACCATGGGGTGGTGAACCATTTAGTTTCTTGCGTTGTGGCTCCCCAAAATGCCCCTCTCATGGTGAGGAACACGCTGGTAGCCATTTGACGGCCTGCCACTACCACGGTTGCCCGCATATTCGTTGTCGCCTCCCCCTCTAGCATACCCTCGCCCTCCTCCACCGAAACGACCTCTGCCTCCCCTTCCTGCCAATGCCAAACACGCACCAGGTTCATATCATACTTACGCAAGTATATGCTACCATCAACTACACCATGAAGCTGTGTGTAGTCTGCAAGCAAATATTGCATAGGTGTTGGAAAAATAAAAGAGCAACTTACTTCCACCTCTTATGCCGCTGTTAGGCTTCCGCTCCTCAACATATATCTGCCGCCCATTTATTTCAATTGGTGAAGCCTGAAAATTGGCAAAAGATTTAGCATATGACCTGTCAAACCATGATTACTAATTCAAGCGAAGGATGACCATATAGTGCATTAAAAAAAAAGGGGAAAGCAGACCACCAATTAAACATCACAGTAATTAGTAAATGGTGAAGTGAATATGCATTAAATTTGATTTTAAAGGAGTATGCACACACAAATTGGAGAAGGTGTTTAATGCATGTAAAAAAAAATTGAGTTTTGTTAACAGTTTGCCACCTTCAATGCATTGTGAACACCACTAAGTTCTTCGAATTCCACGAACGCATAGTAGCCTCCGGTCTCCTACCAATGTCATACAAACACTAGTCAAAAGAAAATTCTATCATATCACGTAATAAAAAATATATATAAGGAACCACCTTGCGGCTTCTGATAGCAACACCATCAGGAATGAGCCGCCCAAACTTCTTGAACTCATTCTCAAGATCAGCCTCAGATACAGAAGATGGCACGTTCCCAACATAGACAGATTTGCTCTCTATTTTTACGAACAGAAATATTAAGAGTCAGTGGGTAATGTGCAACTCAAATCAGCGAAAAGGATTATGATGCTAGCTCAAACTAAAGGACAACCTTCATCATCCTGGACAGCAAATTCACCATAAACATCGGTTTTTGGCTTCTCGGCTGCCACAGACGAAGTCATAACCGAATGCTGTGCAGCCTGGTTTGTCTCGGTTGCCTGGTGAGAAGGTCTAGTCGGGGCTGGCTGGGCTACAGGGAACACCGGTGGAGCTTTTGCGGTTCTTAGCTGCATGAGTTATACCATCAAGGTTTTAAATATGCATGAGATGACATCACAAAAAGAAAAATAATCATGATCAACCAAGTGAAGGTGCAACATACAATGGAGGCATAGGTCTTCTTTACTGGTTCACCAACAGGTTCCTCTACATGAGGAGGTGGAACAGGTGGAGATTGCACTGGCTCCTCCGGTGCCATCGCCATTCCATTTGTAAAGGAAGAAATTGGTTCTTCAGGAAGAGGCTCATCTCCCCAATTGTCTGACTGAGAAACTACTTGCTGTGGTGGCTCAGAGTAAGTATAGTTCTCAACAGCATCACTTTCTTCAGATGTTATTGGGACAGCACTTTGATTTTCCTCTTCGTGAATGTACTCTGGAACTTGAGGTAGAAAATATATAGTTAGTAACTACATAATTGCAAAAATTAGAAAAGCAGCAGCAATAGGCCTATTCATACGTGCAAGGTATTGACTTTTTTTTTTCCATGGCAACATTACAATTTGAAACCATCAGTAATCAACTCATACGGAACATACTTTTTGTCGGTGCTCATAGACAGCCAACACAGAAGGCATGCTAGAAGATGACATAGTTCAGAACATACGAATAACATGGCACAACAGTTTAGATAGATCATTGACAGAGAATAAGAAATATGGCTCGCAAAAAGGAAAAAGAAATAAGAAATATGGCTGAACAGTTAAAAAGAAAATTGCAGGAAATTATGAAGCTACAAAGATATATTATACCAGGTTCGACGACGGAGTTGGATGCCATGTTGGTCTCAAAGTTGTCCTGGGCAATAACAGGTGCAGGTTGCACTTGCTCTTCGTCAACGAAGTGGAAATAATCATTGAGAACAAAGTAACCCTTTTCCTGGGGAGCAAGGAAAAACATCTGGATGAATTTCCTTTGGTGGCTGTACTCCTTGGTCTGTACAAGACCAGATACCATAACTAGCACACCATCACCCCATGAGTTGAGAAAGTTGGCTGTTTTGATCTCGATTTGGGTGAAATTCAAGGACATAATGAGGGAGTGTATATCCTGCAACAGTTAGCACGCATGCACGCAAGCATTAGAAGAAGGCTATGTAGAGTAAATGCACATGACAAGTCGACAAGGAAGGAAAGACAACATCTCAGATATATGTATAATTCAAGTCAAGTCAGTAAGTCAAGCAAAGGTGGTGCGCATAAAGCTACGAATTCGAAGATGCTATGCTAGATAAAACATACAAGTTAGAACTAGTAGTGCATAGACTAGTGCATAGCAAAGGTGGATTCCATTGCAAAGAAAAAGGATATATACTATATATTATAATGAAAAGAGATTGCGGAGAGGAGAGGAGGGGTAAGTAACCATCATGGTGCTGGCGGTGGTGTTGGTTCCGGCGAGGTCGTCGACGCGGACCATGGTGCTGGCGTCGTTGTAGAACTGGTGGACGACATCGGGGCTCTGCTGCAGGAGGTTGTAGTAGTTGCGAAGGAAGTAGGTGCCGACCTGAGAGGAGAGGAGAGGGGGTGAGCGAGCGAGCTAGGGTTTGGTTTATTTTGAGGAGAGAAGCACTCACCTGAGTCGCCGCCGCCGCCGCTGCGGAAGCCATGGTGCAGGAAACCCTAGATCTGCGTCCGCGGGAAGGGAGCCGGGGAGAAGAGGGCGAGATCTACTGGAGAAGGAGCCGATCGAGACGATCACGAGCACGCCCGCTGGTCGGGGCCCCCTCCGTCCGCCGGTGGCCTCCTCTCCCCGGCGACGGCGACGGCGGCGGTGGCGGCGGCGCTCGGAGACGACAACGCAACGGCGGCGGAGGTGGAGGCGGAGAAGGCGGTGCGAGGGGAAGCGGAGGAACGGCGACGCGAGGCGGCGGCGCGAGGTGGGAGGCGGCGGCGGCGGCGCGAGAGGGAGAGGGAGGAGGAGATGCGGGTGGCGGCGGCTAAGGGTTTGGGAGGGGAGGGGGTCTGGATTAGTGCGCGTCGTTTTGCGAGAAATCCCCTTTGGCTTCCACATTTTAGAGATCTGTTCTAATTCGCGATTTTAATCTTCTTCACGTGGAATATCCGGCTGCTGTAAGGGCCTTTATGTAAAATTATCACCTCAGAGGAACTGTTTGTGAGGGATCTGTATCGAATTACGCGAAATCGGGGGGCTTTTCGATAAATTTAAGTTCGCGCGTATCCCACGTGGACACATGGATCGTCGCCGTGAAGCCCGGGTGCTACCAGGGAGATGAATCCCGCCACTATGTAATTACTCCAAGTCATCGAACTCGTTGCAGTAAAAAAAACTTATACTGTTTCAGGTTACAACGTTTTAACTTTGATCAAAGTTAAATTATTTTAAATTTAACTATATTTATAAATAAATATAGTAATATTTATAATACTAAATTAGTTTCATCAAATTTTCATAATGAATTTATCTTTTGTTGAAAATATTATTATTATTTTCTACAGACTTGAATACTTTAACTAAAGTTAAAACGTCTTATAACTTGAAATGGAGGAAGTATTAATTATTTATCGCTTATCTGAGCAGTAACCTGCTCTGTCACGTGTATCGTAGCTCTGCTCGGCCTTGTTTGGATCCAATGAAAACTCCCAGCTTCTCATGGGAAATGGGCCGGAATCCCGGTTTGTTAGTTAAGGCCTCATGGAAGACGGTATGGGATCATACACTGCCAGTCTGCCACTGGCCGGCAGGGTTTACAAATTACAATCTCGATTCTCCGGAAAAAAACACAATCCAGATTGGCCAGTGAAAGACGAGCCCTGTGAAACATTCCATTTTTTTTAGCAAATTTCAAACAATATACATGATAAACAAATTTCGACACATTATGAAATTTGAATAAGGTGCACTTTTTCAAGTTGATCAAAATTCGTTAAAGATGGTGAACCTGTTGGCCAAAATATATTGAGATGGTGTTAGAGATATAATCCTGTTATGATCCGTAAAATAAACAGTTGTAAAATTATATATGCCATACTATCAAGACTCGGCCTAACCATATACCCCCTCCATCCTAAATTAGAGGACGTCCCTTTTTTTTAAAGAAAACTTAGGGTCTGTTCAGATTGTAGCGAAAATAAAACTTACTAAATTTTGGCAATTTAACAATATTGCCAAGTTTTGACATGATTTCTTATGTATTTATCAGA
Organism: Oryza longistaminata; assembly: GCA_009805545.1. Taxonomy (NCBI): domain Eukaryota; kingdom Viridiplantae; phylum Streptophyta; class Magnoliopsida; order Poales; family Poaceae; genus Oryza; species Oryza longistaminata. The sequence continues at coordinate 4,553,738 of CM020179.1, forward strand.
ATTTTGTAAAGAACTAAATGGATGCACATATTTGGTAACTTTACCAAATTTAATTTGATAAGGTTTATTTTGGCTACAATCTGAACTTGCCCTTAAACTCACTAGCTTTTGATTAATGACTATGCTAACCATACATATGCTAAGTATTACGCATGTTATATCATTAGATTTATATTTTGAAGTACTTTCATGTGATGCTAATTTCATATTCATTGGAACATAACATAAAATAAATTACTGATCAAAGTATATTATTAAAAACCGTGAAAAAGAATATATGTTTTCTAATTTGGGACAGAGGAAGTGGAAGTAGTAGTGCACACTTGTTTCTCAAACTTGATTTACAGCTGAGCTGCTTAGAAACAACAACAACCAAAAAGGAAAAATCAATGACGAATCACATTATATCATTTATCATTATATCATTTATCAATATATCATCCAGAGAACACATCTAGTTATACACTGACGACGAGGGGTAACTAATGCCGTACTCAGCAAGCAACAATTTATCAAGGCTACATCTACATGGAGGCATCGGCAAGGTCCTTCCTGTACGGCGCCGGCTGGTCCTCGTCGGCGGCGGAGGCGTCCACCGCCGGCGCCCCGCCGGCCTCCGCCTGCGCCTGCGCCCGCTCCGGCACCGGCACGTACGTCGCCACTGTGTCCTTCCTGAACGTCAGGTAGACGACGGCGACCAGGTAGGCGGCCATGAGCGCGAACACCACCACGGAGATGAGGCCATTGGCATACTTGGGGAGGTTGTTGTGGACAAGCCAGTCCACGTATGTCCACACTAGGAAGTAGGTGTTGACGACGATGAGCGCAAAGCTCAGGATCCACGCAATCACCACCGTCTGCAAAAATTATTTGATCATTTGGCAATTTATGTATCTAGCATGGCGAATTAATCGGTTTTTGTGTGTTGTGTTTGTGTGTGGGACTGTGGGTGAATGTGAAATTGTGAATGTATTTTTGGTTGGAGAAATGGTTTCAGGAAGCTTTACATAGATGGATTCCTTGAGGGGTCCAACTTTCTTGCTGCTGTTGCAGAACTTGAGTAGAGGGATGAGAGCGAACGGCAGCTCAAATGACAGGATCATCTGTATCCAAATCAAGAATTCAGGAGATTGTTGCTTTTGGAGGAGCAAAACGAATTCCTACAGAATGTTCAATTGGAAAAATAAAGATGAAAACAGGTTGATGAGTCTTACTGATGACAGGATGATTAGCTTGCCGGCGCCTGAGGGACCACTGACAATGGAGACGATGAGGCTAGGAGCTATGGCGATGACTCGGGTTTCTCATGGGAAATGGGCCGGAATCCCGGTTTGTCAGTTAAGGCCTCATGGAAGACGGTATGGGATCATACACTGCCAGTCTGCCACTGGCCGGCAGGGTTTACAAATTACAATCTCGATTCTCCGGAAAAAAACACAATCCAGATTGGCCAGTGAAAGACGAGCCCTGTGAAACATTCCTTTTTTTTTTTAGCAAATTTCAAACAATATACATGATAAACAAATTTCGACACAATATGAAATTTGAATAAGATGCACTTTTTCAAGTTGATCAAAATTCGTTAAAGATGGTGAACCTGTTGGCCAAAATATATTAAGATGGTGTTAGAGATATAATCCTGCTATGATCCGTAAAATAAACAGTTGTAAAATTATATATGCCATACTATTAGTATCAAGACTCGGCCTAACCATATACCCCCTCCATCCCAAATTAGAGGACGTCCCTTTTTTTTTAAAGAAAACTTAGGGTCTGTTCAGATTGTAGCGAAAATAAACCTTACCAAATTTTAGCAATTTGACAATATTGCCAAGTTTTGACATGATTTCTTATGTATTTATCAGAGTTTTGTAAAGAACTAAATGGATGCACATATTTGTTAACTTGGTAAGGTTTATTTTGGCTACAATCTGAACTTGCCCATAAACTCACTAGCTTTTGATTAATGACTATGCTAACCATACATATGCTAAGTATTACGTATGCTATATCATTATATTTATATTTTTGAAGTACTTTCATGTGATGCTAATTTCATATTCGTTGGAATATAACATAAAATAAATTACTGATCAAAGTATATTATTAAAGACCGTGTAAAAGAATATATGCTTTCTAATTTGGAACAGAGGAAGTGGAAGTAGTAGTGCACACTTGTTTCTCAAACTTGATTTACAGCTGAGCTGCTTAGAAACAAAACAACAACAACAAAAAAATCAATGACGAATCACATTATATCATTTATCAATATATCATCCAGAGAACACATCTAGTTATACACTGACGACGAGGAGTAACTAATGCACTACTCAGCAAGCAATAATTTATCAAAGCTACATGGAAGCATCGGCAAGGTCCTTCCTGTACGGAGCCGGCTGGTCCTCGTCGGCGGCGGAGGCGCCCACCGCCGGCGCCCCGCCGGCCTCCGCCTGCGCCTGCGCCCGCTCCGGCACCGGCACGTACGTCGCCACCGTGTCCTTCCTGAACGTCAGGTAGACGACGGCGACCAGGTAGGCGGCCATGAGCGCGAACACCACCACGGAGATGAGGCCATTGGCATACTTGGGGAGGTTGTTGTGGACAAGCCAGTCCACGTATGTCCACACTAGGAAGTAGGTGTTGACGACGATGAGCGCGAAGCTCAGGATCCACGCGATCACCACCGTCTGCAAAAATTAATTGATCATTTGCCAATTTATGTATCTAGCATGGCGAATTAATCGATTTTCGTGTTTGTGTGTGTGGGTGAATGTGAATTGCAAAAATTATTGAATCATTTGCCAATTTATGTATCTAGCATGGCGAATTAATCGGTTTTTGTGTGTTGTGTTTGTGTGTGGGACTGTGGGTGAATGTGAAATTGTGAATGTATTTTTGGTTGGAGAAATGGTTTCAGGAAGCTTTACATAGATGGATTCCTTGAGGGGTCCAACTTTCTTGCTGCTGTTGCAGAACTTGAGTAGAGGGATGAGAGCGAACGGCAGCTCAAATGACAGGATCATCTGTATCCAAATCAAGAATTCAGGAGATTGTTGCTTTTGGAGGAGCAAAACGAATTCCTACAGAATGTTCAATTGGAAAAATAAAGATGAAAACAGGTTGATGAGTCTTACTGATGACAGGATGATTAGCTTGCCGGCGCCTGAGGGACCACTGACAATGGAGACGATGAGGCTAGGAGCTATGGCGATGACTCGGGTTATGAGGTTCCTTACCCAATTCTTCATCTTCATGTCCAGAAACCCCTGGATAATTATCATAACAGAAGTTAGCTATATTTACTGAAATAGATAATACTCAAGAGTGGACAAATGATATGCAAGGTATCAAATAGTTTGTACAAACTTGATAACACCTCGATCAATTGTGTAAACTTGACAAACCCTGCTCCAAGTTTACTATCAAGGGTGAGCACTACGGAACTGAATTACCTGCATGATGACCTGCCCAGCGAACGTGCAACTGATAGTGGTGCTTTGCCCAGAAGCTAGCAGCGCAACAGCATACACCACCGAGCTTGATCTCCCCAAAACATTCTGAAAGTAAGAGATAATCAAAATAAGGCTTGAATTCAGAATGTCTGACATGATCCTCAGTGAGCTCTGGTCTGTAATTTCTTCCATACTACAGAATAAGATGTCTATAAGATGCTTCTGAAAGTACTATCTTTTATCCAGGAAATGAACATTTGAACAGTTCTTACCCTGAGTAACAGAGGTGTGGATTGCAGAGTTAGGTCACCACATGTGTTGGCATCAGCTGGAGAAAGATTATTTGCATTGCAAATGGATCCAGCAACAACAACGACTGAAACATTTATGAGGAAAGCCACGATGAATGCAAGGCTACACTCAATAAGGAAGTATCTGCAAGCAGCCTATCGGAAACAAGATAGGGTCAAACCATTAGCCACTTAACAAACCATAGCTGATCATTACATCATCTATTATCAGTGCAACCTACTCTGATGCTCTTGTCTGATCGTGGGGTTTTCCTTGACAGGACCAGAGCAGAGTGCAAGAACAAGTTGTACCTGCATGCAAGTCATGAAAACTCCTCATGAACTTGTACCATGGATCAAGTAAAAAGTAGCTACGATCACCAAAGCCTGATAACTGATTGGGTTTCTTACGGTGTGATGATAGCGCCAAAGAGTGCGATCGCATTGGCAGCAGCGCCTTTCCCTTGGAGAGAAGGGACAAACATGCCCTTAACCACCTCTCCTGCAGACGGCCTCAAATAGCTCAGCTCTCCGAAGAAGCAAGCTGCCATAGTGAACATGAATGCTGCTATGATGAACTCCAGCTTCCGAGCCTGGTGGACATGTCATATGGTAAGGTCAATTTGTCAGTAGCCCATTCTCAGTGTAATTCATCTGACAATCATACAAGTCTCTGAGCAATTCTTTACGCACCCCAAATCTCTGCACTCCAAGAAGCAAGAGAGTGCTGAACACTGTGAGAATAACTCCAGCCCACACTGGAATCTTAAGCAATATATTGAACGCAAAAGCTGTGCCCAACACTGCACTAGCAAAAGAACGTGTTACTCATGCTAAATATAGCACAGAAATAAATAAATAAATAAATAAAACCTTGATCAACCTTCAGGAATGTCATCAGAAATCACCGCCAACTCCGCAATGATCCACAGGAAAATGTTGACATAGCGCGGGTACTCTTCCCTGCACAGTTCAGCAAGGTGCCTTCCTGTACAGAACTCAACAAAAGCATGGACATCATAAGATGATAAGGTGATGACGCGTGATCGGCATGCAAAGAGCAAGGTTAATGGTTAAGTGAAATATACCTGTTTTCACTCCAAGGTTGGCAGCTAATGTTTGGATCAGAAGTGCAAAGACCATCCCAACTAAGATGACCCACAGAAGCTGTTCATTGTAAAATGTAAATTGATGTTACCAGAAGAAGCATTTTATATAAAGAGGAGGCAGGAAAAACGAAATAGTTAATTTTGTTTTTCTCCTACTTCTCTGTTTCTTGATTGAATTTGTCTTCTTTAAATATTAGGAAAGAAACAAATTATTGACCACCATTTACTAGGCATGGGAGACTTTGTTTGATTTCGTGGACTACTGCTACTATTATATCATATATATAAGGTTCATGTCATGATAGAGTCATCTCAAGTCAATGATTGATATTCCAACGTTCTTATATCTGTACTCCCCAAAATAATCCAATTTTCTTTCTTCAAATAAGACATTGTTGCTTATGCTAGTTAACGGGGAGTCCTTTTGGTACAGTCCTTAGGATAGACTTAAGTTTAAACTTTGATTATTTAGGCCTTTAAGGAAACATATTTCAATATTCTGTAAAGGCCACACCCTCAGTGGAAGGTTTAGAACTCTGCTTGTTCAGCTATCAAATCAGTGCAAGAAAATCTCAAAATATTATTTATATTTGGAATTTTAAATATATTTCAAGTCAAAACATCCAGGAATACCTCTAAAATGTTTAAGAGTCTGTTTTGTTCAGATTTGATGCCCAAATAAGTGTTTCCCTGACGCTTATATTAAGTAGGTTCTTTGTAATAGTTAACAATTTTCAAAGGCCAAACCAGGCAATTTTCCAACTAATAAATGGTTCCAAGATAGTCTTTCAATCATTTATTCCAAGATTGGGAGCCTTTCACCAGGTCTTTATTTGATTAACCTTGGTTACATTCACCCTTTCCATGCGCAGGCAAAATCTATGACACATGGTTAATTAGTTCGTAGAAGTAGTTCAGATCCAAGACGAAGAGGCAAGAACTATGCAGTGTACCTCATACTTGAAGTCAGCTCCAGCTTGCATGTCAGTTTCCACTGTCAAATCATGTTTCAGAAAAAAGCTATACCACCTCAACCTCTTCTTTTTCTTTTTTCTTAATGAGCATATCAAAACAATATGAAGCTCTAGGCAAAAGATAGGAGCTTACAGTTGCTAGGATCTAGGAAGCCAATGGCCACCAGAGCTCCAGGCCCAACATGAGCCAAGAATTTCCTCCATCTTGGCTGTTCCACCCAGCAAAAAGTAAGCATAGGATTGAAACAAGCACCAGCTTATTGTGGCATTAGAACTCCATGAATGCGCAAAATGTAGTTGCTTACCTGCACCCGAAACTGTCCATCTTTCTCACTGTCAATAGTCTTTTCTTTGTGCTCATCAGTCTCACTACCACTCTGCACCACACCTCCATGGAGAGTTTCTCGTCCAACCTCTCTCATCTCACCAGTCCCTTCCATATTCTATGTTGCTAATGCACCTTGTCTGGAAGATATGAAAAAGTATGTCTTGCTCTAGTTAAGAGCCACATACATCCTTTGTATTTTATAGACCCAGAGACCAGTTGACGACTGTCCCATACAGAAACCGAAACTTCAAGTACAGTACAAGAGCAGAGTGACTAGCTATCATGATGGTTCCTGTTGATTCCTCGCTTATTAGATGCCTTTCAGATCTGCTACTCTTGTTGATTGCAGTAACAACTGAGTCTGCAATATTAAAATGGAAATTCTAATCACTTTATTTTCAGTATTAACCACCTCAATCTAGAATGTTTAAGCTGCTGAAAAATAGCACTTTTAGTCACATTTCAACAGCCCACACCGCACTAGTGTTTAGTCCACTGCTACAACTAAATGAGATGCCAATATTTTTCATCGGACAAAGAAGTCATCACAAATTTTGGTAAACTTGGGCAAACAATTACCAGTGCCCAGTGGCATGAGGGGCGCAAGGCTAACTGCAGCATAACACAATCACAATTACAACCTGACTACCACGCATAAGAATTCAAAGCTGCATTACCCAAACACCTAGACGTAAATTCAGCATGACCATCGATGTTGTCATCCGTCAAACCTGAGGATCTACCCAATGGGATTTTTTAAATTATAAGGGATTTCCTTATCTCCCATACACAGCCACATGGGTCGTATGGGTCTTCGCTCCTAGATATTTTTTGGCCCTTATACAAAGTTTGATATGTTCCTTTACAGCTAAACACCTAGGCTTAGGAAACACCAACGTCTCTACCTAAGGTACAGTAAAATACATTTGATAAATTGTTAAGAACATTAATGCCGCCGATGTACCTTTGCTTGGCTGTTGCTTTCCGATTATTTTGGAGCCTTTCGGGCAGCCATTTTTCGGTGAAGGCAACCTTAAGCAGCTCAGACCTGGTGCAGTCCACATCTCTGTATTCTATTGTAGCTATTCAGATGATAAGACTTAAAAATAAGCACAGCAACAGATGAAAGGACAATAAGCGTACTGTCAAATTGTACTTAAAAAACCTCAAACCTACTCTCCATTGGAATCCATATTCTACTCACCAAATTGGAACTAGCAGAGAAGAGTGTGATGTGACCACCACCTCATGGAGGATGAGGTGCCCCTCCACGCACCGAATGGTTAGCTTGCTAACGAGTTGATACGCAGGCGTGCGAAAATTTATATTGTCGGCCATGGCTTCATTTGGTCGAATGTGGAAGTCAAGAACTGTGGATTTATGGCAGTGGACGGAAGAACAATGACGGGAAGTGGGAACTAGACTTGGGAACTGGGATGCTTACCATGGCTGGAAATAGGGGAGCGAGCAGAGACGAGCGGTTCGCCATGGCTGGCGCAAGTGCTCACGATGACGCCTCTACCGTCTCGATCGGATGGACATTGCTACCCTGGTTCGCGCATTTCGTCGAACAATTGGTGTGCAGCCGGTGACCAGGCTCCGATTGCAAGGACGAGCCTTGTGTAGATTGGTCGGCCACCTGCATTCGACTCCCATCGAATGGACAGCACAGCCCACGCCGAGAAAAGGAAAGAGTGACGCCGTCGCCGTCCTCCCCGGCCGCCGCCACCGCATCACTCGTCCGTGCTTAGCCACTTCTCTGTGCTCGTCTGCGGGAAAACCACCAGGTCGTGGAACGCCTAGAGGTCTGTGAAGCCGCGGTCGCGTCGCTGGCCACCGCAGAGAGATGCTCCGCGCAGCTGGCCGTCCCGGCTCGCAATCAGAGAGGTCGCCGGCGCCGGCGCTGGCGACGGCGGAGTGATCTTTTACAGAAGAAACCTCACCTTTATTTCAGTACACATCAACGCCCCTAAATTTGGGTCGCTAGCGATCTAAACTGGCCATCCTCCACCGCCTGATCGTATCTAAGCTTTAATAAAATAAAAGAAGCCCAGCCCACTACCTAATGAAATGAGCCCAGCCCATAAAATAATAGAAGCCCAGTCCACTCTACCTAATGAAACGAGCCCAGCCAATAAAATAAAAGAAGCCCAGCCCACTAATAATAATTGTTTATCGAGTAAATTTCACAAAACCTCAAGTATTGGGGCATTCATAACACAAAACCTCATTTATTGTGATTTGTTTCAAGGAACGCCATGTTTTGGGATAAAACGTTTCAAGAAACCCCATATTTATGTAAAATACTCATATTTCATTATTACATATGATTATTTTTTTTCATAAATTCACATTAGTTGACTCAGTACACATTCCTCTTGTCTAGTTTATATTTTTTTCTCAATTTTTCGCTGCATAAGAAAACTCAACATAATCCTAACTTCTTAAGTGATAATGACATAATAATTGGTTAAATATACACAAAAAATGATCACACCATGATGAACAACAATTATTAAAAAGCATCTATGTACTTAAAAAATATCGCACACATTTTTTATAATATATTAGTCAGAAAGACAATATAAGTTTGTAGGTGGGGTTTTATGAAACACTTTGCCCTAAAACCTGGGGTTTCGTGAAACAAATTGTAAAACCGGAGGTTATGCGTTATGGATGCTGGGTTTTGTGAAAATTCTTGTTTATCAAAAGCGTCAGACGTGTTGGTTTTCCAACCGATCAATTATTATTGCGACTCGTATACGTATACGGTATATACGTACGCGGACTCATGGAGTACTACACATTTGTGTGCAGGTGCAGCATATTGCGACCCCGACCGCAACCCAATTAGGCGCGGCCGCGATGAACGACGACGTGGTGGCCGAGATCCTCCCGCGGTTGCCGGCGAAGAGCGTCCTCCGGTGCCGCGCCGTCTGCCGGAGCTGGCGCCGCATCACCCCCGCCGCCTACTTCGTCGCCGCCCACTCCCGCCGCCGGCCGCTGCAGCTCCTCGGCTACCCACGGGGCCCAACGACGAGTCGCTGCGCGACGACGAATTCTTGGTCACCTCCGCCCCGGTCACCGCCGTCCCAGCCGTCTACGACGGCGACGACACGGAGTGCCGGCGATTCCTGCAGCGCAACGTGCGCCTGTGCCTCCGTGGATCCTGCGACGGCCTCCTGCTGTTCGACGGGTGAACGCGAGAGCATGCTCATCTGCAACCCGGCGACACGGCAGCTCGTCAATCTGCCGCCGGTGAGCACGGGCGGCGGCGTCGTCGGCCGGAACAACCTCCACTCTTCCGCCTTCTACTTCCACCGGCCGTCCGGCGAGCACCGCGTGCTGTGCTACCGCAGGGGCACCAACTACATCCTCTCCCCGGCTCCGGCGAGGCGCGGCGGCTCGGCCCCGTCCCCGACCAGCAACGCAGGACCTGCTCCTTCTCCGCCTGACCGTCGGAAAGACGGTCGGCGAGAGCGTGTACTGGGGCCGCCGTGAGGTCGACGATCGGAGCCGGATAATGGCGTTCGACACGGTGTCGGAGAGGTTCCGGGCGGTCGCGCCGCCGCCGGTGGAGCACGCCGACGAAGGCCCGCTGCTGGACATGGACGGCACGCTCGCCGTGGCGGCGATGTCGGCGGAGCCGTACCTGGACGTCTGGGCCAGCGACGGCGGCGGCGGCGGCGGCGAGAGGTGGGTGCGGCGCCTCCGGGTGGAGCTGCCTCCGGGATATTATTCCAAGGAGTTGAAGCCTCGGGGGCTTGGTAGAGCAATCTTGGACGACGCGGGTCTACTGCTTGTCACCTTGTCCTGCAGATGGGGCTTGGTGTACGACACCAAGGAGAAGCGGATGCTCAGCTGCTCTCATCGTAGCAGAAGCAATCCGTGGAATGCAGCTTACCGGGAGAGCCTCGTCACGGTGAAACCTTGCACCCCCCCGCTCCCGCCAAACGCTGAGCCATGGTTAAATTTCTACTGGTAGTTACAGTAACCTGATTAGTATCATAATATTCTGAGTTCAAATCTTCATATGAGCGAATTTTAGATTGGGTTATTTGAGGACTAAGTTTCTAATTTAAAAAAAGCTACATATACAGGTTGGATGTAAAGGCTAGATAAAAAATATCCTACTAACAAAAATTACTGTCCACGAGCATACTGTCGGCACATCGGTGACGGAGCCGGCGGCGAGGAAGTCTGCGTCGGGGGAGAAGGAGGGTACGCAGGGGCCTCTCCGGTGAGAAGCCAACGTCTCCATGGCGGATACCACATTGCTCGTGTCGTGAGGGTTTTGTTTTTTTTATTCTTTTTTGCGTGGGGTTTTGGGGGCTAAAGAAGAAGGTTGTTACGTGTATGTACAGCTGGGTCCCCGGGTCCACCGGCAGTGAAACAATTCCGGTGGACCAAGTCTATGGCAAAGCTAGCCGTGTGGCATAGGGCCCACGAATCAGTAGCTGGGTTCACGTGAACCAGCATCTAGTAACCCAACTAGAGTATATCTGTTGGACAGAGGCACAAGTTAATAACCTAAGGTTATTGCTTCTGTAGAGGTTAGAACATTTCATCACACTTTCCTAAACCTCTATGATCAAACAGAACCATAATCCCAGAAGGAAGATGCTCCCAACTTAAAACCAAGAGAATATGACAATGCAAGGCACGTTTGAAGTAATTTGCACAGATCATGTGAACAGAATCAGTTGCATAGAGGCACATGAATCCGTTGCATACAGATGTATGGAAACTGACAACTTATACAGTATGCCAACAGACACCCATTCCCAACTTATGCAAAGACAAGAGACGTGCAAATTGATTCGTCATGAATCATGATTCTTACATAGGTAACAAAAACAAAATGGAATGCAATGGTTTCACTGCTACTAAATGCCAAGTACTGTGTGAAGTAGATTGCCAGATGGTTGAACCACCTACCGCCGGAAATATACTGAACCGAATTCACTGGTAGCTGGGTCTACCGTTACTCCATTTTGATGTCACTCTGTCTTTTGACAGCAGAAGATAAGCTCAATGTCTTGCAGTTTATCGAGATGGTCAATGTGTTCACTGAAAGAACAATAAACTGTGCATGGAAAGGTATTAGGACATTGGGACATGATCTAAGTTTATCAAATTTTCAAGTCAATGCTCTAGAGACGAGAGGAACATTCTCTAGAGAGAAGAGCAACAAAGTGGAACTTTATCCCTACCTGAGCTTAGGCTTCCAATAAATTCATCTATTTGGTGCCTCATCATGTACAACCCTTCAGCCCTACATTTGGATGATCACTCCTCTATTATCCTGCGTGCTGGGAAAAGCAGAAGTTCAAAATGGTGGCAGAATAAGAGCAAATAAACAATGTATACTCATTTGCACACAACAGACTTGCCCAAGTGCAACAGTTGCCAATGAAGCTGGCCAAAATTGACATCGAACTATGATTTAGACAAAGTATGACACTGTGCAAATAATCGAATGTACCAACGTTGGGTTTCCCCAGAGGCGGCGCAGATGAAGGTCCCAATCTAGCACAAATCAATGGGATGTGCAGCTGTGCACAACATTCATCATCAACTGTCGCTTCAGTTCACATCGAATCCCTATACAAAAATAAGCAAGAACGATTAGTTCAGCATTCAGAAAAACTTACATTAAGTTGTATGAATCAAGCTGTATTGCATATATATTGTTGCAAACATAGTTTCGAACGTCTCAGAATAGTATAGAGCTTTAAAATCAGATCAATTGCATTTGGGCCCAAACCAGTAAAACTAACCTATGTATAGCTTAACACCCATTCACAGGGAATCTGAAAGTTTAGAATAGAGTATTAAAAACCCCACAATATAACTGAACGTTGTTGTTTTAATGGCAAAAGAAAACAGGGATTGCTCTAGTTTCAAAAGCTGCAATTCATGGTAGTACACCGACATCTGAATGCCCAGTTTAAAGGCAGATTTGTTTTTTCTTATGCTGGATTGTATGAATTCGACATAATTTATATAAAGAATTATCCTTCTTTTGCCAATCATAACTATTATATTATACTGATAGTCCAAAGAAGAGTAAATATAACAGCACAATGCACTGAACACGTGAGATGTTGAGCGCAACAACAGAGTGGCAAACACATGCTGCTCATGTACTTAATTGCAAAACTTACCAGATATAGGGTTAAATCCTTTGACATGTCTTTCTTGACATAATTGCTTTAATCATAACTCTTTCTGAAAGGTAGCCTAAAATAGCAACACTGCACAGCAAACCAAAAAAAAAACAAATATATCCTATTATATGCAAAAATCTACTATATAGTAGTGCTGTCATGTAACGACGATCTTAAAGTGCCAACATACATGATATTTAGTGGGCTGTAGAACAAAAGAAGTGCTTGGACAGTATGAACCTCAGACAGGTAATCTAGTGCATGTGTTAACATATCAGTGGATCTTTCGATGATTAGAGAGTACAACATTCAACCAAAGAGTGGTTATGAGTTATCAATGAAGATGAAATGAAATTTGTTGTCTTATTATACTCACCTTTCATATGTTGTGATCTACTTATATGTTAACCATCCATATTGAAGCTTACAACATATGTGCTTTCAAGTTGTATTAGCTAGTTACAAGCAAGTTTTAAAACTTCTTATCATTCATAAGCTTCTACTGTCTGCATGTAATCTAGGGTTAAGAGAAACTTACTCAGCCAGTGTTTTCTAGTACATAAATGTCATCATTCTGCTGCTGCTTATTCTCATAAACGTTGCCTCTTTGACCCCATCCTGTCTTCACTCTCTTGGTGATTTTCATGACTGTGCGAGCACTGTCATCTCTGTTGAATCAGCAACAAAATCAATCCATTGCAGCTCAAGTTCGACACACAAAGATAGAAAGTGCAGACCTATTTTTCTAGACAGGATAAATTTCATTTCTAGGTTCTGAGTACATATGCTTTATATACTAAATCAGTTATAATGCTTTGTTGCTAGTCTAACCAATGCAAAAACTTGCACAAGAAAATAGACTAAAGAAAATGTCACAAACACATCAGAACTAAATTTGTCATCACAATACCTGTGCAAAAGAGCATGCCAATCACTTTCAGCATGCTTGTCCTGTCCATGCTTCTGACTTCTAGGCTTAAATTCGCCAGAAGGAGCTGCAAGACCATTATCACGCTCTGCCATTTCCATCATTTTTTGTGAGAGCATATCAACATGTTGCTTCTTTCCCCTTTCACTCAATGCATCAATCACTGGCATGAATGCTGCTGGATCAAATGAATATCCTTTAACCATTAACAGCTTGAGTAACCTATGTCCATGATCCACCTCATCAACTTTGCAGAGTCCCTCAATAATCTGCTTATATGGGAATCTATGGATAGAGATCCTTAATTCAAGCACTGTTTCTAGAATATTCATGGCTTCCAACCATCTACCATAAGTAGATAACTGGGTGCACATTAAACTATAGAGCACTTCCTTCTGACCACATGTACTCAGAGAAGCATCAAATACTCTCTGAGCTGCACAGAAATCTGAAGTTTTGCAGAAAGCCTTAATCAACAACTCAAAAGAAGTTGTATTAGGAACAATTTCATTCTGTAACATTTCATCTAAAAGAGGCATGGCCTTGTTCACCATTCTCCGTTCACAAAAGGACTTTATCAAGCTATTATAGGTCATGACATTGGGACAAATCCCCTTCCCCTTCATTTCACTAATCAATTTAAGGATTTCATCTGAATTGTGTTTTTCCCGAAATCCCCATATCAACAAGTTGTATGTCCTTGTGCTTGGCTTGCAACCTTTCTTTTCCATGTCCCTCAGGACCTTAACAGCCAGAGAAGTCTTCCCATGCTTGCAATACCCATGAATAAAGGTATCATATAGAACCGAATCAGGAGAGATATCTTTGCCTATCATCTCAAGCAATTTCTTCTTTGCTTCATCAAACCTGCCCGCTTTGCACAATGCACTCACCAGTGTAGAATAAGTGATTCGGTCAGGAAGACATCTTTTGCTGCTGGAAGAATCAGTAAGTAAACTTAGGAACGAATAACCTAATCTGCCAAGAGCCAAACAACCTTCGTTCCACATGCCATCGACAATGTCCATGGCCATATCCAATTTGTTGTTTCTACATAGTCCATCAATAATGATATTGCAGCTCGCTGTATCCAAGCTGTATCCTTTCTCACTCATCCTCTCTAACAATCGTTCTGCCTCTGTAATCCTACCAGCTTTCCACAAACTTTGCAGCAGAACATTGTAAGTAAATGAATTCGGGGCACACCCCTTCTGTGCCATCTCATCAAGAATCCTATTGGCTGCAGCAGCATTTCCCTCTGAGCAATAAGCGTGGAGCAAACTAGTATAGGTCACAACATCTGGTGTCATGACACCACTCTTCACAAAATCCTCCACTTTCCTCACATCAAACGCTTTGCCCTCCTTGCACAACCCATCCACAATAATATTGTAGGTGTAGCTATTAGGTTGAACACCCTCATGCGCCATCTCCCTCAGCAGCTCCTGTGCTTCCCCAACCATTCCATTCCTCACCAGCCCTGACAACCAACGGTTGTAACTCTCAACCCGCCTCAAGAAACCACCGCACCTCATAATATCCACCAGGACTCTTGCTTCATCCACCATACCAGCCTCACAGAACCCACTCAGCATCACGTCAAACGTCACCTGGTCAGGCCTCGGCAGACCTCTCTCCCATTTTTCCTGCATGTCGTTGAATATCCTGTATGCATCTAGCACCCGCCCAGCTTTGCAGAGTGCAGAGATCCTCGCATTGAATGTGACCACATTTGGAGCAAGACCCTCATCTCTCATGCGCTCAACTAGCCTCTCAGCCTCATCCACCGGCCCTCGCGGCAGAACCCCGCGACTACCGTGTTGCATACCACCAAATTCATCGTTGGCATTGAATCAGAGCACCCAAGCGCGTCCATACTCCTCCCCGCACGGCAGTACCCACGCGCCAGGATCCCGAAGCTGAACTCGTTCCTTTCCGGCATTGCGTCGAACACCCTGCGGGCGAGCTCCATCCGGCCAGCGGCACAGAGCGCCTGGAGCAGGATGTTGCGCGTGAAGACGTCCGGGGCGGCGCCGGACAAGAGGAGATCCTTGTAGAGCGACTCGACGAGGTCGAATCGGGCCTCCTGGAGCCGGCGAGGAGCAGGCGGTTGTAGACGGGGTGGGCGGCGGCGGCGCGGAGGGAGCGCGCGGAGGGAGCGGAACGCGGAGAGGGAGAACCCGAGCGGGAGGCGCAGCGGCGACGATGAGGAGGAGAGGGAGCGCGAGGAGGTGCGGCGCGGGGTCCGGGAGGGAGAGGAGGTGGCGGAGGAGGCTCGGAGGAGGGGCGGCGTCGTGGCGGCGGCGAGATCGGGCGAGGAATGAGGTGGAGTGCGGCGGCGGCGGGGATGCGGCGGAGGTGAGGTGGAGGAAGAGGCGGAGCGCGACGGCGGGGGAGGCGGCGTTGCGGCGGAGGAGGGCGAGGAGGTGGTTGGCGGCGGTGGGGGAGGTGGACATGGGAAGGTGGCGGCCGCGGGGCGACGCCGGCGGAGAGGGTTTAAACCGGCCCGGGCCGACTGGCCGGTGGGGTACACGTCTGGTCAACGGCCCAGTCCACTGACACTGACTGGTGGGTCCGGCCATGTTACATTTTTTTGTGTCCGTATTTCCACTTGCTCTGTAGCGGTTTGCTAGTATACTCCGTACCTTTTTTTCCTGAAATTTGCGCTTAATTTGTTCGGTGGTTTGGGTTTCCAACCCCTGCCTTATTTTTCAGCGCACATTTTTCAAACTATTAAACTGTACGGTTTTTATAAAAAATTTCTATATAAAAGTTGAGTAAAATAATCAAATTAATTCAGTTTTTTTAAAAAATAGCTAATATTTAATTAATCACGCATTAATAGACTATTTTAGTTCAAGCTTACTCCTCTCCAAACATTTTGAAACAGGATGAATATACAGGAATAAATTTGTTATTTCACGCGGCTGTGAAATTGTAAGTTGGAAACAGCAGACGTTACAGAGTATTTCACGTTACATGAAGCAGTGCAGCACAAACCACTGCAGATTTACTCAACATGAGATCATTGCCAGGCTATTGATAAAGAGAGAAAAAGAAAACATAACCTAACACACAACGCTGACTGAGGTAAAGATCAGTAAAATGAAAAAGAAAAGAAAAAAAAAAGAAGCAAGAAACTAATTCCAGTTGTGAGAAGAGATCAGAAGCAAGACACATTCTCGGTTCTCATGACCAGGTTGCAAGTCGAGTAGATAGAAGCGGCAGCAGCTTGCACTGCCCACTCGCTCTCAGGAGTCTCCGAGTTCTTCAGCTTCCTGAAAGACATCGTAGTAGTAGAATTTCAGTAAGATATATGCTTAAAGTGAAATGACTTGGAAATTCAGACATTTAGTTGCTATATTTGAGTACTTAGTTGAACTCAGTCTCATCTAACACATGGATCTGAATATGGAAACAGAAAAGGGTGGATCGAATCGAATACGCTGAGAGGTGATGATGAGCTAACCATAATTCAGCCATTGGTCCTACTAATGGAGCCTCGCAAGCCATGTATCTGAGCCCTTTCTCACAATTCATTTGCATTTCTTGCACTTCCTTCAATCGATTCTCCTACAACAGTAATTTAGCACGGTGTCAGTAGTGGAACACTGCTTTACCATAATGGATGCGCAACTGCGCATGCACATGCTTTTGTCATAAAAGGCAATATTGCGAGAATATGCTAGTTTTGTGCAACTATAATGAACACTCGTATAAAAAAAAAACTCACCAGATGCATTCCCTCCTCCTGAAGTGTTCTGTCCATCTGAAGAAAAAGAGACCGCCATCGTGCCACATGCGCTTCTGGAACTGTTTTTCCAGTAGATCCACCTTCAGAAGAATGTACAATGGATGGTTCGTTCTCTTGGTTAGATGAAAATTCTGTTGATATTAGGTAGGGCAGTTCAGTCTGAAGGGCATTCCTGACTCTCTTCTTGCTGCGCTTCAAAGCTTCAAGAATAAAGAAAGCATATTAAGCAGAATGTGTGGATTACAGCTTTGAATTATGTTTCAAACTCAAGAATTATTACCAGCAAGGCGCCCTCTGATGTCCTGCTGTAGTAGCTCCAACCACTGAGAAGCAACATTGGCCGCTGATCATAAAAAAGGCAAGGCAACTGTCAGGTATAGATAATTCTACAAACAGTGAACAATGCAGTGCTGGTGAGAGTGTATAATTGACGAAATAAGAGATAAAATATACCTTTTACTGATAACACAGTCATGTAATCATGATTGGATGCAAAGTCATCGGCTGATGTACTGCAGGTCCTGTCTGAAGCCATTGTGACTGCTGATGAGAGTTGCAGTTTCAGATCATCACCGTCCTCTGGAAGGAATTGTGATGCAGTAGGCAACCCTTGGTGAAACGGCATGTTGCTACCTTTCATCAAGAAGTGGCAATTCATCATATTACCCCCATATCTCTGGTCCTGAACCTTCTCACTAAATTCTCTCCCTCTTTCGCCTGTTTGACTAGCATGAACTGCCTGGTTCTCTTTCTCAAGATTCTCAGAGTGCACCATAGCCTTTATTATGGAGTAAACTTGCTTGCTGTTTCTCACATGGTTAATGATTCCAGGGTTTAGCCCAGATAATAGGCCACTCGGAGCAGCAACCTTCATGAACTTGTTTGTCTGTTCCTTCTGAGCAAAAGTGTTCCTTTTGGATTCATCGTCTCTTTTCCTTTTGATGGGTCGACCGCGCGGCTTAGGACCCACTGCAGTTCCTTGAGATGAAGAAAGGAACCCATTCTGCTTCATTTCTCTCCACTTCCTGTGTGACTCACTCTCTCCTACAGCCCCAGTTGTGCTACCACACTCTGACGGATCACTAACTTTCGTCTGCCCCAACTTCTTGTAAGGAAAGAAGGGATTAAGTTCTGCAGCATTGGAAGAATCTACTATATTAAGATCCAATCCAAGAGGTGCAGCATTCATTCTGTTCTCTACATGTCTTACATCAGGCTTAGGTTGCAAGTCTGTCCTGATGTTTTCTTTATCATGCAAATTGTTCACCTCTGCTGCATCAGAAGAACGGCCCAAGGTGAGGCAGGCAGCCTCTGGCTGAAGAAATGAACCAGTCTCAAGCAATGAGGGCTCTCCATCTTCACTTCTTGTTGCAACTTCAGCAGTAACTTGAGGTGTATCTTTCTTGTCACACGGATGTAGACAAGATTTTGCTCGATCTGACGATCCTGAAATCCCCGCTCTCATATCTACATGATATAGAATAATTGGTAAGCATTGGCAGTGCAAAGATTAAGGGAAGTAGCCAGTAACACGGAACAAAAAAGTGCAAAGCTTCTATCACCAAATTCAATTAGGATAAATCATGACATGGACAGTGTACAGTACATAATAGGAATGCAGTGGTGTGAATTGAGGTTAAGGATGTGTACAGTACATAATAGGAATCAGGAATGCATGGGTTTATAGCCGTGTTTTAAAAAAAGTGTACAAGGCCCTGTACAAGGATGCATACAAGGAACGAGTGCCCCGACCTTGTACCGCTTAAGCCGCATAAGTGCTACAAGGTGGGGTGACCGCACAAAACCGCATACCGCTTTTCAAAACATTGGTTTATGGCAATAGAAAAGAGTAATACTCATGAATTATTAACTTTGCATGGCACAGAAATCATTTGTCAACAACAGTTTCATCCTGAATTTATCATTTGCACATTCTACACATCCAGGAGTAATCTTATGTTGGTAGCGGTACAGAAATATGCTGAGTTTGTTATGTCAATTCGCTCCTCGACAGAAGCAAACAAGAACTCTTAATTACAGCTACAAGAAAGGCTAATCGAAAAGTCGATCTACTCATACGCTTAGATCTGTAGAGAAGCACCATAATCTACCGTCACATGTCGAAATTCTGTGCTGCCAGCGAATGAAGTACTACTGCATACAAAGAGTTCAAGAACAACTACCACCCAAGAAAGTAAAAAACTAGCATTTCCAGATCACCCCCGCGCCAAGAATCATCCAACCAGCACAGATCAGGAACCAAGACGGCAAGAAAAGAAAATCAAGAAGCGCCGAGAACCCCCCC